>MKYW01000044.1:571051-614737 GCA_015776835.1 Aphidius ervi
AATAATAATAATTCGATATTTTTTTTTTTTTTCCTTCTTTTATTACAGGGGAAACCAATATGTATAGAATTTCAAATATATTTTTTTTATTTACAAGTAAAAAAATTGTAAATTGCAGGATATAAATATATATATATATTATTTATTAATAAAATGACAATTTTTTAATTTTTGTTAATCCATAAAGCAACTTGTGCCATTTGGTTTTTTTTTGTTTCAAATCAATAAGGTGATAAGTTATCAATAAACAACTGAATTTGAATAACAATAAACAACGACAGTAAATTATTAAAGCTAAAAAATACATAAAAATATTTTTAAAATTATTTTACTGGGATTTTTGACACTGACAAAAATTGAGATAAAAAATAACTATCTACATGAAACATTTAAAAGTAATAATATAATTATAAGGATAAAGTAATTGTTTTTTAGAATAAATTAATTAGTTTACCAAATATCATATATTTTTAATTTTTATTTATTGAATTAACACTAGCCCCAACAGTATACAAAACCAATCAAAAGGCGACAAATTAAAATTGTAAAATATTATTTATAATTTATCATTTAATAATATAATAATTATACATTTAGATGTTTTTTTTAACCTTCAAAGTTTTATAAACAATTATTTAAATTGTTATAGGACTAAAATTAATTTGATGAAAAAAAAATTTCATGTTTTAAAAATCATACTGTTAATTATTAAAAAAATTGAAAAAACGTAAACTTAATAATAAATTTAATTAATCAAAGAATATTTATTTTCTTCCATGTCAAAAAGTCTATGACAATGAGCAACGACAGGGATAATAAAGTAAATATCTATAGCTGAAAAATATTAATAATAAAATGTAAAAATAAATAAAATATAATTGTAATATTACCACTAGTGATACATTATAAGTATAATTTTTTTAAATCCTGCTAATATACAAATCTAATTAAAGTTTAATTCAAAACTTGAAAATATATATTTTTATTTCAATAATAAATATATAATTATAGGAAGGAAGTAATTTATATATAAAATTAGGATGTCGACAGTGAGTAACAATAGCTTCAAAAAAAAAGTAATTACTAATTAATTAAATTTCAGAATGACTAATTAGAAATTAGTCATTCTGAAATTTAATGAACACCAGATTACGAATTCTTTGTAAGCATACAATATTTCCTATGATTATAGACAAGATTTTTTTATGTTAATATTAATGATGAATTAAAAAAAACATATTTCATGTAATTAACTAAAATTAAAAGATTTAATTTTACACCCAAAATAAAGCATAAAAATTGTGTTTTATATTTAATTTTTTATTTAAGTTTTAAAAATTTATTTCAAATTATTTCAAATTTTATACATAATTATTGTGCAAAAAAAAAAAAAATATTAATAACATTATTAACATAAGTAGTTTTATGAAATTAATTATTCATTTAATTAATTATATAGAAACGGCTTATATACCCCCCACGGAAATATTTTGTAAAATTTTTATAAAATCATTTTATAAAATTATTTTATAAAAATTTTATAAAAATTGGGCAAACTTGTTAAGAAGTTTTTATAAAATTTTTATTCTTAACAAGTTTGCCCAATTTTTATAAAACTTTTATAAAATAATTTTATAAAATGATTTTATAAAAATTTTATAAAATATTTCCGTGGGGGTTATATAGCCAGTAAGGAAAAATATTTGAATGAAAAAAAAATACCGTTTAGTTTTTTTTTTTTTTTTTTCGTTGATTAAATTTTTCGTTTTGATGAAATTAAAGTTACTTAAGGAGTATCGATTCGTTCATATGATTTCATCAAAATAAGATCTTGACAATGAGTGACAACTGCCGCAAAAAAGTGCCAATAAATACCTGAAATATAAAATAATGTATAGCATATTACATATATAAATAGTATAATCATTTAAAAATATATATATATTTGAAAAAATAAAATATCATTTACCTTCTATTATAACTAATAAACATAAAAGATAAAGTATCAAGCAAGTTGATGTGGGGTTTTCTTCTCTATCAGAAAAATCTTCAGAGTCTCTTGACATCAGAATATTAGTTACAAGAATAAAGATTAATCCAGTCAATAATATACAAAAAATAAGACCAATATAATGTATATAAATCCACAAGTACATTTTCCTTGGTTCTTGCTAAAATAATATAAAAATATATATATAATATAATGTAATGGATTTTTAAAAATGCAAAATAAAATGATAAAAAATACAAACCTTTTCAACACCTTGAATCAATGAATAGTGAACATAAACTTCTATCATAGAAAATACTGCAGATGAAATTATCGACATGAACATAGATGATTCATTAGTGAATAACACTGATACTGCTTTCATTAATAATCCAACGGCGTTTATTGATGACATAATCTAAAAATCATAAATGAAATTAATTTGACTAAAATATTTTAATTAAAATCTATTTTATAAAAAATAACTGCTTTTTTTTTTTGACTCAATTGAATTAAGTAATTTAGTTTTATACAATTGTATATGTATAATTTTATAATTTTGTATTTATTTATGTTTTTTAAATATTATGATAAAATACTTACAGCACCAAAATATCCAATAATCAAACATCCTGTTCTTGATGAAAAACAACAGCATGAATTTGTAGTCATCTATATAAAATAGATAAAACAAAAATTTAAAATTTGAAATAAGTATATTAATTGTTTTTTATTCATTAATTATTATTGTGATAAAAAAAAATACATACGTGAGGAATATATTGTAATTTTATGTCATTCATTATTGATGTATTACTGTTTTTTTAAAATAGTATCTTGTAGATTTCCTGATAAAAGCTATAAAAATTAATACATTTAAAATATTTGATTTAAATAATATATAAATTACTTATACTAGTCAACTTATAATTATAGTTAACTTATAATTATTTGATGCATAGATATTTTATTTAATTATTTTTCCTCATATATATATCTAGACACCAAACAGTTGAATATAATTTTTATATTAAAAAGTATATAAAATTAATTAAAATTTAATTTTAATAATAGTTTCAACTTAAATTATAATGTGACACTTATTTATAAATATTTATAAACTATCGAAATGTCTATTGACTTGTATGATTTTTTTTAAAATTATATAGATTTAATTTTATACTTTTAATTACTTTTATTTGAAGTAAACTTGTCGGCTGCTGGCTGGACTGTGGAGACAAAAATTTTACTATTGTGTTATTCAAATCAATTTTAATATATTATATGAAATCATGTTAGTCATTAATTTATTATTCATCGCGGGGTGTTAATTTTTACTGACAATTTAAACACTCATAAAAGTCGAGGAAGGAAATAAAAAACTGAAATATATATATACCTATTTGATAAAAAATAAAATTAAACAAATAAAAAATATGAAATCATTTATAATGTACACTTAATATTTTAATTTTAATTCTTCATTTTATTTATAAAAAAATACATACATTTTTGGATTTTTCCTAAGATAAATAACTGATGAGACGTTTTATAATTTAATTTAAAAAAAAAAATAAAATATAATCAAAAAAATAATTTTTAATTAAAAATTTAAATATTATGTAAAATTTTTTTTAACATACAAGTGTATACAACATCAAGTATTCTAATCAGAGTATAGTCATAATAATATTTAGAAAGAGAGAATATTTTTTCTATCATATAATTTTATTAAATAAAAAGACATATGTCAGATCCCTATATATGTACATGTATTATATAGAAAAATTCTATTGCCAGTAAGCTAGAAGAGATTATAAAATATTTTTTTTATTTAATTGATAAAATAAAATTAATTAAGGAGTAAGGATTTGTTGACGTAATCGAATTAAAATAAGATCCTGACAATGAGTGACAACCGATGCAAAAATATAATATGTAATACCTGAAATATAAAATAAAATGTAATGCTATAAATAGTAATCATTCAAAAATAATATATATACATATATAAATATAAATATTTGAAAAAGTAAAATATAATTTACCTTTTGATATAGTCAATAAACATAGAATAGCAAAGATCTGGGGAGGTGAAAAGTTTTTTTCAGAGTGTCCTGATATCAGAACTACAATTAATACAATAAAGCCCAATCCAATCAAAAATGTACTAACAATAAGTTCGATATAAGCTAGATAAATCCACAAGTACATTTTCCTTGGTTCTCGCTAAAATAACATAAAAATGTATAACATGTATTGTGTATTTTTAAAAATGAAAATAAAATGATAAAAAATACAAACTTTTTCAACACCTTGAATCAATGAATAGTGAACATAAAATGCTGCCATAAAAATTCCTGATATTAAAATTAATGGGATGAACATAGGTAAATTATTAGTGAATAACATTGACACTGCTCCAATTAATAATATGGTGGCGTATATTGAAGAAATAATCTAAAAATCATATAAATAAAATTAATTTTTACTAAAATATTTAAAATAAAATCTATTTAATGGATAATAATAACTGCTTTTTTTTTTTTAACTATTACTTAATTGAATTAAGTAATTTAGTTTTATATATAATTTTAAAATTTTATATTTATTTATTTTTTTTTGAAATTATAATAAAATACTTACAGTTCCTAAATATCCAATAATCAAACATCCTGTTTTTGATGAAAAACAACAGCATGACTTTGTATTCATCTATATAAAATAGATAAAACAAAAATTTAAAATTTGTAATAAATATTTTAATTTTTTTTTTTTTATTAATTTATTGTGATAAAAAAAATACATACGTGAGGAATAAATTGTAATTTTATGTCACTCATTATTGATATATTACTGTTTTTTAAAAATAGTATCTTGTAGTTTTCCTGATACAAGCTGTAAAAATTAATACATTTAAAATATTAATTTAAATATCATATAAATTACATACTAGGTAACTTATAATAAATAATAATTCAGTTATTTGTTGCATATATTTTTTATTTAATTATTTTTCCTTAAATATATTTCCTTGTATATTTCGACACCAAACAATTTAATATAATTTTTATACTAAAAAGTATAATAAAATTAATTAATACAAATATTCATAAATTATCGAAATGTCTATTAACTCGTATTTTTTTTTTTTTTTTTAATTATAGATTGAATTTTAAACTTTTAATTTATTTTTATTTGAAGTGAATTGGCTGGAGAATAAAATTTTGCCATGTAATTCAAATCTATTTTACCATAAATATTAAATCGTGTCAATTATTTTTCACCTTCGTTCGTTATTTTTAACTGATAATTTTAACATTAATAAAAGTCGAGACAGAAAATATCCATATACCTATATATGAAATAAAAAACTGAAAGTTTGCTCATACATATATATATATATATAGAAATGCCAATTTCAGAGATAAACAAATAACACAACAATATATTTTAAATGAATCAGTTTTATTTACTTTAAATTTTATTACAATCGTAAATTTTCTCTTATTATATCCGTTCCGTCAAACGCGTTCATACCCACTCCAGCATACATGACAATACAACGCGACTTTATTTTTCCCTGGCGTCTTTTTCTTCTCCCTAATATCTCAAAACATCCAGAAAAAACCAAATAAGCTTTTACTTATTTTATTTATAAAAAATTACATATATCTTTGTATTTTCTCTACTATAAAATATAATACTAATTTATTTTATTTATTTATTTAAGAATACAAAAGCCCAAGAGCAAAATATCACAAGTGGGCTACAGAAAGTATAATGGTATCTAGTCTCTAGTCTTCATGAATGGTATATATATTATTTTTTTTCATAATGAATACAGAAGTTATAACTAGATATATCTAGAGCTTTTGAGGTTATTAATTTGATTTTTTTGATAAACTAAAAAGATGTTGACAGTGAGTCTCAATAGCTGAAAAAACTCAATTTACACCGTATATTTTTGTATAAAAAAAAAAAAATGTTTTAAAAACTTTATTTACTTATAAATTTTATATATAGTTATCATAATTTACCAATAAATGAAATGAATAATATTTTTTATTTCTACAGTTGTTTAAACTTTTTAATAATTTTGGAAATATAGAGTTGGTATTAATATGTCTATTTCAACTAAAATAGTTTATAGTATTTTAAATTCTGATAAGGTAAATAAAAAAAAAAAAAATCATATCATTTAAGTGTGATTTTATAAATGTATCTTGCAATAATATTAAAGGAAAAATAATTGCTTAATAAAATTAAAAAACAATTTGAATTTAAATTATCAAATAATGATAGAAAATTTTTTGAATATTATACATATTATAATCGTAAAATTATATATGGATATACAAGTAAGTATTATTGATATGAATTATTAATTTATATAAATATTTTTGATAATATAAAATAAAGAATTAAAATAAAATATTTTTTTAATAAATAGTTTGAAATAATTTATTTCCTCCAAATGTATCTTCAACACCAACTTATATATTTGAAGTGAATTATTTATTTATTAACTATCTCAAACACCCGGCTTTGCTCGGGATTATTTTTACAATGATAACAATGTTTTTAATAATTAAAAATTAAATAAAGATTATTTTAAACAAGCTATGAGTCTTGAAATAAATTTGAAAAAAATTCTAAAGGTTTTATTTGATTAATCCTACATATTGTCAAATACTGGGATTCGAAGGTATATATTGCTATTATCATATAACTTTTGTTTGAAATATAAATCCAATGTTTGATTCAAAGACAACTGAATAAAAGAAAAAAAAAAAATTCTAATTACCTGAATTACTATGATACTATAAACTGATCATAGTTGTTACTATGATATTTTTTTTTTTTTTAAATGAACAAGTCTAATTAAAGTTAAATTCAAAACTTAAAAATATATATTTTTATTTTATTATAATAAATATAAAATTGTAGGAATAAGGAAGTAATTTATATATATAAAATAAGGATGTCTACAGTGAGTAACAACAGCTTCAAAAAAAAAGTAATTAGTCATCCTGAAATTTAATGAACACCAAATTACGAATTCTTTGTAATCATACAATATTCCCTATGATTATAGACAAGATATTTTTATGTTAATATTAATGATGAATTTAAATAAACATATTTCATTTAATTAATTAAAATTAAAAGATATAGTTTTATACCCAAATAAAGCATAAAAATTGTGTTTTATATTTAATTTTTTATTTAAGTTTTAAAAATTTATTTCAAATTATTTCAAATTTTATACATAATTATTGTGCAAACAAAAAAAAATATTAATAACGTTATTATATATAAAGCCAGTAAGAAAAAATATTTGAATGAAAAGAAAATACTTTTTTAGTTTTTTTTTTTTTTCGTTGATTAAATTTTCGTTTTGATGAAATTAAAGTTATTTAGGAAGTATAGATTGGTCCACGTGATTTTATCAAAATAACTTCTTGACAATGAGTGACAACTGCCGCAAAAATGTGATAATCAATACCTGAAATATAAAATAAAATATAATGCTATAACTAGTAATTATTTATAAATATATATATTTGAAAAAGTGAAATATCATTTACCTTCCAATACAGCATATAAACATATAGAAACGAAAAACTGGAAATTTGTTAACAGAACTTCTTTTCCATATATGGGAATTGACTCTTCAGATTTTCCTGATGCCAAATTTATAATTAGAATAATAATGCATACTCCAATCGCAAAAATATTAAAAATAAGATGAAAATAATTTAAATAAATCCACGAGTACATTTTTCTTGGTTCTTGCTAAAATAACAAATATATATATATAATATAATGTAATGTATTTTTAAAAATGCAAAAAAAAATAATTAAAAATACAAACCTCTTCAACACCTTTAATCAATGAATAGTGAATATAAAGTAATAGCATAGAAACTACTGCCGATAAAATGAACGAAATTAACAAAGATGAGTCACCTGTGAATAACGTTGATACTGTTGCAATTAATGATCCAACGGCGTATATTGATGCCAGAATCTATAAATCATAAATGAAATTAATTTGACTAAAATATTTTAAATAAAATCTATTTAATGAAAAATAATAACTGCTTTTTTTTTGACTCAATTGAATTAAGTAATTTAGTTTTATACTATTTTATATTTATTTATTTTTTTTTTTTTAAATTATAATAAAATACTTACAGCACCAACATATCCAATAATCAAACATCCTGTTTTTGATGGAAAACAACAGCATGAATTTGTATTCATCTATATAAATTTAAAATTTGAAATAAGTATTTTAATTGTTTTTTATTTATTAATTATTATTGTGATGAAAAAAAAATACATACGTGAGGAATAAATTGTAATTTTATGTCAGTCATTATTGATATATTACTGTTTTTTTCAAAATAGTATCTTGTAGATTTTCTGATACAAGCTGTAAAAATTGATACATTTAAAATATTTAATTTAAATAATATATAAATTGAGGGGCTACATGCAATAACCAGCTACGTGTCAAAGAAAAATTTTTTTTTAAACAATGATAATGATTAAAAAAAAAAAGTCTGATGAAAGATAATTTTTTATTTTTTGTTATTAATAATATTAACAATAATAAACAAAAATTATTTTTCATTAGACTTTTTTTTTTTAATCATTATCATTGTTTAAAAAAAAAAAATTTGTTGACGCGTAGCGGGTTATTGCATGTAGACCCTCAATTATACTTATACTAGTCAACTAATTATAATTATAGTTAACTTATAGTTATTTGTTGCACATTAGATATTTTATTTAATTATTTTCCGTATATATATCTTGATATTAAACAATTTAATATAATTTTTATATTAAAAAGTATATAAAATTAATTTAAATTATATTTTATTAATAATTTTAACTTAAATTATAATACGTGACATTTATAAATAATCGAAATGTCTATTAACTTGTATGGTTAATTTAAAAATTATATAAATTCAATTTTATACTTTTAATTTATTTTTATTTGAAGTGAACTTGTCGGCTGCTGGCTGGACTCTGGAGACTAAAACTTTGTCATTATGTTATTCAAATCTAATTTAATATATATATGAAATCATGTTAGTCATTAACTTATTATTCATCGTGGGGTGTTAATTTTTAATGATAATTTTAACACTGATAAAAGACGAGGAAGGAAATAAAAAACCGAAAGTTTATATATGGGGCATTCTTAGTCAAATCACGGAGTCATTTGCCAGACCCATATAGTGATATTTAAGGCTGAATGTCAAAATATTGAAAAAAAATTACCTCTCACAGATTTTGATCAAAGTAGGCTTATTTTTTAAGTGAAATAAAGATCTATTCTATCAAATTTTTTTTGTAATTTTCTACCACGATTTAAGCGAGATAATTAGGGTCAAAGTTGACAACAATTCACACTTTTTACACACGCATAAGAAGCATCGGCACGTTTTCACTTCTATTGAAAAAACGCTCTCACAGAAAACCTTTATTTTACTACAGCTTGTACTTCTTTAAATTACAAAAATAATAGAAAAAAAATCATCGATTTCTACCACGGATTTTGAAAGTTATTAATTATTTAAGATGAAAATTTAGGGTTAAAGGCAGTCAAAAAGTACCAGGCGAAGCATTGAAAATCTGCTGAAGTAAATACACTCATACTTCTAAAGGAGCGGCAGTAAAGTATAAAAATTTTAGACATTAGGGGGTGCTTATTATTTTTTTCAACTATGGTTATCAGGGTGCCCCTTTGCACTCAAAGAGTCGTCCTACTTTGGAATTTACATTCAGCCTTAAAATGATGAAGTCCAAAAAAATTGATGAAAAAATCCGTGATTTGACTAAGAATGCCCCATATATAAACTTTCGGTTTTTAATTTCGTTCCTCGACTTTTATCAGTGTTAAAATTGTCATTAAAAATTAACACCCCGCGATAAATAATAAGTTAATGACTAATAACTTTATTTCCTTCCACGACTCTAATCATGAAAAAATATAAATAAATTAGAGGCGAAATTTCAGCCTAAAATCAACCAAAAATAGCTCATCTTATCAAAATCGTAGGGTGTCAGACAGATGACTCCGTGATGTGACTAAGAATGCCTCATATATATATATTTGATAAAAATTAAAATTAAACAAATAAAAAATATGAAATCATTTTTAATGTACATTTAATATTTTATTTTTAATTTTATTTATAAAAAAATACATACATTTTTGTATTTTCCCTATGATAAGTAACTGATAAGACGTTTTATAATTTAATTTCAAAAAAACAATGAAAAATAATCAAAAAAATAATTTTAAATTGAAAAATGAAATATATGTTCAACATCAAGTATTCTAATCAGAGTATAGTCATAATAATATTTAGAAAGAAAGAATATTTTTTCTATCATATAATTTTATTAGATAAAAAGACGACAATTTTTTGAAGATAATTATGTTACAATTTAGATTACATAGTACAGCGAATTAATTGATAAAAAAAATAATAATAATTTTTTTTGTTTTTTACAAGACAAGTTTATTTTTATAAGAAAAATTTAATTTTTATAAGTAAACATAATTTCTTTAAATTTTGTGAGTACATATAGAGTAAAAATTTTTAATCAAAATTAAATGAAAAACATGAAAATATGGTTACACGTCAAAAAAAATTTTCCAAAAAAAACTCGACAAAAAAAATTACGATAAAAAAAATCATGACAAAAAAAATAAAAAAAATAAAAATCACGTCATAATAAATTTTTTTTTTTCTAAATAATAAATTTCATATTTCATATAAATTATTTTTCTCATATATATATATAGCCGTTAGATTTTTCACTCAGCTGGTAGATAATTATGTTACAATTTACAATGTAGAACTATCTATAAAATTAAAAAAAAAATGAGAAAAAAAAATGTTTAATAATTTTATGATATACTTATAGTATTTTTAGAATATTTATAAATCATGAAACATATTTAAAAATAATAATATAATTATGAGAAATTTTGTAAAATAAATTAATTAGTTTACCAAATATCATTTATTTTTTATTTATTAAATTTACACTAGCCCAACAATATACAATCAAAGAAAGACATATTAAAATTGTGAAATATTATTTTTAATTAATCATTTATAAATTTAGATAGTATAGTAAATTATAAAATCAATAATTATTATATTTTATTTATTAAATATATAATGTTTTTTTTTTTTTTAACCCTCAAAGTTTTTAAATTGTTATAGGACTAAAATTAATGTGATGAAAAAAAATTTAATGTATTAAAAATCATATTGTTAATAATTGAAAAAATTAAAAAAACTTAAACTTAATAATAAATTTATAATTGATTTCCCATTTCAATGAGCCCTTCATTTGATTCTTTATATGGTGAATATGTATTTTCTTTCTTGTCTAAAAGTCTACGACAATGAGCAACGACAGGGGCAGAAAAGTAAATATCTATAGCTGAAAAATATTAAAAATAAGATTAATATTGAATAATAAAATGTTAAATAAATCAATAAAATATAATTGTAATATTACCATTAATGATGAAAGAAATTATTATATTCATACATAGAAAGGCAATGAAACCTGTAAATCTTATTGCAAATGGAATATCATCAAATATTACCAGACAAACAAAGATGAGAAGGATAACAATAACGTTTAATATTTTTCCAAAAATAAACTTAATAAATTCAAAATAAATCCATGGGTACATTAAATATGGTTTGTTCTGAAAAAAACAAAAAAAAAACTATTGAACAAAATCTTAATTAAAAATAAAAATTAATTCATTAAATTATGGTATAAATAAAATATGTGATTAATGAATAATTAAATAAATAAATATTAAAATTCATAAAATATAATTTTTAAATAATTTATGAATACATATATATATACATACCGTCATGACACCTGCTATCATTACACCATTAATACATGCAATCAACAACATGTTAGGAATAGAACAAATACTAAATATAAGTATGTTTTCCCATATCTCTAATTTAGATTTGTAATGTTTATTATACCATGATAAATAACTAGTAAGAGCACAAGTTCCAAATATCCATGCAATTGATAAAAGCTATAATTAAAAAATATATATATTAAACAATAAATTTTGTACATAAATTGATAAATTTACTTTTTAATTAAATTATAATAGAAAAATTTTAATTTTAAATATTACATTGGGAAATTTTTAATATTTTTAAAAACTTACCAAGTTATACAAGCCGATAATTAAACTTCCAGTTCTTACATTAAAACAAAACCATGATGATACATGTATACGCTGCAATAATAAATTAAAATAATTAAAGTTTATTTAAAAAAATAATTAATATAATGAATTTATATAATACCTTTGGAATTCCGGGTAGCTGTTTAGACATTTTTATTTTATTTATTTTTATTAGCTCGTATTAACTGATAAAACTTTTAATTTATTTGGGTTAAAGTGTACTTGTTCTTGCAGCAGATGCTGACTGAAAAATGTGATATATAAGATGATTTCATTTTTTTAAAATGTTTTTTAGTTAAATTTAATGATTAATTTTGGTGTTGATAAAATTCGGGGCAGGAAATATCCATGTGTCATGAAAAAACCAAATATATATGTATATGTACATTTGATAAAAAATAAAATAAAATAAGGGAAAATGAAATGAAATAAAATTAGGCCTTATAATATTCAGAGAGATAATATTTTTTTATCATGTTTTTATTATCAGCAAAGTGACCAATTTATTTTTGCAGATAACTATGACAAATTTCAGGCTATTTATAGTATACATATAGTTATATAACCCACTAATAGAAATAATATATATTTTTGTTTCAATAATAAATAAAGGATTGTTCGAGTAATTTATATATAAAAATTAGGATATCAAAGGTGAGTAACAACAGCTGCAAAAAAAGTTATTAGTCACACTGAAATAAATTATTTAGTGTACACCAGATTACAGATTCAATGTAATCATACAAGATTTCCTATGATTATAGACAAGATTTTTTTATGTTAATATAAATGATGAATTTAAAAAAACATATATATTTCATGTAATTAACTAAAATTAAAAGATTTAATTTTACACCCAAAATAAAGCATAAAAATTGTGTTTTATATTTAATTTTTTATTTAAGTTTTAAAAATTTATTTCAAATTATTTCAAATTTTATACATAATTATTGTGCAAACAAAAAAAAATATTAATAACGTTATTATATATAAAGCCAGTAAGAAAAAATATTTGAATGAAAAGAAAATACTTTTTTAGTTTTTTTTTTATTTCGTTGATTAAATTTTCGTTTTGATGAAATTAAAGTTATTTAGGGAGTTATTCGTCCATGCATGTGATTTCATCGAAATAAGATCTTGACAATGAGTGACAACTGCCGCAAAAAAGTGATAATAAATACCTGAAATATAAAATAATATATAGCATTACATATAAATAGTATAATCATTTAAAAATATATATATATATATTTGAAAAAGTAAAATATCATTTACCTTCTACTATAGCTAATAAACATACAAAATAAAGTATCAAGCAAGTTGATATGGGGTTTTCTTCTCTATCAGAAAAATCTTCAGAGTCTCTTGATATCAGAACTATAGTTACAAGAATAAAGATTAATCAAATCAATAATATACTAATAATAAGACAAATATATATGCCGCAACTGCTTCACAACTGGCACACTGATGTTTAATTTTCCCAACAAATTATCACAATCTATAAATCCATTTACTAAATTAATGCACATTGCAGCTATAATATATTTTCTTCTCCTTTCCAAGGAGATCAGCCCCATTCTTTTACACATCTCATTATTATTACAACCTCTTTGTATGATTTTTTTTTAAATTATATAGATTTAATTTTATATACTTTTAATTTATTTTTATTTGGAGTAAACTTGTCGGCTGCTGGCTGGACTCTGGAGACAAAAATTTTGCCATTGTGTTAATCAAATCAATTTTAATATATTATATGGAATCATGTTAGTCATTAACTTATTATTCATCGTGGATTGTTAATTTTTAGTGATAATTTGAACACTGATAAAAGTCGAGACAGGAAATATCCATTGCATGAAATCAAGAACCGAAAATTTATATAAGTATATTTGATAAACAATAAAATGAAACAAAGAAAAAAATATGGAATAGATTATTGATATATCTTATAATATTATTTCTTTGAAATTTTATTGATAAAAAATTACGCATATATATTTGTATTTTCCCTACGATAAAATATAATTATAAGACGTTTTATAATTCAATTTTAAAACAACAATATAACATAATCAAAATAATAACTTTAAATTAAAAAATTAAATATTGTAAAATTTTTTTTAACATACAACATCAAGTATTCTAATAAGAGTAAGCATAATAATATTTAGAAAGAGAGAATATTTTTTCTATCATATAATTTTATTAGATAAAAAGAGGCCAATTTTTCGAAAATATAATTAATATAAAAATATTTTTTTTTAAAGGAAATTGAAAAAATTATTAAGTTTTTGACAAAATTGTAAAAATTGTTTTTTAACATATGAGATTATACATGTATTATATATAGAAAAATTTTATTGCCAGTAAGCTAGAAGAGATTATAAAATATTATTTGTATTTGATTAATAAAATCAAAATTAATTAGGGAGTAAGGATTTGTTGACCTGATCGAATTAAACCGAGATCCTGACAATGAGTGACAAACGATGAAAAACCATAAAAAAGACCTGAAACATAAAAAAAAAAATGTAATGCTAAATAAATCATTTAAAAATAATCATAATGACAAATTTTTAATATTCTATAAAATAAATCATTTACCTGCAAATATAGCCACGATTAAAAACAAGGAAATGAATCCCAAACCATATTCCACTGATTTTTCTAATATCAAAAGTGCAAGCAATAAAATAATGCACAATGCAGTTATAATTGCATGAATAATAAGTTCGGTATAAGCTAGATAAATCCACAAGTACATTTTTCTTAGTTCTTTCTGAAATAACATAAAAATATATATATATGTATATCCCATAATGTAATGTATTTTTAAAAATGAAAATAAAATGATAAAAAATACAAACCTTTTCAAAACCTTCAATCAATACATAGTGAATACAAAATGCTGCCATCCAAGTTCCGGAAAATAAAATTAAAATAGATTTATTTGAGTCTTCACTTAGTAATATTTGACCTCCATGTATAATGAAGTTCAATAATATTCCAATCTAAAAATCATAAATAGCATTAATTGATAAATATATTTAATGGAAAATAATAGCTAATTATTTTTTTTTTTTATGTATTACTCAATTAAACTGAGTAATTTCTATTTTTTTATAATGTTAAAATTTATAAATATATTTTTTTTAATTATATAAATAAAATACTTACAGCTCCTAGATATCCAGTAATCAAACATCCTCTTTTTGATGAACAATTACAACAGCATGACTTTGTATTCATCTATATAAAATAGATAAAACAAAAATTTAAAATTTGTAATAAGTATTGATTATGGATTGTTTTTTTCTAAATTTATTGTGATAAAAAAAATACATACGTGAGGAATAAATTTTAATCCTGTATCAGCCATTATTGATGTGTTTTTTTTAAATATATTAATATTTTTTTTTCAAATAGTAAATTATATATATATATTTTTCTTTGATAATATCTGTAAAAGTTTATGTATAAATAAATAATTTAATATATAATATATAAATTACATACTAAAGTCATGATAAATATAATAATTTGTAGCAAATTTATCAATAAATAAAACACACGTAAAAATTATATTATTAATTTAATATACTAGTTTTAAATAAACTAACTATGAAATATTTATAATTTTATCTCGAAACACAAAAAAAAAAAAATTAAATAAATCAAGACTTAAAAACAATATTTAATAAAAAATATTTATAAAATTTATAAAAAAAAAAAAAAAAATACAAATATAATCTTTGAAGAGATGATATCTTTTTTTCAGTGATAAAAATAAAACGCTATAAAATTTTTAAAAAAGTCATAAAGCTCATTTTTTTTATACTACGAGACAGACGACCACACCCTGCCAGGTTTTTCCTTGTTTCAATGCAATTTAATTATTTTGAGTATAATTTAATAAACACTATAATAATATATAATGAATATATTATAAAAAGTTAAATTAAATCAGATTTAAATTATTTAAATTATAATTTTTACTTACATTATAACGTGACACAAATATATATTATTGTATATTTAATAAAAAATTTAAATTATTGTTACGAATAAATTTAATCAAGGCAATTATTCATTTATTGAAAAATAGTTGTGAAATTATCGATACAAGTAATATTGAGGATACAGCAAGAGTCAAAACGACTGCTTGATTCCTTGATCCCAAGCCACCTAGCGTTGATGGGCCCAATGTTTTAGGCTTTTGTGAGTTGTGACCACTTGCTTTCTTAGAAAAGCTATAACTCTTTCGGTCGTATTACGATTTACGTCTGGAACAATCTGACGAATGGTAATATTTCTCTTCATATAGTCAACCGACTCAGTGCAAGCAATGCAATTGAGATCCTTCATGCAATAACACGCCGAGATTCGCGCCCTCAGCAAGTTATTACATCCAGACCCACAACTATGAATAATTTTACACAACGAGATATTATTTATGATATATAATATACTTTATTTAACTTTGAAAAATACAATTTTTTTTTTTAATAATTAAGAATTTAACATTCTACAGACAATATAATTTTTTTTTGTTTTTTTTTTTTTTTTCAACCCTCAAAGTTAAATAACATCAATAATAATAATAGTTAAGTTTAAAAAAAATTATTTTTTTTTTTTGTTCATAATAATTATTAAATTGTTAGAAATAAATTTATTAATTTTATTTAAAAAAAATATGTTTTGAAAAATTATAGATAGATATTGTAGAAAAAATATTATAGATAAATTTGAAAAAAAAAAAAAAGATAGTATTAAACTTAGTATTTTAAAGTGGGTATTTGATTAGACACTTTGTGACAATTGATTTCTTTTCATGTCGGAAAGTTGACGACAATAAACAACGATAGGTGTACACAAGTAAATTATTAAAGCTAAAAAATATAAAAATATTTGTTTAATTATTTTACTGGGATTTTTGACATTGATAAAAGTTGAGAAAGAAAATAACTATCTATATAAAATAAAAATGAAATGAGAAAAAAAAATGTTGAATAATTTTATGATACTTAATATTTTTAGAATTTATTTAACTTAACATTTTATTTTTTTTTAAGTTTTAATTATTGTGGAAAAAAAATATTAATAACATTAACATAAGTGGTTTTAATATAGAAAAAATAATAAATTACCAATAAATGAAGAATAAAAATCGAAAAAATTTTTTCACATATGAAATTATTTATTTATTTAATTTATTGTATAGAAACGAATAATATATAGGCAGTAAGACAGTAAGAAAATACTTTTTTAGTTGTATTTTTTAATTTTTCGTTTTCATGATAAAATTAAAATTAATTAGGGAGTATAGTTTCGTCCACCTGATCGAAATAAAATAAGATCCTGACAATGAGTGACAACCGATGCAAAAATGTGATATGTAATACCTGAAATATAAAATAAAATGTAATGCTATAAATAGTAATTATTTTAAAATAATATATACATACATGTATAAATATAAATATTTGAAAAAGTAAAATATAATTTACCTTTTGATATAGTCCATAAACATAGAATAACCAAGATCTGGGGAGGTGAAAAGTTTTTTTCAGAGTGTCCTGATATCAGAACTACAATTAATACAATAAAGCCCAATCCAATCAAAAATGTACTAACAATAAGTTCGATATAAGCTAGATAAATCCACAAGTACATTTTTCTTGGTTCTTGCTGAAATAACATAAAAAAATATATATAACATAATGTATTGTATTTTTAAAAATGAATGAAAATAAAATGATAAAAAATACAAACTTTTTCAACACCTTGAATCAATAAATAGTGAACATAAAATACTGCCATGCAAATTCCTGACATTAAAATAAACGGCATGAACATAAATGAATCATCAGTGAATAACATTGACACTGCTCCAATTAATAATATAGTGGCGTTTATTGATGACATAATCTAAAAATCATAAATAAAATTAATTTGACTAAAATATTTTAAATTAAATCTATTTAATATAAAAAATAATAACTTGTTTTTTTTTTTTTAACTATTACTTAATTGAATTAAGTAATTTAGTTTTACATATAATTTTAAAATTTTATATTTATTTATTTTTTTTGAAATTATAATAAAATACTTACAGTTCCTAAATATCCAATAATCAAACATCCTGTTTTTGATGAATAGCAACAGCATGACTTTGTATTCATCTATATAAAATAGATAAAATAAAAATTTAAAATTTGTAATAAATATTTTAATTGTTTTTTTTTTTAATGAATTTATTGTGATAAAAAAAATTCATACGTGAGGAATAAATTTTAATTTTGTGTCAGCCATTATATGTTAATGTTTTTTTAAATAGTATCTTGTAGATTTTCTGATAAAAGCTGTAAAAATTAATACATTTAAAATATTAATTTAAATAATAATATATAAATTACATACTAGGTAAATTATAATAATTAATAAATAATAATTCAGTTATTTGTTGCATAGATTTTTTATTTAATTATTTTTCCTTAAATATATTTCTTCGACACCAAACAATTTAATATAATTTTTATACTAAAAAGTATAATAAAATTAATTTAAATTATTTTAATAATAATTTCAACTTACATTGTAACGTGACACAAATATTTATAAATTATCGAAATATCTATTAGCTTGTATTTTTTTTTTTTAAATTATAGATTTAATTTTAAACTTTTTGAACTTTTGCCATGTAATTCAAATCTATTTTACCATATACTTATATTAAATCGTGTCAATTATTTTTCACCTTCGTTAGTTATTTTTTACTGTTAATTTTAATATTGATAAAAGTCGAGACGGGAAATATCCATATATATATGAAATAAAAAACTGAAAGTTTGTATATATGTAGAAATGCCAATTTCAGAGATAAACAAATAACACAACAATATATTTTAAATGAATCAATATTATGGTTTTTATTTTATTTACTTTAAATATTATTAAAATCGTAAATTTTCTCTTTTTATATCTGTTCTGTCAAACGCGTTTATACCCACTCTATATAGCATACAATACAACGCGACTTTAACCCTGGACACCCTGATCTATCTACCTTGCTTATGAGTTAACAACTAACTTGAAAAAATAAAATCCCTTTTTCCCTGGCGTCTTTTTCTTCTCCCTAAAATCTCGAAACATCCAAATAAGCTTATACCCACTCTACACCCAAATCATTTACCACGTTATCTGTCTAAATATTTTTTCAAACATCTTAGCACTTATTTTTCTTAGTCATAGAGTCCCAATGCCAAATTATAAACCTCCCACTGAATACACTTCAGCCATTTCCTCAGTACCTTGTAACTGATTTATCTAATCATTTATTCTTTTCGTTTTTTTCCCATCTACCGATTTGTTGTTCTCTTCACTCAGGGGCTCATCCAGAAAGCTTCGTTCGGTTGGGATCTCTTAGATAATATTTAGATAAGCACTGATGTGACATCAGTGATGTCTGCTATTTTGGAGCCGAACCGAACGTACCCCAGACTCATGAAATCCCAAGTCAATCAATCAATCAATCACCAAAGTAATAATCATTTAAAAATTAAATATTGTAAAATTTTTTTTAACATACAGCATAGGTATTCTAATTAGAGAAGGCAATAATATTTAGAAAGAGAATATTTTTTCTATCATATAATTTTATTAGATAAAAAGAGGCTAATTTTCCGAAGATAATTATGTCAAAGTTTAGTCTAAATGTATGGATTGTGATAAAAAAATTACATACGTGAGTTAATAATTTTTTAAATAGTATATACTGTAGATTTTCTGATAACAGCTGTAAAAATTAATATAACTAAAAATAATAATTTAAATAATTCATAAATTACATACAAGGTAATTTATTATAAACAATAATTTAGATATTTGTTGCATAACTATCTAAATGCTTTATTTAATTATTTTCCCTTATATATCTCGACATCAAATACAATTTAAAATATATATAAAAATATAATTTCATGTTGAAAAGCATAATAAAATTGATTTAAATTATTTTAACTTACATTATAACGTGACACAAATATTTAAATTATCCAAGTGCAGTCTATTAACTCGTATTTTTTTAAGACAATTATATGGATTAAATTTTAAACTTATTTAATTTATTTTTATTTGAAGTTAGCTTGTTGGCTGCTGGCTGGAGTCTGGAGAATAAAATTTTGCCATGTAATTCAAATCTATTTTATCATATATGAAATCGCGTCAGCTATTTTTCATCTTCGTTTGTTACTTTTTACTGATAATTTTAAGACGAGTCAGAAAATATCTAGTTACATTGAAATAAAAAACCGAAAGTTAGTATACATTGTATTTGACAAAAAATAAAATAAACCGAGGAAAAAAATATAGAATGATTTTTGATAAACTTTTAATATTAAGTAATGTAATTGAATTGAAAATTACTATAAAATTTTTTTTTTAAATACACAACATAAAGTATTATAATATAAGAGTCGTCATAATATACTATTTAGAAAAAGAGAATATTTTTTTTATCATATAATTTTTTATTAGATAAAAAAAAGGCTAATTTTTCGAAGATAATTATATCAAAGTATAACGGATTAATTGATAAAAAAAAAAAATAATAATAATATTTTTTTTTTACAAGACAAGTTCATTTAATAAGAAAGATTTTTAAGTAAAAATAATTTCTTTAAATTTTTGTTAGAATATTGAGCAAAAATTTTCAATCGAAATTAAATGAAAAACATAAAAATATACATATATATTTTTTTTTTCATTATGAATAATACACAAGTAATCTAGAGCTTTTGACGTTATTGTTTTGATTTTTCTGATAATATGTAGGAAGATGTTGGGAGTCACAATAGTTGAAAAAAAAAAATGATGAAAAATATCTAAACTGTTAAATTAAATAATTATTTAGTTGAATTTTTTTATGTTAATACATATAAACAATGAAGTTAAAAAAATATATATTTACTATAATTAACTGAAATTCAAACAATTAAATTAAAAAATTAATCATCAACAAATATAAGTATTATAGGGTAATTATATAGTTATAAGAATATGTATTACAATCATGGTTGCATTTTTTCAATTTTAAGACTCAATTCATTCAGTATATTTTTGTATAAAAAAAAAAAAAAGTTTTAAAAAATTTATTTACTTATAAATTACTTATATTATAATTTGTAGATTTGTAATGAAAAAAAAATATATCATTAACGTTAACATAAGATTTTTTAATATAATAAAATTATAATTTACCAATGAATGAATATTTTATTTAACAAATGAGATTATACATGTATATCTATAGAGAAAAATTTTATTAAAGAGATTATAAAATATTTTTTTGTATTTAATTGATAAAATCAAAATTAATTAGGCAGTAAGGATTCGTTGACCTGATTGAATTAAAATAAGATCCTGACAATGAGTGACAACTGATGCAAAAATATGATAAAAAAGACCTGAAATATAAAACAAAAATGTAATGCCAAATAAATCATTGAAAAACAATCATAATGACAAATTTTTAATATTTTATACACTTAATTTTAAAATGTATATGCTTGATTGTTTTATGTTTAAAAATATAAAATATCATTTACCTGTAATGATAATTAAGATAAAACACCACAAAGTGGGCAATAAACCATCTAAACTTTTGGATATCACCAATGCAACAAACGATAGAATAATGCTCAATTTAATTATAAATGCAGCAATAATAAGAATGATATAAGCTGGATAAATCCAATAGAACATTTTTCTTGGTTCTTGCTAAAATAACATAAAAATATATAACATAATGTATATTGTATTTTTTTAAATAATATAAAATAGTAAAAAAATACGAACCTTCTTAACACCTTGAATCAATGAATAGTGAATATTAAATATTCCTATACAAATTAAGTAAATAAGATGAAAATAAGTCCTATCCCAATCTTCACTATGTAACACTGCAGTTACAATTAATACAAACAATATTCCAATCTAAAATCCATATGTAAAATTAATTGATAGATCTATATAATAAAAAAATAATAGCTGCTTTTTTTTTAATCTATTACTTAATTAAATAATTAAATAATTTAGTTATTTATAGTTTTAAAATTTTATTTTTATTTATTTTTTAAAATTATAATTAAATACTTACAGCTCCTAAATATCCAATAATCAAACATCCTGTTTTTGATGAAAAACAACAGCATGATTTTGTATTCATCTATATAAAATAGATAAAACAAAAATTTAAAATTTGTAATAAGTATTGATTATTGATTGTTTTTTCTAAATTTATTGTGATAAAAAAAATACATACGTGAGGAATAAATTTTAATCCTGTATCAGCCATTATTGATGTTTTTTTTTTAAGTATATATAAATATTTTTTCAAATATCAAATTATATGTTCTTTCTTGATAATATCTGTAAAAGGTATTATTCAAACATTTAAATAATTCAATAGATAATATATAAATTACATACTAAACTTATAATAAATATTATAATTTAGTTATCTACAACAAATAGTTGCTTTATTTGATTGTTTTTACTTGGATGTTTGTATAGATATAGAAAGAATTTTCTTTTATTATATTTAATTATTAACAATTATCAATAAATAAAACACAAGTAAAAATTATATTATTAATTTAATATACTAGTTTTAAATAAACTAACTATGAAATATTTATAATTTTATCTCGAAACACAAAAAAAATAAAATAAAATAAATCAAGACCTAAAAACAATATTTAATAAAAAATATTTATAAAATTTATAAAAAAATACAAATATAATCTTTGAAAAGGTGATATCTTTCTTTCACTGATAAAAATAAATTGTCATGAAAATTTTTAAAAAATTCATAAAGCTCATTTTTTTTATACTACGAGACAGACGACCGCACCCTGCCAGGTTTTTCCTTGTTTCAATGCAATTTAATTATTTTGAGTATAATTTAATAAACACTATAATAATATATAATTAATATATTATAAAAAGTTAAATTAAACCAGATTTAAATTATTTAAATTATAATTTTTACTTACATTGTAACGTGACACAAATATAAATTATTGTATATTTAATAAAATATTTAAATTATTGTTACGAATAAATTTAATCAAGTCAATTATTGATTTATTGAAAAATAATTGTGAAATTATCGATACAAGTAATATTAAAGATACAGCAAGAGTCAAAACGACTGCTTGATTCCTTGATCCCAAGCCACCAAGCGTTGATGGGCCCAAGGTTTTAGGCTTTTGTGTGAGATGTGACCACTTGCTTTCTTAGAAAAGCTATAACTCTTTGGGTCGTATTACGTCTGGAACAATCTGATGAATGGTAATATTTCGATGCATAGTCAAACGACTCAGTGCAAGCAATTGAGGGCCTTCATGCACTTCGCGCCCTCAGCAAGTTATTAGTTATTATATTCAGACCCACAATTATGAATAATTTTACACACCGTGATATTATTTATGATATATAATATACTTTATTTAACTTTGAAAAATACAATTTTTTTTTTTTTTTTGAATCATTAAGAATTTAACATTCTACAGACAATATAATTTTTTTGTGCTTTTTTTTTTCAACTCTTAAAGTTAAATGACATCAATAATAATAATAATAGGTAAATTAAAAAATATTATTGTTTTTTTTTGTTCATATTTTGGAATAATTATTAAATTGTTAGAAATAAATTTATTAATTTTATTTTTAAGAAATATGTTTTGAAAAATTATAGATAATTATAAAAAAAATTAAAGATAAATTTGAAAAAAAAAAAAAAAGATAAAATTAAACTTAATTAAGTATTTTAAAGTGGGTAGTTGATTAGGCACTTTGTGACAATTGATTTCTTTTCATGTTGGAAAGTTGACGACAATGAACAACGACAGGTGCAAATAAGTAAATTGCTAAAGCTGAAAAATATTTAAAAAAAATAAAATTAATATTAAACAAATTGTAAAAATATATAAATATATAAATAAAATATAATTTCAATTACCATCGATGACTACGCAAAATATTACATAACCAATGAAGAAAAGAACAGCACCTGATACTGACGTTTCATTATTATCATTTGAGATAAAACCAGCTAACAAAACGAATGGAAGTATAATTTCTACAATTAGAAGAAGAATCATCCCTATGAAATTAAGATAAATCCATGGGTACATCAATTTTGGTTTGTTCTGAAAGAAAAAAAAAATTTATTTTCAAATTATAATATAAACAAGTTAAATTTTAAAAAATTCTAATAAGTGATTATTAAAATTAAATTAAATTTTAATTACACTTATATATGTTTATTCAATTTTAATTTAATTTATCTGAAAGCAATTGACTTTTTTCCTTAACAAAATAGATAAATAAACAAAAAAAATTAATGAATAAATAAATGAATAATTTTTAATACTTAAAAAATATATTTTTATATAATTTATGAAAATAAAAATATTTTTTTTGATATTCTTACCTTCAAGACACCTACTAACAGTGCACCACTAACAAATCCAGATATCAAGTTACTAACAAAAATTTTATAAACTAATTGAGAAGCTTTTTCTTGATATTCTTGTGGAAAATTTTTTTTAAAATTTCCCGTACTAAGTGAAAATAAATTCATGACTGCTGCAAACTAAATAAAAAAAAATAATTAATATTTAATAATTTATTAAATAGTAATAATAACAATAAAATTTATAAGTTAATATATATTTTTTTTTTCATTTGATGTTTATTTAAATTATAATAGAAAAATTAGAATTTACGTGAAAACTTACAAGGCCAAACCAGCCGAAGATTAAACATGCAGTTCTCACAGTGAAACAACAGCATGATGATACTTCAATTCTCTGCAAAAATAAATTGAATTTTAATATTGTATAAAAATAATTGAAAAATTTATATGTCTAGAAAAATAAATTTAGTAAATTCATACCTTTGGAATTCCAGGTAATACGCTCATTTTGATTTATTTTTTTTTTATCTAAAAAAATATCTGTAAACAAAATAAAAAAATTAAATTAAATTAATTTTTATTATCAAATTTTTATGGTTTTTCGAAATAAAAAAAAATCCTATTTAAAATTTTATAGTATCTTTGATTTTTTCCACCCTTTTGTGGATATACGAATATAATATACGAAATATTAATTTTAAATATTTAAATCGAAAATATATAAAGAAAAAATTTTAATATATCTCGTTATTGGCTCAAAAGTTTGCCTGTTTAAAATTAATTATCTCGCAAACTATATTTAGGATAATTAAAAAAAATATATATATTTCAATGAAAAATAATATAAAATTTATATAAAAAACTTTTTCTATGCAAATGTATATATTTTTTTCAAGAAGACAAGAAGAGACCTCTCTAGAGTTTTGTTTGTTGTCAGTTCCGATCGTAAACATTTGGAATTTATGTAAAACATACGCGAACCCAAAAAAGAAAAAAAAAAAAAAAAACCCAAGCATTTTTATTACTAAAACGACTGTATAAATATATATATATTTTTGTATTTCTATACGCATGCGTTTTATTCAATAGATATATCCATGATGTAATAGAAAATAAAATAACAATAAAATTCACGACGCTCGGCCCCTCTCTAATTTCAATATTTCAACGTTCAGTAAAATTCAAAATACATAGACAAAACCAGTTTTTCACATTGTCATAAAGAAAAAGATGCTTCTTTTGGTTTTAATAATTTACAAGCTACCACGTTTTTTTTCTTTTCTATTTCCCAGACAAAATGAAATACCACTATTTAATATAACAAATCAATTTTTAAAAATATTCAACTAACTTATATAATATTTAATTTTTTTTCAATATAAAGAATATATATTTATAAAATCCAACTCATACAAATTATATTACACACAGAAAGAAATTCCCAGCAAATATTACTGATTTACTGTAGTTGTATAGTAATAATCATGACTGACGTCATTACTTATTATAAATTATGATAATTATTACCTTGAGGAAATGCCTCACGTTAAATATAATAAAGTTCCTAAAATATATGAAAACAGTGATGGGTAATTCGACAATTATTATGATTGCTTAGGATAATTACAAAAAAAAAATATATATATAAAAAAATTTGAGAAAATAAATTCAATTAAAATTTATAATTTAACGTTTTGTTGATAAATTTTTTTTTTCTTATATATATTAAATTTAATATTACTTACTTAATAAAGAAAAGATGATTTTGATGTTTAATGCGTTATTTTTATGTTCAGTTATGTTGTTGTCTCTCCAAAAAATAATGATGCTTCCAGACGCTACCAACAGCCCACAGTGTCTCTTTTGGCTTTTGTAAATGAAATTTTTATTTATTTTCTTTTATTTTTCATCTCTTTTCCCCTCATTGGCAGTGAGACACTAGTAAGGACACATCTAGTAACAAAATTTTGGTAAATAGTCACAAGTGGGGATACAAATAATAATCAAAAAAAGAATATATTATGGGAGACCCTCTTACGTGTTTCTATATAATATATTTTTTTTTTCTAACAAAATTCGTTAAAATATAACTGAATAAAAATCAATATACAAACGAGAATTGAATTTCTTTTGTCATTGAATAGAAAAGTATTTTTATATTTCAAAATATCATTTATAAATTAAGGATAAATCAATTAATTATTCTTTTATATTTTTATTGTTATAAAAATATAAAAAATTATTTAAAAATATATATAGATTTAATGTCGTTTTAAATTTTTAAATTAATATAAATTAATATCAATTTAAATTAATTTGGTTATTATAAAAATTATTATTGTCAATGTAAAAAGGAATTTGTTAATTTTGAATTATAATTTTATTAATAATTATTATTACAAGTTGAAAGATAATTTAGATATTGATTTCTCTGCCTTTGTCCGTATAGAATAATAGATGTAAAAATATTATAATAATAATTTTGACTTTCAAAAATAACGCGTCATTTAATGAAACTATATTTAGCCTTGTTCTAAAAAGTTTTAGGGATCTTTTCCTGAAATATTGATTTAATTGCCTCTTGATATACACACATGGCGTCATTGAAACTATATTTTTTTTTGTCCCTTTCATTTATCTCTTCCTAGTTGTGTGAAAATTTTTTTCCATGAGATGTTAAATTTAAATTGTAAAACTAAATATAAAAATAAAAAAACAAATTAAATTCAGTGATGTTATGAAATATTTTTGTCATCAGGAAGGTTTTTTTTTTTTTTAAATCTCATGTGTGTATTTTAATCAACAACAAATATTTAACAAAATCAACGCAATGTTTGTTTAAATACAATTTTATTCATTAAACATTACAAAAATTAAAAATAAAAAAAAAGGTAACATGACAAAATAAATTTTACAAAATAAATCCGACAAAATAAATCCGGACAAAACAAACTTGGAGAAAATAAATCGCGATAAAATAAATCGCGAAAAAATAAATCGCGACAGAATAAATCGCGATAAAATAAATTAAAAAAAAATAAATCTGGACAAAATAAATTTGAAATAAGAAAATTGTTACATGAATGAGGGGGTGATTTTCGGGTCATGAGGGGGGTTTGGGGGGGCGAAGCCCTCCCAACTGTGAAAATATCTGCTGATTTATAATTTTAAAAGACAATTTTAATGAATTCTTGATAGAATTTTTTATTTTATTTATTTATTTATTTAATATTAAATAAATTTATTATGTCTAGATTTATTTTTTTTCAATTTATTTTGTCGCGATTTATTTTGTCTCGATTTATTTTGTCGCGATTTATTTTTTCGTGATTTATTTTTTCGTGATTTATTTTGGGTGGATTTATTATTTATTTATTTATTTATTTTATTTAATATCCCAGGGCTGGAGGCCATTATTGGGACCAGGGTAAAATTGCCAATTATGTCGGATATATTATGTCAAATTTATTTTGTCGTGTAATCAAAAAAAACCATAATGTTAATTTAAATTCAAGTAAATTTTTTATTATAAATAAATTGTTGTATTAATTATTGTAATAATAAATTTAATAAAATATTAAAAATAGTAACAAAATCAGTACAAAAAAATATTAGATTAAATTATTTCAGTTTTTTTTTTTTCTTAAATTCAATAATTATTAAAAATATTTATAAAAAAAAATTTTAACGATTAAAAATTATTAAATTATATAAATCAATGTTAATCAAGTATTTTAGAAATTTAATTAAACAATTTCTATTATTTAATTTTTTTATCTTTAATAAATAATTATTACGTGATGTCTTGAGATAACTAAAAATGTTGTATTTAAAAAAATTAAAATAAATAAATTACTGTATTGAATTTAATGAGACAATAATAAAAATAATTTTAAATTAAATTATGGAGAATTTGTCTGAATGAGTCTTTGTTCCAATTCATCAGTTTGAATTGAAAGAAGTTTTTGACAATGAGCAACGACTGTTAAAAATGCATAAACAAAAAAACCTGTAAATTAAAAATTAAAAAAATTAAATTTATAATTAAAAAAATTAATTGTAATAAATGTTTTTCAATTAAATAATTAAATAATTACCAATTACTATTATTCCAAGTATTATAAAAACTAAAAAAGATCCAATCCATGCTCCTTTTGTAAATATAAAAATTAATTTTATAAATGTCACAATAATAAACAATAATGTCAAAACAATAAGACCCACATAATTGACATAAATCCATGGAAACATAAGATTTGGTTTTTCCTATAAAAATTATAAATAAACTATAATAAAACAAATAAATTAAATTTATTTTTAATTTTTGAAAAATAGAGATACAAACCTTTGTGATACCTCTTATCAATAAATATGCAATGAATATTTTAGCAAATAAAAAACCATAAAATATAAAACAAAATGGAAAAAGTTCAATCATTCGTAAAGATAAAATTCTGTCACTTGGTAATAATTTAAATGAAAAATGAAAAATGCTCATTAATGATAAAAACTGTAAATAAAAAAATATAGTTTATTTATTATTAATAAATTATTATAAATTGATACAGTGAGTATATTTTTTTTTTTTTTTTTTTGTTTATTAAAAATACTTACAAGACTAGAATATCCAATGGTTAAACTTGCGGTTCGAATTTCACAACAACACGATGATTCCATCTCAATCTGTGTTAAAAAAAAAATTAAATTTATAAATATATTATCTTTATTTATATATTTAAATAATAACATACATGAGGAATACCAGTCATTGATGATTTCGTCATTTTTAATGTAATAAATTTTAATAATTATTTTTTTAAATTATACCTGTCAAAAAAATATTAATCAAAACACACACTATGTAATTATTTGTTTACAATTAAATTAAATTTATAACTTTTTATTTGTTTTTTTTTAAATATAAATTCAATAAATCACTTATTGATTTATTGATAAGTCGAATTATTTAATTAGTTAAGGTAAAAGTTGATTTGTTTAATTTAAAAAAATTCATGATTTGTTCAAGAAATTTATTAGCTGAACATTTCAATGCTCTTTGTCATCAATGATTCATTGTTTTATTTAAAAAATATATTTACAGTGAATAATGGTCATTCATAAAATTTATCAAGTGATAAAAATATATTATTCATCAAAATTTATTATGCTCATAATTATTATGAAAGTTAAATTAATTGGATGAAAAAAATTTATAAAAATTATAAAACAAAATTTGTTAGATAAAAAAATAATTTAAAATTAATTATATAAGTATTCTAAAAACACCTCAAAAAATATAACAAAGAAAAAAAAAAAAAACCAAACAAACAAACATCTAAATAACTAATAAAAAAAAAAATTAACGATAATTATTTTTTTTAAAATTTCTAAGTAATAAATTATCAATTAGTAATATTCCTAAAAAAAAAAATAAATTATTAAACCAGAATTATCGTATAATATTAAACAAATAAATTCTTCAAAATTTATATAATCACTTTAATGTATTATTTATTTATTTAATAATTTATTTATTATTTTTTTTCATAGAATATTAAATGATTAACCACCGTTGAACAACTAACACAATATTAAATTAAACTGAATTGTAAAAACAAAAATAAAAAAAACTTTGCATTTGCAATATCCCCACCATTTACATCGTAAAATAATTTAATTAAATGTATCAAGTATTAACGACTTCGAAGTAATAATAATAATAATAATAAAAAAAAAAAAAAAATAAACTATAAAAATTGAAAGTATTAAATAACAGTAGCGATATCAGTATCAGTAATTCTAGCAGGCTAAAATCAACCACAGTACTTTTACTGTTTCAATATTATTTTTTTTTTTTAAATTTAAATAATAAATATTTTTTTTTATCATCAATATTTTCATGAATGATAATTCCAATTAATATTTATTTATCAATAATAAAACAATAAATATTATTATCTATTTGTCATAATAAAAAATAGAAGGGATATTTAATAATTTAATTTTCATTTATATAAATACAAAAGTAATTATTTAAAATCATTACAACTATAATTTTTTTTTTTCAATCAAATGACATTTACAAAAACAAATTANTTTTTTGTCACATCAAATTGTAAGTATTTAAATATAAAATATATATAAATAATAATAAATTTAAAAAAATATATTTTTTAATTAATTTAGCTGAAGGATCAAGATGTGGTCCTTCATTATTTGGTCGTATAATAAATGGTAGAACAACACCAATAACTGAAATACCATATCAAATAAGTTTACAAATAAAAAATCGTCATGTTTGTGGTGGCAGTATAATTGGTAGAGAATGGGTATTAACAGCTGCTCATTGTATGGAAAGAAAAAATCCAGAATTATATACAATACGTTCTGGTTCAACAAGTAATCATGAAGGTGGAACAGTACATACTATTAGTATGTTGATAAAACATGAACTTTATGGTGGTAATAATAATCATCCAGTTCATGATATTGGATTAATACGTGTTAAAGAAAAATTTATATATGATAAAACACGTATGCCAATAAGAATATTTAAAACTGGTCAATTAACACCAATTGGTGAATATGCCATGATATCTGGATGGGGTGAAACACATTTTGGTTTACCAACAAAACTTCAAATGGCAAAAGTACCAATTATATCGAAATTACATTGTCATCAAGCTTATGAAGAACAAGGTGGTATTAATATTAATCAAATATGTGCTGCATTTTGGGAAGGTGGTGTTGATGCATGTTATGGTGATTCTGGTGGTCCACTTGTTATTAGAAATAGACTTGCTGGTATTGTCTCTTGGGCACGTGGTTGTGCTATGCCTTGTACACCTGGTGTTTATACTGAGGTTTGTTTTTTGCTTTTTTTTTTTTTAATATTATTTTTATATATTTTATTTTATTTTATTATTTTATTACAGGTTGCTCCATATTTTTTTTGGGTAGGAAAAAAAATTGGTAATATATTAGCAAATGAAAAANTTTTTTTTTCTTTCTTTTTTTTTTTTTTCAATAATTAATATTATTATTATTGTTATGTAAATTAATATATATAAAAATGATTAATAAAAAAATTATATTGTTATTTGAAAATTATTTTTTATATTTGTTTATTTTATTTATTTCCTAGGTGTTTTATTTTTTTATTTGAATAATTATTATAATTTAACTTGACATGTTTTATCAATGATTATTTGTATTGTTTTTTTTTTCTTTTTATTTATTTGTTATATTGTAGTATTTTAATGAGTCGTTAATCAGATTTAAAATTGATAACGTCATAACGTCATTTCGAGCACAGCGTCCACTATCGTCAGAAATTACATCTAAAAAAAATAATAATAAATCAACACACGTTTTTAAAAAGTCACATGTGGTAAACATTAAACATTGTAATAAACATTTAGATAATAATATAAATAATAAAATTAATAATTTTCAAAAAATTTGATTATAATAATTATTTCAAAAATAATTAGATAAAAAAAAATATATAACTCATTTCGTCAAGTTTAATTATAAAACTTTTAAAAGATATTATAATTTTGAGGTTAGTACAATTGTTTTAAAATATATTTATTATTTATTTATTTATTTATTAAATAATAATTTAAATAATTTAAAATTAAAGATGAAGCCAGAGCCAATGGAAGATGATAATCCAGCAAAAATGGAACAAAGTGAAGAGGAGGAAAGTGCTGATGATTGTGAAGAATCAATGGAAGAAGAAAATGTAGAAGATGAAGAAGAAGATGATGAAGAAGAGGATGATGATGATGATGATGATGATGATGAAGAAGAAACTAATGATGCTGAAGTTAAAAAAGAGGTATATTTACCTGGCAAAGAAATTGAAAAAGGTGAACAATTAACAGTTGACATGTCAGCATATCGTTTATTGCATAAAGCACAAACTGGATCACCATGTTTAAGTTTTGATGTAATTCTTGATGATCTTGGTTCATCAAGAGAAACATATCCAATGACAATGTATCTTGTTGCTGGTACACAAGCACCTCGTACACATGTTAATAATTTAATTGTCATGAAAATGACAAATTTAACTGGTAGTAATGAAACTAAAGAATCTGATAATGAATCAGATGAAGATGATGATGATGATGATGAAGAAAAAATGCCAAAAATGAGTGTTGCATCAATAAAACATCAAGGATGTGTTAATCGTGTTAGATGTACACAAGTATCTGGTAAAACATTTGCAGCAAGTTGGAGTGAACTTGGTCGTATTAATTTATGGAATTTAGATGAACAATTAAAAGCTGTTAATAATCCAACATTATTATCAGCATATAATAAAAAATTAGAAAAACAAGATGATTGTGTAAAGCCAATATTTACATTTAAAGGACATTCATCTGAGGGTTATGGTATTGATTGGTGTAAAACAGAACAAGGTGTACTTGCAACTGGTGATTGTAAAGGTAATATTCATATTTGGAAACCATCAAATGCAACTTGGAATGTTGATCAACGTCCATATAATTCACATGCACCACAAAGTGTTGAAGATATACAATGGTCACCAAGTGAAAAAAATATTCTTGCTTCTTGTTCAGTTGATAAAAGGTAATTATAAATTTAAAAAAAAAAAAACAATTAAGCTAAATTATTATTATTTTATTATTAATGTTTTTAATTTTTTGTTTTTAGTATAAAAATATGGGACACAAGAGTTAGTCCACAAACAGCATGTAAATTAACAGCAGTAGATGCTCATGATGCTGATGTTAATGTTATATCATGGAATCCAAAAGAATCAAGATTCATTGTATCTGGTGGTGATGATGGTGTTGTTAAAGTATGGGATTTACGTCAATTTGGTAAAAATAATGATAGTGCTGTTGCAATATTTAAACAACATACAGCACCAGTTACAACTGTTGAATGGCATCCTGATGAGGCTACTGTATTTGCAACTGGTGGTTCTGATGATCAAATTGCACAATGGGATTTATCTGTTGAGCCAGATCAAGATAATGAAAAAGATAATGATATTGGTGATTTACCACCACAATTATTATTCATACATCAAGGACAAAGTGATGTTAAAGAATTACATTGGCATCCACAATGTCCAGGTGTTATGATATCAACAGCACATTCTGGTTTTAATGTTTTTCGTACAATCAGTGTTTAAATCAATAAAAATATAATTTTTTTAAATCAATTTTGTATTGTTGTTTTTTTTATTAACTTGTAATTGATAATTTTAATGATATTAAATGTTTAATTGTTGATCTTTTCTTCACTCTTCGTTTGATTAATTAAACGTGTTTTATTTTTGAATAATTTAAATTTGTTCCAATCATTTATTAATTTTACATCAAAACAGATGTTGCTCCACTGTCTAAGCTATTTTCAACAACCTGGATAATTTATTTTTTGATGTTATATGGTGAATACATTGATAAATCATTAACCTTACTTGGCCTAAATAAACTTTGTAGACAATCTCTTTATTAATGACATTAATTTATTTGGATTCTTCTTGAGTGGCAACTGGTTCATCATTGATATCAATAATTTTATAATTATTTAAAACATTTTTTTTATTTATTTAGCTATTCTTTTCTCTTGCTCAAAATCTATTTTTGTGTTGGATTTAAAAAACAAGTGTTTGCGCATGACAGGATTTTTACACAAACACACACACATTTTATTTTTTCTGTAAAAAAAAAAATAGAAACATATGATTAATAATAAATTTATATATCAACATAAATAAATAAATTAATAAACAATTAAAAATTGTTGCTATTTAGGGGGTAAGTGTTGTTATTGATTTAATATAAAAGATAAAATGAATTTGGTATTTTATATAATCTATTAAAAATTGTTTTAGGAATTGTTTATTAGTATAAATAATTGTTGTTATAAATAATTAACAATGGCATTTAGAGGAATGATGTTTTCACGTGGTTTACATACAACATTTGTAAATAATGAAGTACATAAATTAACAAGATTAAGAGTTGTTGATAACAGTGAAATTGGTAAGCAGGCTATGGCAGAAGGTAAACCACCAAAATGTATTCATATTTACAACAAAAGAGGTTTTGGTTTGATTGGTAAGATTTATTAATTTATATAAATAATAATAGAGTATAATAAAGCTAATTTAGTTTTTCATATTGATATTTTTTGTTATTGTTATTTATTTATAAATTATTGTTGATATTTTATTTTATTATTAATTTTAAAGGTGATAAAGTTTTGGTTGCAATAAAAGGAGAAAAAAAGAAAGGTATACTTGTTGGTTTAAAACAAAAACAAGATAAAAAAGTACCAAGATTTGACAGTAATAATTTAGTTCTTATTGATGACAATGGTACTCCACTTGGTACCAGAATTCATGTACCAATACCTCATATATTACGTACAATGATGAAAGAAAAAACTCACTCAAAAGGTGCTGACTACACAAAACTACTTGCTATTGCTCCAAGATTTGTATAAAACAAATTAATTAAATATGTAAATAATTTAAATTAGAAATTTATAAAATAAACATTTATAAATTAATAAATATTTCATGAATAAACATCATTTTCACAATCCAAAATTTATTAAACAAGTTTTGTTGGATGTACAAATTTAACAAAGTTTATTGTTAATTTTCTATTTTAAAAATTTTTATTCAACACATATTTGATATTTTCCATACAAATTAATAATTATTATTAATATTTATAATTATATATTTTTTTTCCCCCTCGAAATAATATTAATTCAGTTGAAATTTTCATATACAAAATTGCTCAAAATATTTTACAACAATCAAGTGATTTATTTATTATTTATTTCTGTTAAAATTGCTGAAACTTTTCTCAATTTGGTGTAGCTTATAATGACATTTTATTCAATATTTATTTATAAGAAATACAAGCTCATTTTTATTTCATTTTCATATAAAAAAATTATTTAAGTTTTGGATTTTTTTTTTTTTTCCTATTAGTCCATCAAAATATAATAAAAATTATTAAATACAATGTCGCTGCTGGTAATATTATAAAAACAAAAACAAGAAATTTTTAAATTTTATTACAAATTATATGAAAAATAATTAATTGAAAAAATTTGTGACTCGTAATTGTAAGTATATGTTATTTTAATTTATTTTTTTTGATGATAAAAATCACAATAATTATTTGGTCAAGTGTAGAAATATTAATCCAAAATCTATTTATTTTTTACTATTAAAATCTATTCTCTGATGACCCTTTTAATTTGTTATTTAATTATTACTTTTTCAGCTATTATTTAACAATATTTATAATGTCATTTTTTAATAATTAAAAAATAAAAATTATTTATTTACCAGCAACGACTATTATTTTTTTTTTTATTTTTTTTCCAATCAATTTACATTTTTCTTTATTTTTTTTTCTTTATCGTACAAAATACAGTTATAAAACTCGTTACAAATAACGAGTCACCAGGTTTATTATTTTTACTACTCGAAGATTCAACTCTGAAACTAAAAAAAAATAAAAAAAATTACGATTTTGAATTCGTAATTTTTTTTTTTTCTATAATAAAGTTATTAAACTTTTGTACTACTTCAATTTACAAATTGGCATTTAAAAAAAAAAAAAAATTATTTAAAAAACAATATCAAAGTTTATTATTCATATTTATCAATTAATAATTTAAATTTTTCAATCAAAAATTAAAAAATTAGCTATCAATTACATTTCATATTAAAAAAGAAAAAAAAAAAAGATTCATTTTTCAATTATTAATTGAATAATTAATAAATGATTTCTATTTTTTTTTTTTCTTTTAAAACCAGTTTATCCAAGAGTTAATCTCAGTTCAGTCTCAATGATTATCAATCATTTTTTATAAATTAAAAATCACGTCTCTCAATGTATCAAAAAGAAAAAAAAAAAAAAAAANAGTGTCTTGTCTGTGTATATTTGCAGTGTCAATTTTTTTTTCTCTTCCTTTACTCTCACTCTCTTTTTTTTTTTTATTTTCATTTCGCTTTTTATCTCTCTCTCTCTCTCTCTCTCTCGCTCTCAATCTTAACATTAAACATCGTTTTTATTTTTCAAGTACGAAAATCGCCTTTGATTTTTTTTTTTATTATTAAATTTTAAATTATAATTATTTTTCTATCGATGATCAGTTATTCTAAAACGTGTTTTGTGTGCACACGCGCACGTGAGATGTGTAACAGCAATAAAAACTTAAACCATTACAAGAAAAAAAAAAGAAAAAAAAATATTTATAATATATTAATTAATAATAAAAAGTATGAAAAACCTTTTTTTTAAAAAAAGCACACATTATTTAACTGTTTTTTTTTTTCAATTGATTGACGTATTAAAGATATTTTTTGAAAGATTCGTTTTTTTTTTTTTATTTCTCAGACTTTCGAGGGGTTTAAAAAGCAAAAAAAAAAAAATACCTCAGAGGCCTTAGAAATATAATGAATTACCAGGTGAATGATAGACGAAAAAAATGAGGGTGTTAATTTGAGGGTTTGGTCAAAAAACACAACCGGAACTACATCCGGAGGGCACCAACAGGAATGAGAAAAATTTATAAACGACTAGATGGTTTGCAAATTACCATCACATTAATATTATTATTATTTTAATTAATTAATTTTGTAAAATTTATCAATTATTTGTTTTTTATTAATTTTTTTTTTTTTTCAATACGCGATTAACTTTATGCACATAACTATCTAGGCTACAAAATCATTATAGTCACGTGCAACAGTTTTGAGTTGATTTTTCATGTTTTTTTTTTGTATTTATTATTGTTATTAATTAAATTTTGTATTAAACTGATTGAAATTTTGTTTTTTTTTTTTTTTATTTAAAATTTCAATCAAATAAGAATTTATTGTTTTAATTTGTATTGTGTTTTTTTTTATATTTTATTTGTTTTTTTCATTTTTTTCTTGTTTATCGTTTTAATTTATCTCTTCTTGTTTACTTTCTTTCATCTTGATCGCACTCACGACTTATGTGACCGCTTTTGCCACAAACGTAACAAATTTTACCACCACCCTCGGTACAGTTACGTGCAATATGACCAGTTTTATTACAGTTGTAACAGCTTTGAGATGAAAAACGTCCATGATCGTTGCTACCTTCTGGACAACTACGAGCAATGTGACCAGTTTTGTTGCAATTATAACAGCTCATTTCAGGTCCCTAAAAAAATTAATTAAATTCAACAAATAAATTAATCATTTTCAATTCCATTAATTAATTATTAATCTATAAAAAATTATAAATTACCTGTTGACAGTCTTTTGCAATGTGTCCTACACCATTACAACGGTAGCAAAGATCTTGATCTTCTTTACATTCACGTGCAAAATGACCAGATTGATTGCATTTAAAGCACTTTTCACGTCCTCTACCAAAACCACCACCACCATCACGATCACCACCACGTCCACCACGATCGTTACGTCCACCACCGCCACCACCACCACCGCCGCCACCACCACCCTGTGGGCATTCACGAGCAAAGTGTCCTTGTCTGGAGCATTTGTAACATACGCTTGAACTCATGTTTATTTAGAAAATCTGTAAAAAAAAATTAACCATTAATTTATACTCCATAATATATATATTATATTAAAAAAATTATTAATTATCATTTAGATAATCAACAACAAATTAATCAAATTTATAAAACAAATAAAAAAAATTAAATCAACTTAAAACATGATTTTTTTTTTTCTTGTTTTTTTAATTTAAATTTAAAATTTAACAATAAATATTATCATTATTATTTTCATTATTTATTTATTAATTTTAAAGATAAAATATAAAAAATTTCACCCTATTTTTCTACCCCTATTACATTCAATGAATTTTTTTGTAAAACAAATTAACTAAAAACAAGAATATTTTTTATTTGGCATAATAATTTTTGTAAAAATAATTTAATAATATTACCACGATTAATTTTAAATATAAATATAATAAATAAATTGTTAATAATATATATTACAATAAACGATGTGAAGAAAATGGCATCTGTGCAACGGTTGCACGGATAGAGAGGGGAAAGAAGGGTACACGAGGCGTCATATTGGTGAATTGCGCACCACTACTCCAAAAGAACAAAAAAAAAAGAAAAAAAAAATTCCCCCCCGCAATATTAACGATAAAAAACTATTAAAAAAAATTGATAACTAAACTATGAATGTTAAAAAATAATTATTAGTTTATAATAACAAAATATGTACTATGAAAAATTCAATAATGTAGCCTTAAAATGCTCAAGATGGCATCAAAAAAAATGTGAAAAAAAAAAAAAATTAAAATGACGCCGGAGCTATTTTTTTTATTTGACAAATCAATGAATATAAATTATAAATAAAATATAAAATAATATGTAATAATTACTAGTTTAAAAAATTTGATAATATAAGTAAGAAAAAAAAAAAAAAAAAGTAAAAAATGATTTACAATGATTAAGATGATGACCACGTGTAGATGAATTTAAAATAAAATAAATTGATAAAAAAATTTCTATAATTAATTGAATAATATAATAATTTGATATATGTTTAATTGATAATAATGATTAATATAATATAATAATTAATTTAATAATTAACTTACTTAAATTTCTTGTGTTGAAAATTAACAATTAAAATGTGGATAGTCAAGCAACGTCGACACGACTCGTGGTAATGGAACTTTTTTCTTGCAGAAGGGCAGCACCAATATATTGTTCCGGTTGTTTTTAATAAAAAAGAGATGGATATATTTATTAATTTGGTAAGGATTGACAGTCCGAGGGTATCCTTTTGAGACTACGTTTGTTTTTGTTGTTATCAGCCAATGAGGAATATTCAGCGTGTTCAGCGCGATATTCTAACAAGAGGATGTCACGTGAACGTCACCTAGACTTCCCATTTCAACACCACCACCAGAGTCAATTTGTCAATTATTTACAATTATTTATCATTATTATTAATAATATATTTTTGTCATGATGATTTATTATAATCATCATAATAATTAAATATTTTTTTCATTTATTTTTATTATTAATATTTTGTTTTTTAGGTCATTCTGACTTTGGTGGTTGATTTTATATACAAAATTTGGTTTTTCCGGCTGCGTTGATTTTCTCGTTGTTATTTTTCATTTTTGTCGATAAAATAATTTTCATGGAAATAAAGGCTTGTCATGAAAATCAGCCTTGTTTGTTAAATATAAAAAAAAGAAAAAATTTTTTATTAAATTAATTGTTAAATAAATAATGTTAATTTTTTAGAAAATTATACTGGTCTTTTGTCATTGACAAGATAAAATATAATTATTATTTATAAAATAAAAAAAAATATTTGNTTTATAAAACGCCAAGTTGAATACTGGAAATTATATTTTTAAAAAAACAAACAACAATATTTTTGTTGTGTTATTTTATTTATTGATGATTTATTGTTTATATTATTTATAAATAAATTTTTAATAATGAATGACAATTGTAAAAGAGGAAATAATGATAATGACGATAGTGACAGTGAATGGATTGGTCCAACACCATCAGAAGCTGCTCCAATAAAAAAACAAAAAGGTTAGAAAATTAATGAAAAATATACTTTAATTGTTTTATAATAAATGTATATTAATAATTGAAAAATTAATAATTTTATAGTTCTTGATCATGAGCAAGTTTTTGTTGACAATCTACCATCTTGTGAGTGTTATGAAAAATCTTATATGCATCGTGATGTCATCACAAATATTGTTGTGACAAAGTAAGTTAACATAAAAAAATTAATTAATAATTAATAATAAATAATATAATTTAATAATTTTTACAGAACAAATTTTGTCATAACAGCAAGCAGTGATGGATTTGTTAAATTTTGGAAAAAACAAGAAGAGCTCATTGAATTTGTTAAACACTACAGAGCTCATGTGATGCCAATACAAGGTCTTGCTTCAAGTTACAATGGTGTTTATGCTGCAACAATTAGTCTTGATAAAATGATGAAAGTATTTGATGTCATAAACTTTGGTAGATAAATTTTATCATCATTATTTTAAATTGTAATTTTTAAATTATTAATTTGGTTTTTTTTGTCTTGCAGATATGATTAATATGATAAAACTTGATTTTATACCTGGATGTATTGAATGGATTTATTCATTGGGTGATGCAATTGCTGCTGTTGCTGTTGCTGATCAAGAATCATCAAAAATTTATATATATGATGGACAGGGAGCTGAAAAACCACTTCATATTTTAGACAGATTACATACAAAGCCAGTTACTGTTATGAAGGTATTATTTTTGTTTTTTATTTTTTAAAAAATAATAATTTAACTAATATATTGTTAATTACATTACAGTTTAATCCAATTTATGAAACTTGTATATCAATTGATAAAGCTGGAATAATTGAATACTGGACAACACCAAAATATGAATATAAATTTCCAAAAATAGTTAAATTTGAATCAAAACTTGATACTGATTTATTTGAATTTGTTAAAAATAAAACATATCCATGTGATATTGCTATATCACCAGATGGTAAAAAATTTGCATCACTAAGTGGTGATAGAAAAGTTAGAGTATTTAATTTTTTAACTGGTAAATTATACAGAATATTTGATGAATCATTAAAGCGATTTTCTGAATTACAACAAACAACTCAACAATTGCCAAATATGGAATTTGGAAGAAGGTAAATAAATGGATATATTTATAATAAAAATAATAGCTATAAATAATTATTAATAAATTGTTTTTTGTTTTTATTAGAATGGCTGTTGAAAAAGAACTTGATAAAACAGGTACAAATTTAGGAAATATAATATTTGATGAATCTGGTTATATGATTATGTACAGTACAATGTTGGGAATAAAATTAGTTAATATTTATACAAATAAATGTATTAAAATAATGGGTAAACCAGAAAATATAAGACCAATGAAATTAGCATTATTTCAAGGTAAAGCAAAAAAAAGTACAGCAGCAACAACTGTTGAAATTGAAGGTTCAAATAATCCAACATTAGAAATGATTAAACCAGATCCAACATTATTTTGTACAGCACATAAAAAAAATCGTTTTTTTATATTTACAAGACGTGAACCAGAAGATACTAAAAATCAAGAATGTGATAGAGATGTATTTAATGAAAAACCATCAAAAGAAGATATTATATCATCAACTGAAGCAACATCAATGCAAAAAATATATGATACAGCAATAATACATACAGCACTTGGTGATATTCATGTATCATTATTTAGTAAAGATACACCAAAAACAGTTGAAAATTTTTGTGTTCATGCTAAAAATAATTATTATAATAGTCATATATTTCATCGTATTATTAAAGGTTTTATGGTACAAACTGGTGATCCAACTGGTACTGGTACTGGTGGTGAAAGTATATGGGGTGGTGAATTTAATGATGAATTTAAATCACATTTAAAACATGATAGACCATATACTGTTAGTATGGCTAATGCTGGACCAAATACAAATGGAAGTCAATTTTTTATAACACTAACACCAACACCATGGTTAGATAATAAACATACTGTATTTGGTAGAGTTGTTAAAGGCATGGAAGTTGTACAAAATATCAGTCAAGTTAAGACAAATCCAAAAACAGATAAACCATATGATGACATAAGAATTGTCAGTATAACTGTTAAATAAATTAATTTCAAATTTTTTTGTAAAAATAATCAAATAAATATAAATAAACTTTTTTTTTTTATTTTAATAAATTTTTTTTTTTTTTATAATTCAATGCTCTTATAAAATTATATGCTCCAGTTGTTGCAACAAAAACATTTACACTAAATAAACTCCAATTTTTTGGAATAATTACCAATGAATATCTATCAATGAATATTATTTATCAATAAATTTTTTTATGTTTATTAATTATTATTTATTTAATAACCTGGTCCATATTGACCCGGTGAACATTAAGCTAGCTGTTTGTCCAAGTGATATTTTATCTGGAGAACGATTAACATCACCAATACCAGCAATAACAAGACCCCATTTAAATGTTGGTGCCCAAAAAAATACTGTTGTTGGTCCTGTATTGTTATATTGCAAATAATTATCATAAATTTGTTTATAAAAAACTGTTTCATTTTACCAGCTGGATGAAGAAATGGTGATTGTAATTTTTGTGGTAACATTGAAGCTATTTTTATCATGAATTTCTGGTAATGACTCATGTTTTATTTTAATTTATTTAACTTGATTTTTTAAATGTTTATTGTTTTAGGTTTCTCTAAAACAAATTAAATGAATGAACATATCAATATTATGTTACCTTGACAAATGAGCATGTCAATTGTTTAAACAATTTATAATATTATTAAATTTTATATTTTTATCAAGTCATCAAAAGACATTTAAATTACTTTTTGGATCAAAATTATGGTTCATGTTAAAGAAAATTGTTATAAAAATTCAAGCATGAATGATATGGAAAAATTACGATATTTAATTAACGAAATTAATTGCTTGTAAATATAATTTTAATTTTTCAAATAGCTAAATTGTAGAATTATTGATTTTTATTATTTTACTTAATTTTTTTCATGCAGAAAATGCCCGAGAGTTGAGGAACGACGTTGTTGCATGACAATATTACCACCACGAGTTATTGAACTACCAAGTGTTCCACAAAAACCACCAAAATTTGAGTGTCCAAGACCAACAAAACCAGTTATGTTAACCAGCATTCCAAGACCATGTTGCATATCAAAATGTCCAGGTTTTTATTGTTAAAAAAACAAAAATTCAATTTAAATAATAAAACAACAAATTAATTAGCATGTAAATTTTTTAATTTCTTTTTTTTTTATTCAATTAGACAGTCCGTTAACTCGAAGTTTACTTAAACTTTAAAGAAAAAAAAAAAA
>MKYW01000044.1:614742-662472 GCA_015776835.1 Aphidius ervi
TTTTTTTTTTTTTTCTTCTTTTTATAATAATATATAAAATACAAGTGATAGTTAATTATCGTTGTCAACACTGACGTAGTAGCTTTTAAAAAAAAAAAAGAAAAAAAAATAGTTGATAACAATTGAATGATAAGATTAAAATATTAATAATATTGAGGAAAAAAAAAAAAATTAATAATTTTAGTTGAAAAAAATAAAGAAAAAGAAAGAAAAAAAAAGGTTGAAGGGAAAAAAAAAAATCAAGATAATTATGAAAAAAATTAATTTTAAGCTTAAATATTAGCTGTTTTTGGTAATATGAGTATCAGATGATGAATTTGTAACAATTTGTATTGGTGTTGTTGGCATTTGATGTAGTGATGAAGAATTAGTTGTTGCACGTAATTGATTTGTATTTTTTAAACTGTGTATATACGAGCGTTGAACTGGTTTATGTTGAGCAAGTTGTACCAATGCTTCAGATATTGTAAACCATTTTCTTTTACGTCCAATTGTACGTGAATCTTCCCACTCTGGTAATTCTTCATCAACATGCATAACCCATACTTCAGTACGATGTTTATGTTCACTATTCTGTGAATTAAAAATAATAAAAATATAAAAAAAAAAAATAAGATAACATTAAAAAATAATTTATCATATTATTATTCTCTTTTTTTCAAGGGCAATGTAACATTTAAAATTATTATTAATATAATTTATAATCTAAAACTATCCATGATTTAATTTTAAAGGAAAAAACATTTGTCATTTTATTTACCTCAAATATGCCCTGGAAAAAAAAAGTTTTAAAAAAAATTGTTTTATTTTGATATAAATTAAATTGTTATATTTAAACAATGAATATTATTATTACCTCAAATATTCCAAGACATCTACCAAGTCTTCCTAAAACACCAGCTTCTTCACGTACTTCTCTGAGTGCAGTTACAGCTGGATCTTCATCTGGTTCAACACCACCACCAGGAACAATCCAGCTATCTGGTCGTCTACTTGATGTTACAAGTAGAACCTACATTAACAAATAATTATAATTTAACAATAATTTAATTATTTAAATATATTAAAGTATCATTACCTCATCTTCAAGATCACTTCTAACGCATATACATGCTGCTCTACGTCTATAACCTTCCGAATCATAGATTCGTGTTGAATTTGGCTTTTCTTTTACCATGATAAATAATTTACAAATTAATTATTATTATATAATTATAAAAGAAAATTTTTTTAAAAAGAAAAATATATATTCTATAAGAAAAATAAAATTATATTTTCATCATAAAAAAATAAATATAAAAAATANAAAAAAAAAAAAAAAAAAAAACACTTGGTCAACGAAAAATGGCGTTGTTTTTTTTGTAAATATAATTTATAATAATTATAGTGTAATTATAAAAAAAATAATATTAATAAATTTTGGTACAGTAATTAGTATTCGTCAAACAGCCATATCGGCCATCCTACGTTGCCACATTACTTGTACGTTTTGATAGCTGATGGGTTATCCCAAGTTTTCTAGCCGACATTATCGACGTAATTATTTAAGTATATCACTTTATAATTGTTATTATACAATTATTTCCATAATCATTTGTTGTATTATTTTATTTATATTTAAATGTTTATTGCTATTTTTTATTTGTTAAATTTTTTTTATCAAATTTATGCACACTCTTTTTTTTTTTTTTNTTTTTTTTTTTTTTTATTTTATGCAAGAGAGAAAGAGCAGAAAATGAAAGAGAGTTAAATCAAAGAGAGCATTACGATTACCACCACCACTACTTTTCCTACTCTTTGGAAAATTTAACCTTAAAATTGGTATGATCAAAAGAGCAGGTGAATTTGCAAGTAACGACAAAGCTTGGATGTGGATTGGATGGATGTGTGTGTTTTTTTTTCTTGAAAAATTGCAACAATAGGTTTTTTGATCTTTTTAACACCTGCCGCTATTATTTTTCTACATGGGATACTGAGAATTTGTCGGGGAATTTGTCTGAGCCGAATAGAAAAGATGGAATTTACATTTGAATTATTATTTTTTTGTTGGGGAGGAATTACTTGAAAATTTGAGACACTCAATGTGAAACTAAAATAGAATTAAAATTAAAATATCATTCAAATTTTAAAAGACTTACTTATGTTTATTTTTCATTTATGGAAAAAGAAAATTCATGAAATTAGTCGAATAACTAGAAATACTGGTGCAATAAATTTCTATGTCGAAATAAATTCATGTCAATTTTTCGAATTTTGATTTTAATATTTCGACAAGTAAATGGAAAAAAAAAAATTCCTAAAAACCTACTGTAATAAATAATAAACAATTTAAAATAAAAAAATCACAAAAAACATATTTTTTTAATAAAGAAATTAATTAATTAAGCTAAAGCTATAAATCTAGTTTTTTTTTTTCAAAAAAATATATTAAAAATTTTAATAAAAAAAATATTATTTGTTTATTATTAAAAATTACAAGTGTATATTTTAAATAAAATTCTACTTACAAGTAAGTAGATATTTATCATTTCAAATCTACGTTTTAATATTGTTATCAATATAATAAATTTAAAAAATAAATAATAAATCTATAAGATAAAATAAAGGTAATAATTGAAATAATAAAAAAAAATTCTTACAATGAAGGTTAAAACCTTTATTTCATCACTACAATGTCAACAGTATTAATGACAATTCATTATCTTTATTTTTCATAATAATTATTACATTCTGGCATCTCTTCCATTTATGAAAGTATCAAAAATATCCTTTCTATCACTCATCATCTCTCTCCACCTCAACAAACAACAAAAAAACAATACATTCACTTTGCTAATTTTTTTTTTTTTTTCATCTTCTTAAATCATTTTGTAAAATCATTAAAATTAATAACTAAATAACTTAACTAGGGTAGAGCATTTTTTTTTTTTCTTTTTCAATTATTAATTTCATCATAATCGTATTCATTTTTTTTGTTTTTTTTTTCATAAACTAATAACACGATATCACTGCATCTTTGATAAAACAAAAAAAAATTAATTATAACATGTTCAATAATAATTTCATATATATATATTTTTAATATTTGTTTGTTTCTTATTTATCCATAATTTTGTATTTCAATTATTTAGATTTTTAAGTTTTCTTAAATTCAAATCGAAAATGTAAAACTAATTAATATTTAAAAATATTGTACAATCGATAGTTAGCGATATATAGCAGTTATAATTGAATAATAATTAAAGGTACATATGGATAATATATCAATTTATTTTTATCATTTCGAAATGATTTAATAAGTCCCCTTGTTTATTTTGTATATTAATTTTTATTAAGCAAGTTAAATTACTCAATAAATTGTTTATTTATTTTTCACTTGCTCATTTTTTATTGTTGAAAATTATTAAATTGTCTTACTTGTTTTTTTTTATTATTTACTGCATTTTTATAAATATTTTATTTCTTTAGTCTCGAGTCAATCGAGTCTTAAAAAATTTATCGCAAACGATTGCCACTTTTATTACGAAAACCACGATCGTACGACTAGTGGCCACCTTGACTAGTTATTTGAAAAAAAAAAAAATATTGAATTTTGATAAATTAAATAATTGTTTTTATATTTCTTTCACTGTATTTAAATTTTATTTTTTAAACTTGCGGTCCTGCATGATTTGATCCACTTGTCCATATGATTTATATAAATTTTTCGTTTAAATTAGCTCGTTTAAACTAACTGGTGGTTTATTTAAATTATATTTTAGTGAATATTTAAATTTTTTACAAGTGCAAATCAGTCACCAGGGTGTTCAGGACAGCTGCGATTAACTTGAAACCATTTATCAATACAGCTATAATTTAAACAAACAAAAAAAATATATATATTAAACATAAATTATCGATTGAATAATTAATTTTTCTATAATTACTTTTTGTGGTATATGCAGAGACAAGGTAGGCGAGCTATCACGTCACCAGGTATCAATTCTTCTAGGCATATGACACATTCACCTTTTTCATCAGCAAGTACATCCTCTGTAATAAATTTAATAAAAAATTTAATAACAAAAATATATTGTTAAATTTATTAATATCTATTTACCATTATAACTTAAACGTGGTTTTGTCAGGCACATCACCAAGTGACATTCAATATCATCTGGCAATATGAATTTTGAGCATACAGGACACTTGAGACCTGTTGAAAAAGAAAAAAATTTATTCAATTTTGTCAAATATAATTATAATCTAGGATCTCCTGCAAACAACAACAATAATAGTTGAATAAATTTGGGAATAAATAAATTAATTTTACCATAAATAAGTTGTCTAGCATGATGATTAGGTACGACCTCAGTCTCAGTTTCATTTAAACACGAGCTCACAATTAATCCCATATTATTTAAAATCATCCCTTTTAAATTATCACAAACAAATTTATCATCATCACCATCATCATCATCAAGGTTAAAATTAATAATTTAAATCCCTTCAATTTACTCAATAATTCATCAACAATTATTTAAAAATATATTTTATTTTTTATCTGGTCCCCTTGTTATTTCAGTCAGTTTAATTTACTGGCTAATAATCACAATGATTGCTTGATTGTCACATTTCAATTGTTAAAAATAGATTGAAAAATAAGAAAAAAAAAAAGAAGAAAGAAAAAATAAAGTTAGATAAACACAGGGTAATAATAATAATTAATGAAGCAGGGCCCTGCCACGGCCCTGTGCAATTCAATGATGATGTTAACATAATTTCACACCCGGCATCGATTGTCGACCTTCGGTTACCAGGCCAACCACCCCGGCAACACGCGCCAAAACAAATCCCTCATATACCCCTCTTTTTTATCATCCATTATTACATATAAACCTCCCTCTCTTAATTATCAACAACCCCCCAATTCACCCAACAAACCACCCATCCATCAACAATCCATCAACATAAATTAAATTTTATAAATACAAGAGTTTTTTGTTTATTTTTATATCAAGTGTTATCATCATCATAAATAATATTATTTTTTTAACGTGTTAAATGACAATCTCTCTTTTAATAAACAACCCTTTTTTAATTTAAAACATTTATAAAAACATGACCAATTAATTTATGTAAAAAAAAAAAATTGTAATTGATAAAATGGAGTAAATTTAAATATAAAAAAAGAATCAATTAATTAACTTGTTGATGATTATTTACCATTTAACGACCATATATGTGATGGTAAACTATGAGCAGCATAAACTCTACCACTGTCTTCATCACCATCATCAAGACTAGCAAGACCAAGTGCTTGTCCAACATTAACACCAACTGTATTACCAATATTATTTTGTTCATTTGTTGTTAAATCTGGTACTGAACTTAATGAACGTGCACGTTGTCTACTATCATTTTGTAATCTTGATTGTGTTTGATTTGTTTGTTGATGTTGTAATAGACCAACACCACCAGGTAATGAACGTAATATTGAAAATCCCTGAATAGTATCATTACCACCATTTGATGATTGACCATTACCACCAGTTGTTTGTGCTACTGTACTTGTTTTAGCACCCATTTTTTAATTATTTATTATTTATTTATTTTAATAAACAACAATTGTCAATTGCTATTATTTATAATGAATAATTATCATTTAATTTTAATTTAATTTAAAATTATATCCAGGTCATTTAACAGTTTTATTTTTTTGGAGTTTGGCTTTTATTGTATTATTTTTAATTGTTTAACTGATATATGACTCTTTCGTTATTATTATTATTATTATTTTATTGCTTGTTTTTTGTTATTTTTTATTTTTGTTTTTTATCACTGAATAATATTTATTTATGTTATTTATTAAAACGCACTAGCACATTGTTTTTCTTTTTATTTCCTTTTCAATAATAAAAAATTAAAATTAAAAAAAAAAAAAAAACAATANTTATAAAATTTTATATTTATTTATTTGTTTGTTGGAGTATTATTTTGAATAATTATTTATTTACACTTGTTGGTTGTTGTTAATATAATAATATTTTTTTTTTTTTATAATTTTTTAGGCCGAAATCGCGCAACAATTTGCCATGTTGTTGAGCAAGTCATTTCGGTGTATGTACGTTTTATGAATATAATAATATATTTTTTTTTTTTATATATTTTTTTTAGCAACATGTATGTATGAGTTGTACTTGTACCAGTTGCTATATATATATATATATTTTTTTAGCTGCCGATTGCCATTGCCATACTCAAGTAGCAAGTGTGTGTGATTTTTTTTTTTGAAGATGATTACGCATGCGTTTACTGTTACATGAAAATCGAGCAAAAGGAATTTATATTTTGATTGTTTTGATAAGTTTTTGATGATGTTGATGATTTCTTCATGTTTATTAATGTTCATCATGCTTATCAATGCTCAATGGTTATGTTTATATATTTATTTTAATTATTATATATTGATTATTGATGTTTTTTAATTATTTGCCTTATTTTTTTATCAAGGTACTTGAAGAGCTCGTTATTTTTTGATGAATTTACTCCAAAATGACTGGTGGATTACACTGGATCCACTGATGGTTTAATTGTTTGGTAATCTGGAGCAGTCTCGAGTGAATCAACGTGTTTTTTTAAACACAAATCTTAAAATGAATCACATGATTCTTTAGAAGTCAAGGATCAAAAGTAAATTAGCTAATTTGCTTCTCAATTTTTTTGAAAATTAACAACAGAATGGGATTGATTAAAAAATCATAAAAAGATATATATAAATTATAATAATGATACATCTACTGTAATTTTTTAAATTATTTATTTTTATATTTCAGGAATAAAACAGTTGTACAATATTTACAGAATTTAAAATTACAATTGTCAACATATGTCATGCTCTATGAAAATAATTATCAATTTCATTGATAAAAAATATTTATAAAATTAAAAAAAATGGGAGAATTAAGTCATCAATAACAATAATTATTATTGATATATAAAATTTTATCTTTTTATGATTTTTTTTTACCAGAACTATGATTAGCTATTTCTCTCCAANATTAGCTATTTCTTTCCAAGCTTATAAATTTTTTTTTTTTTTTTTACATCAATGACCTTATGTATTCTTTATCTATAGAAAAAAAAAAATATTAATACAAATGGTATGTTAGAATTGTTTCAGTAATTCAATAGATTTCCGAATCTTATCGCAATCGATATTGAAAAGATAAGCCATTAAAGTGCCTCAGTGTCATTCAACGCGTTGTGAAATAAGTAAATTAAATTGTCCAGAGAATAAAAAAAATCTATTAAAATATGGTTCTAAATGATAGAAATAATGATCGTAAAATGAGCTATAATGTTGATGAATTTGAGTATCCAAGTGACAGTGATTATGATTCAGAAGAAAAAAAGTTAATATTAAAATTTATATAATTATTAAATAACCTGTTTTAAAATTAATTATTTATTTTTTTTTTTGTAGTGATGAAGAAGAAGAAAAAGAAGAAATTTACGGTTGGGATTTATTTCGTCATTTTCCACCAAAAATAAAAACTGGCTCAAATGCTGATACAAGTATTTATGATTTTTCACTTCAAGTTGTTAAATTTTTAACATATATTGTATTATTTATTTTAATAATTTTTTGTGGTGTATTATCAAAATTGACAATTTTATTAGCAACATCACAAATTGAAAAAACTCAAGCAATTCCATATTGTATTTACAATAAAATTGGTAAGAATTAAAATTAAATTATATAATAAAATTCATTTGATAAATAAATGTAATTGTAATTGTTTTTTTTTATTTTAGAAAATCGAGCTAGTATTGAAAAAATAACGACAATAATACCTGAAGAAAGTCGTCTTACTTGGTGGTGGTGTATTATATTTAGTTTTTCATTTGCTGAAGGAATAACATTGTTAAATACATTTTATTATATATTATTTAAAAAAAAAAAATTTCCAAATTTATGGTATTTATTATTAGTTTGTTTATTTGAAATATTTCATACTATTGGAATGGCTATTCTTTTTTTAGTTATATTACCAGAGTTAGATACAATTCAAGCTGTTACTGTCAGTAGTTGTACTTGTTTTATACCTGCTGTATTAGGTAAACAAAAAAAAAAAGAAACAAAACATTTATTTATTCATTAAATTCGTCATTAATTAATTTATTTTTTTGTCAATTGGCTTGTTTATTTGTTGAGGATTTAATTTGTTAATATTTCTTTCAAGGATTATTATCAAGAAATCGACAACAAGAAGGATCTAGAAATATATTTATTTTTCTTTTGATTGGTGATATTCTTGCATTGATTGGTCAACTAAGTGGAATTATTTTTTTACCAATTTTAAGTGAAATTAATGATACAGCTAAATTGTTGTTACCTTGGGTATTAATTTTATCATCTTGTAGATGGTGGCCAAATTATGTTTCACCAAAAAGTAAAATTGGTAAATATATATTATTATTTTAAACAAAATTATTCATTTATTATTGAAAAAAAAAAAAAAATTTTCTCTTTAGGTTTTGTCAAATTTTTATCAAATATTAAAGATGATTTAGAAATTTCACGTGGAATTGTTCAAGGTGTTACTGCTATTTTACGAATAACAACATTTTTATTGACCTCATTGATGATAATTTATTGGAAAAATATTGATCAAGATAAATTTTTTAATTGTTTACCTGGTAAAATAAGTTTTAATTTATATTTAAATACAACAAATGAATTTATTGGTATTAAAAATGAAGACACATTAACTCCAATTGTAATTTTTTTAATAAATGCATTTGCATCTTTTGTAACTTATTCATGTGGTAAATATTAAAAAATACTATTTTAACAATTAAAAATACTATTTAAAAAGCTAATAATTTTATTATTTTACAGGAAAATTTTCAAGTAGAACATTGATGCAACGTTTTGGTTTTGCATTTCCAATAAGTCTTGTTTTACCATCAACAATTTTAACAATATTTATATTATCAAATATTTATGAAACAAATAAATGTGCATATCATGAATTACATCTTCCATCATATGTATTTTTTAAAGAGACAAAAAAAATTTATACTATTAATGATTTTATAAATCAATGGGAAAAATGGCTATGGATACCTTGGTTAATGTCCCAGGCTTGGATAACAATGCACATTTGGACACCCTACTGTGAAAGACTTGCAACATCTGATAGAATTTTTGCAGTATCTTCATATGACTCATTGATAATTGATCAATCATTAATGCTAAATAGAAAAAAAGATGATGCACCAGAAAATCCAGCAGACATTGAGGTATAATATTAAAAAAATCTTTTCATTAAAATAAATATTAACAAAGAACAAAAATAAAAACATTATCAGGGATTTCGTCCAGAAGATACTTGTGGTACATATTCAACACGTAATTCAGAGACATTATCATCAGTTATAAAACCAGGTGATCGTGTTACAAGAATATATGCATGTGCAACAATGTGGCATGAACTTCAAGATGAAATGATGCAACTTATAAGTAGTATATTACGTCTTGATTTGTGTCAATCAGCAATGAGATTTACACAAAAACGTTATAGAATACAAATTGATGATTATTATGAATTAGAAAGTAAGTTAATAATATTAATTATCTATTAAATATATATATATTTTTAATTAAATTATTTTTTTTTAGCTCATATATTTTTTGATGATGCATTTCAATGTATGTATGGTTGTACGAATATTTGTAATCATGATGAAAATGAAACACAAGTTAATTCTTATGTTAAAACATTAATTAAATGTATGAAAATATCTGTTGAAAGATTAGGTATGTTAGCATCACCACCAATGAAATATCCAGCACCATATGGTGGTAGATTAGAATGGAAGCTACCTGGTCAAACAAAATTAATAGCACATTTAAAAGATAAAAATAAAATACGTCATCGTAAACGTTGGAGTCAGGTTAATATTATTTTTATTTTATTTATTTTTATTTAAATAATATACTTATATATGTTAATATATTTTAGGTAATGTATATGTATTATCTTCTTGGTTATCGTTTAATGGATCGTTCAATTCATAAAAATCGTAAAGAAATAATTGCTGAAAATACATATATTTTAACTCTTGATGGTGATATTGATTTTCATCCATCAGCAGTTAAGGTATTGCTACATTTAATGAAACGTGATAAATCACTTGGTGCAGCATGTGGTAGAATTCATCCAGTTGGTTCAGGTCCAATGGTTTGGTTTCAAAAATTTGAATATGCAATTGGTCATTGGTTACAAAAATCAACTGAACATATGATGGGTAGTGTATTATGTAGTCCAGGATGTTTTTCATTATTTCGTGCAAAAGCATTAATGGAAGATAATGTAATGAGAAAATATGCAACAAGATCAACTGATGCAAGACATTATGTACAATATGATCAGGGTGAAGATCGTTGGCTTTGTACATTGGTATTACAATCTGGTTATCGAGTTGAATATTCAGCAGCAAGTGATTCATTTACACATGCACCAGAAACATTTAATGAATTTTATAATCAAAGAAGACGATGGATTCCATCAACATTATTAAATATATTTGATCTTTTAAATACATCTAAAGAAACAAGACAAGCTAATGAAAATATTTCAAGACCTTATATTGCATATCAATGGATTTTAATGGGTATGATGATAATAATAACTACTTATGTATAATTAAAAATTAAAAATTTAATTATATTTTTGTTTATTTTTAGGTAGTACTATTCTTGGACCAGGTACAATATTTTTAATGCTAGTTGGTGCATTTGTTGCTGCATTTGAAATTGATAATTGGACAAGTTTATATTATAATTTAATTCCCATTGGAATATTTGTTATTATTTGTTTTTCATGTAAAGCAAAATTACAGTTACTTGTTGCAGCAATAATATCAGCAATATATGGTCTTGTTATGATTGTTGTACTTGTTGGTATTATGTTACAAATTGCTGAAGATGGCTGGACAGCACCAAGTACAATATTATTTTTTGCTGTTGTTGGTCAACTTATTATAACTGGTATATTACATCCAAATGAATGGGGTTGTTTAATATGTGGATTAATGTATTACATAACTGTTCCATCAATGTATTTATTATTAATAATATTTTCATTATTTAGTATTAATAATGTAACATGGGGAACAAGAGAACAAAAACCAATTGAAAATAATAATGATGTCATTATAAATAATGATATAAAAAATTCAACAAATAGCTCAATAAATAATCAAAATAAATTTATTGAAAATGGTGTTGTTAATTTTTCATTTGCTGGATTATTTAAATGTATTTTTTGTACAAATAATAAAGTATCAAATGAAGAATTAAAGCTAGATATTATTAATCAATCTTTAGATAAAATTGGATCACGACTAGATTCAATTGAAAAACATTTTGATGCTAATGAAAGTCAAACAAGTCAACAAACAATAGTTCAAGATGATGCATTACATGATATACAATTGGATAATTTGAATGAAAATAAAATAAATGATTTAACAATAATTACAAATATCAATTCAAATGAATATAATTATAAAAAACGTGATAATAAACTTTGTAATTTTTTAGTTAGTCCAACATGGCTACAAGACAATGAAATATCAAAAGGTGGAATTGAATTTTTATCACATGAAGAAGAAGTTTTTTGGAAACGTTTAATAACAAAATATCTTTATCCAATTGATGAAGATAAAAAACAATTAGAAAAAATAGCTGAAACACTTAAAGAACTACGTAATGAATATTTATTTAAATTTTTTATGATTAATGCATTATTTGTTCTAATTGTATTTTTAATGCAATTAAAAAAAGATATATTACATATTAATTGGCCATTTGGTGCATCATATAATATATCATATGATCGAGTTATGAATGAAGTACATATTGATAAAGATTATTTACAATTAGAACCAATTGGTTGTTTATTTATTCTTGGTTTTGTTTTAATATTATTTGTACAATTTGTTGCAATGTTGTTTCATAGATTTGAAACATTTCATCATATTTTAGCTAATACACCATTAAAATTATTTCGTTGGAATGTTGGTTTATTTATATATTACTATATTATACTGATAAATTAGATTTTTAAATATTAATTTTTTAACTTTTTTTTTTTTTTTTTTTACAGTCAAAAAGTAATACAACTGAATTATCACTTGATGAACATGTTGAGGATCTTGTTGATGGTTTACAAAAAATTGCTGAAGATAATGCAAATCCAGTATCACCAAAAACAAGACAAAGTATTGGAAAATCACTGGGAAAACGTAAAACAGTACATGAATTAATAGAAAATAATGATAAAAAAATTAAAATTCCAGCAAATTTTGATACAGTTTTTCGTCAAAATCTTCGTGAAAAATCTGGTAAATATTATTTTTATAATAAATCATTTTTATCAAATTTAATAATAAATTTAATAAATATTATAGATAATCCAAGACTGACATCATCTGGTATATCACAAAATGTATTAAAAGCATTTGAACGTCGTAGAACAACATTTGTTGCTCATCAAAGAAAATCACAATTTCAACGTACAAATTCAGAACATATTTATCAAAGTCCTACTGATAATAATCAACGAGAAATTAATAAATCATATAGCTATGATAATCCATCATTTATACAAGAAGAAAATGAAGAAATTGAACCATCATTACCAAGATGAACACGATAATATTTTTTAATTATTTTTAATGATCAATAAAAATTACTGTAAAATTTTCAATAAATTTTTTCTTTAGAATTGAAAATTTTCCTTATTTTCCTGCTAGATTTTAATTATTATTTTATTCTTAAATTTCCGGAAGATTTTGTGGCTCCACCTTGAGATCTAGCTTCATTGAATTTCTATGAATTTTTAATGTGTGTGTGTGTTGCAACTTTGTGCAACATAAAAAACAATTATTGCATCGGCATTTTAAATGAATAAATAAAAATTAATAATAAAAATATCAACATGGCAATATCATTTTGTGGTAAAAGATTAATTCTTACTCGTAATTCACTTGTAAAAATACCAAATCGTAATACTGGCTATATTATTCTGTAAGTATTGACATTTTTAATGACTCAAATCTTTTTAGGTTATGTTGTGTATTTTTAATATTTTTAAATTTTTTTATAATAAAAAAAAAACAATTTGAATAAAATATTATTATTAATATATTATTTTTATTATTAAAGATTACCAGAAATTGGAGAAGATTTACCAGACAAAGATCCATTATTAAAAGAAGATGGTTTACCAGAATTTAATTCATTTACATATGAAAGATCAATAGCAGCAATTGGAAAACAAACAGTTTTATATGAACAAGCAATTAAAAATATTGATGATAATATTTTAGCAAACAAAGATAATTTAAATATTGTTGATGTTGTTATAAATCCATTGGAAGAAATAAATGTACCAATTGAAACAACTTGGGGTATTGCTAAAACTCTTTTTTTTGGTAATCAAAGTTTAATGCCAACAAAATATTATCAAAGTATAAATAAACGTATGACACAAGCAAGATCAACAAAACATACAAGTTTACCAATATACAATGCATGCAAAGAATATTTATCTAAAAATAATTCAAATTTAACATATGAACATGAACGTTTATTAAAAAAATATGTATTAGAAGGACGTTTAAATGGTCTTGATATAACACATGATAAAACAAAAAGATATTATGAAAGTACAGCATATAAAATAAATACAAATATGAAAGAATTTAATGACAAAGTTGAGATAGCAACAAAAAGATTTAAAATAACAATAAATAATCCATCAATTGTATATGATTTTCCTGAAGATTATTTAAAAGTCATATCAATTGATAAAAAAAATTATAAAAATGGACCATGGAAAATAACACTTGAGCCAAAAATTGTTGATAAATTTATGGCATATTGTCCTGATCGTGATTTAAGATATAATGTATGGAATGGAAATGTTGGTAGATGTGCAATGCACAGTGAAAATGCACTACGTAATAGTACAACACTTGAAGATATTAGAGATAATCGTCATAGACAAGCTAAAATATTAGGCTATAAATCATGGTCACACATGAGTATGGAAACAAAAGTTGCTGGTAATTTAGATAATATATATAATGTTATGGATTCATTACTTGATACAGCTAAACCAGCACAAGAAAATGAATTTAAAGAATTAACTGAATTTTCAAAAAATCATGGTTTTAATGATACAATACAAGCTTGGGATGTTGATTATTGGAGTAGACAACATTATCGTAAAACACGTAATATTAAAGATGAATTAATACAACAATATTTTCCATTACCACATGTATTAAATGGTTTATTTAATTTAATTGAAAAATTATTTAATATTAAAATAATTGAAGGTAAAAAAACTGATGTATGGCATTCAGATGTTAAATTTTTTGATGTATATGATTTAAATAAATCAACAACAATACCAATTGCACATTTTTATCTTGATCCATATGAAAGAATGGATTATAAATTATCATTAACACATGATAATAGTTGGATGGTTGGTTTAAAAAGTAAAAGTAAATATATGAATACAATACCATTGGCATCATTAATATTTAATTTTAATCCACCAAAAAATAATGAGCCATCATTGTTAACAATAAATGATGTGTCATTATTATTTCATAAATTTGGTAATTTATTACAGCATTTATTAACAAATGTTGATAATTCAGAAATTGCTGGTTTATCATCAATTGAATGGGATGCTGTTGAATTATCTGGACATTATATGAAAAATTTTATATATGAAACTGATGTATTAAAAAATATATCATGTCATTATAAAACAAATGAACCATTACCAGATGATACTATTAGAAATTTAATAAATTCAAGATCACATATGGCTGGTTATAAATTATGTAAAGAACTTTATTTATCACGTTTTGATTTAAAACTTCATGAACTTGATGAATTTTGGTTTACAATTATGAAACGTTTATATAAACAACATTTTGTTATGCCAAGAGATAAAAATGAATCATTTATAACATCATGGAGTGCAATATTTACTGGTAATTGGAGTGCTGCATATTATAGTAATCTTTGGAGTCAAATGATGGCTGCTGATGCATATAGTGCATTTAATGAAGTACCAAATAATGATGATGATTCTAAAAAAATTATATCACAAAGATTTAGAGATACATTTTTATCACTTGGTGGTAGTGTAAATGCTGGTGAAGTTTTTCGTAGATTTAGAGGTAGAGATCCAAATTCAAAAGCTTTGTTAAATAATCTTGGTCTCAGAAATGATAATACAGATATTTAATTTTTTTAAAATTAAAAAAAAAACAACAATTAAATATTATTTTAAATTTAATTTAAGATAATTATACTTTTATTATTTTCTGTATGACAAATTAAATATTGCAGAGATTAATATGTATTATATTCATATAGACTATCATCAATTTCATCTTGTAATTTTGTTTTTTTTTATTTAAAAAATAATAATAATAAAAGAAAAAGAAGTTTTTTTTTTTTTTGAATATACTATTGTAAATGATATTTGGTAATTATTAAATTTTAATAATAAATTAATGGCTAATAATTATATTTATTAAAAATTCATATCACATGAGTTTTTTTGTGTGGTCTTGAATATTATTTTATATATTTTTTTCTTTATGACAAACCAACTATTACGATTGAAATAAAAAGTAGAATTATTACAATCCAATAACCGCAAGTGCTATCTTTACGAGTAATACTTTTAATTGTTCTGGTTCCATCTGTCAATCTGTCATCAAGTCGTTCCATATGATCAGCAAGATCATCAATAATTTCTAAACATAAAAAAAAAAAACAGTCAAAAAATAATTATACTTTTGTGTTTAAAATTAATTTTTACCATTTTGATTATCAACTTCAGTATTTATTGTTTGGGCAATTTCTTTTTGTCTAACAATGACTTTGTAAAGTTCATCAAGACCTCTTTCTTGATCTACAAATAAAATATATAATTAATTTTAAATAATTTAATTTTCATGAGTTATAATGCACCTTGATATGCAGCATCATTTTGAGTTTTTAAATCATCAACAGATACATTGACATCTAGAAGAGGATCATCATCATCTTCATCATCACCCCATCCAGTTGTACCACCATCAACAAATGCTGATGTACTTGATTTAATTAAACTTGGTCGTTCAGATGCTGATGGATTCATTTTAACATCACAAAGTTTTGTCATTTTAATAATATTATTTTCTAATATTTCAACTTGACGTTTTCTTCTTTCAGCTTCATCAAATGTTCTAATTAATTATTTACAATTAAAGAATAATATAAATATTAATTTTAATATGTTTTTAAACAAATTTACATCAAACAAAAACAAAAAACAAAGGATACATAGCTCTCATTTTGAGATCATCATTAATTTTTCTACGTAATTGATAAACTTTATCAGAATATTCTTTCAATTGAAATCTAATGTTTGCTGATAAACTTGCAAATGCTTGTGACATTCTTCTTTCACGATCTCTTTGTGTTATTTTTTCCATAATATTACGAAAAAATCTATCACAAGAATCATGTTCAACAATCCTAAAAAAAAAAAAAGAAAACATCAACAAATATCATTAATATATTTATATTATTTTTATTAAAATAAAAAACAAACAAGATTAAATAGGTTAAATGTCAATTACCAGGGATCATTATCATCGATATTAATAAGTGCCATTTTCAACTGTCAAAGCTGATAAATCCTCCAAAAAAAAAAAAAAAAACAGTAAATAATATTATTAATTCAACGACGACCACCACCACCACCACAATTACCAATTAAAATATAAAAATTAACAACTTTTTTTCAAGACAAAACAAAATTATCAAATAACTTTTTGACTGAATTGACAGCCTTGAATGATCTACACGTGGATACGTCATTAAACATCAACACAATTTCAATTCTCCCACTTATTACATGCCACAATACACAAGTGTGTGAAATTAATTTTCCAGCAAACGGTATTCCTTTCACCAAAAAAATTATATCAAGTTAAATATATATTAAATTATCATCATTCTACATCATCATCATCATCATCATCACTTGATCCAGCTCATCTAGCTCATATTTTTTTAATAATATTTATACAACAAGTGTTGATTATTAATTATCAAAAATTTTGGAGTTAAACGTCATTGATAACCGAGCTCTTCAGGGGTATGTTTATATATTTTTTTATTTAAATAAATAATTAAAATAATTTATTAAAAATATATTTCGAGTAGTTTTTAATTATTTTTTTATGAATATTTAATTTCATCATCATGTTTGCAAGGACGAGCTTGCGCCTTCATATTGCTCTCTTTTATTTTTATTATTATTTTTATTGTTTATTGTTATTATTGTGTGTGTGTATTCATGGATTTCTTTTTTTTTGCTTGTAAAATGCGCATGCGTTTATATAAAATGGCGGATTCATGATAAAGACATATTTAACAGGTGTAGTATGAATCAAAGTGAGACAAATATATAGTTATAAAAAAATAAATAATAATAAAAAAGAGAAAAAAAAAACAGTTCACTTGCTGCTGTCGTTTTTGTCTTGAAACTTGACGTGTGGTTTTTGGATCTTGTTAAACGTGTACATGTAATACATAAATTATAAATAATTGATAGATAAATTATTATAGAATATTGAAAAAAAAAAAAATAATAAATAGATATTAAAAATGTCAAGTGAAAGTAAAACCTTATGGTATCCGCGATAATCGCGAGTAAAATACCATCTTGCTGAATATTTTTTTTTTCATTTTTTTTTTTAATTTTTTTTATTTTTGGTTTGTGAAGATCTTGTGGCTGGAATAAAATACTGGATAGACAAGAGTTGTTATTTCAAAGGTCAGTTAAAGAGCAACGACCTTCTTGGTTTATAAAATATATTTTTTTTTTTAATTATTAATTTAATTTTATATATATTTTTTTTTCAATTAAAATTTATTTATCAAATTTTTTATTTTTATGTTTATTTTAAGTTGAGGATATTTTTATTAGTCATATTAAAATTACAAATTTTTATCTTGAAAATAACATCTTTATCTGTATGACACATAATTTAATTTTTTTGGTTTTTTTATTGATAATTTTGACTAGTCAATTGTAAACGGGACTTTGATGACGATTGTTGTGATATGAATATTGATTTTTGAAATGCTAGTTGAAATCCCTCAGTATGGCAGCACTTAAATCTTTGTTTATCAAAAGAAATAAAAAAAAACATTATGAAATTACATTAAATTAAAAAACGTTTGAAATATTATTTTCTATTTTCTTAAATTTCTATAATTATATTTCAGCTCGGATTTTAAATTATGATGATAAATACAACAACAATGGCAGATGCAGCAATATCAACAATTGCATCTGTTATTGATAATGTAACACCAACAAATGTTGGTATTGTAACAAGTACAATTAAAAATATTGGCACAATTGAACCAACACCAATATTTTTACAAACAAAATCAGCACAATTTATTTCTGGAGTATTTGTTTGGATTTCACTATTTTTAACTTGCCAACAGGTAAAGTATTAAAAATAATAAATAAATTTAAAAAAAAAAGCAAAATTATCTAATTAATTATTAATTTTATTTAATTTTGTTTTATAGATTTATCAACATTTAAGGTGGTACACAAATCCATCTGAACAAAGATGGATTGTTAGAATTTTATTTATTGTACCAATATATGCAACTTATTCATGGATATCATTGTTATTTTTTAATAATGAAAGTTATTATGTTTATTTTTTTACTGTACGTGATTGTTATGAGGCATTTGTGATATATAATTTCTTATCATTGTGCTATGAGTATCTTGGTGGTGAGGGTAATATTATGTCAGAAATACGTGGTAAACCAATACGTTCAAATTGTTTATATGGTACATGGTGTCTTGTTGAAAAAACTTATACAATTGGATTTTTACGTTTTTGTAAACAAGCAACATTACAATTTTGTCTTGTTAAACCAGTTATGGCATTTGTCATAATAATATTACAATCATTTGGACATTATCGTGATGGTGATTGGTCACCAGATGGTGGTTATATTTATATAACTGTTATCTATAATATCAGTGTATCACTTGCTTTATATGGATTATTTTTATTTTATTTTGCAACAAAAGATCTTTTAACACCATTTGAACCAGTTCTTAAATTTTGTACTGTAAAAAGTGTCATATTTTTGTCATTTTGGCAAGGTAATTAATCAATAATACATTGTTTTATTCATTTTTTTTAATTAATATATTTATTTTCTAGGTGTTATGCTAGCTGTATTTGAAAAAGCAAATATTATATCACCAGTTATTGATAGTATGGGACATTCAGCAACAAGTGCTGGTACAGTATCAGCTGGTTATCAAAATTTTTTAATTTGCATTGAAATGTTATTTGCTGCAATTGCATTACGTTATGCATTCCCTTATCAAGTCTACGCAGCTGGCTGTGTCACTGACTCCAGGGGTCGAAGTGTCACCATGCAAAGTATCAGCAGTAGTTTAAAGGTAACAGTTTATTTAAAAGCTATTTATCTTTTTTTTTACAACTAATTTTTATACTATTTATAGGAGACTATGAATCCAAAGGATATCATGACAGATGCAATCCATAATTTTCATCCTCAGTATCAGCAGTACACTCAGTACAGCTCAGGTATGATTTAAAATTAATTTTAAATATTTAATTAAACAAAATTATTAGCCTATTTTATATTTAAATATATTTTTCTTATAAATATTTTATTAATTTTTTTATATTGTTATTATTTAAAAAATTTTTCATAGAAAAATTCATATAAATAATTGATTTAATTATTTATTATTAGCATGATTAATTATTATCAAGCATGTATAAATGTTGCTTATTGATGTTGCTTGATAAAAGCTTTTAAATTCATTGATATTTTATGAAATTTATTTTATTTCGATTCATATATTTTTTTCGTTGTTTATTATCATTTTAATTTGTAGATTTTAGAAATTTATATTTTTTTTAATTTAACAAGTGCACTTGAATTGACGTCAATATATATCGTAAATTATTTTTTACGATATGTAAGAGTATTAAACAACAATAATACGATAAAGTATATTTTTTTTTTTTTATTGATTTATCAGTTATTTAATATAATAAATTTAAAATCGATATACAATCGATTTATCAAGGTGAATTTTAATTTTTTTTTTTCCTTTATTTGATTATTAATATTCACTTCACAAATCACTTCTTCTTTCGTCACATCACCAAGCAAGCATTCCTATGCACAATTATTAATAAAAATTAAAATTTTAATTCGCAGTGATTAGTTGATTAATAATTATGAGGTCTCGTTAAATATATATATAATTATTAAGATAAAAGATATTTAAAAAGATGAAAGAAACATTTAGCAAAAAACTTTGAAGAGTGCGTTTTTGTTTTAATATTTTTTCAGACGTCAATACCGCCTTGCCGTATGAAAAGCTGTGAATCAATGCGATTATTCTTAATACAACACAATTTATGGACATGGAGCTTTAATCTGCCCAACAAAAAATTATTATTTCATAAAACAACAGATACATAATTATTCAGAATAACAAAAAAAACGTAAATTTTAAAAAATAATCAAAAGTTGTAAAATGTTTTTTTTTTTTAAATTTAAAAAAAAATTCAATTGATTTACTTTTTTGTGAAAACTGAGATGCAATTTAAAATGACAATATTTCTTATAAAGATATATTTTTATTGACATAAATAAAAAACATTGTCAGGATTTAAAAATTATTAATTTAATTTGTACTTAACAATTATTTTATAATATCCGGTATTCGCGGTAGGTTGTTTTTTTTTTTTTTTGGTTTTTTTTTCTTTGAATAATAACCGATCATTGTAAAATAGTATTTAAGTAATTTTTATTTTTTAATATCAAGTACTTATCTAGCAGTTTAATTTAAATGATAAAATAATTTTTTTTTCATTTTCATTAATGAGGTGTTTAGATTAAGCAATCGAGCGAATAAATAAAAAAGAAAAATAATTTAAAAAAGTATTTCTTTTTTTTTGAAATTATTCATTTCTCATTTAATCATTATTTCTATATTATTATTATTTTTTAAATTAATGTATTTGGCATGTGTTTAATGAATTTTTGAAATTGAATGCGATTTTTTTCAAACAAATTTTATCAACAATAAAATTATCGAAAAAAAAAAAAAAAAANAAAAAAGATTCATTTCGAGATAAAAATAATGATAAATATATAATTTAAAAAAAAATTGTTGCATGAGTCTTGTAGCTTTATGCTATGCCTCTCCTAAATCCTGCCATGAAATTTGCATGTTAAATTAATTGTAAATTTAATTATTAATTATTGTTAATTATAATAAAAAATAAATAAATGTTTGGTACAAATAAAATTGAATGCTGAGTGTTTAAATAAATAATCATTTAAAAATTTTAATAAAATAAAATAAAAATAATATTAATTAGGTATGAAGAATCAACGTGGAATGAGAGTATCAAGTTTTGATCCAGATGATCCACAAAATATGCCTGTTCCACCACCGCAAAGACGTAATACATCAAATCAACGTGTCGCAACGATATCACAAAATTATAATGAAAAAACAATGCTACTCAGCAGTGATGATGAATTCCAATAATTAAATTTATCTAATTTTTAAACAATACAATTCAAAAACAATAAAAAAAAAAGATGAATAAATAAATTTTAAATAATAAATTTCAATTTAACCAATGGTAAAATTGTGCTTGTTATTATAAAATTAAAAAATTTAAATTAAAATAACTAATATCTCGAGAAAATAATTTTTATAATTTTAATTTTATATTGTTATTTAAAAATTCAAATAAAAAACCAAGTGCAATATAAATTTATTCTTCATTTTTTATCTCGAGATATATTTATAATAATTTTTAACAATTAAAAATTAAGATTTTTCTTTTGTTAATTATTCATTTTAGTAATTTTATTTTAATGAAATGATAAAATTAATAATAATCATATTTATAATTTATAATTTTTTATTATTTATTATTATTATTTTATGTTACACAGTACAAGAATAGTATAGATATATTTTATTTATGCTAATTCGTTAAATAAATGAAATATTAATAAAATATAAAAAAAAAAAATAAAACAAAATTGTTGTGCAATTGAATACATGACTTAAATATTATATATATTAAACGGCTTTTAATTGCCAATCATATTTTTGTTTTTTTTTTTTTTTGTTTTTCAATTAAATTCTTCGTCAAATACTTGTACAAATAAATCACATAATTAAAGTACTTACAAATAATTAAAAATAATAATTAAAAAATAAAAAACAATTATTATTTTTTTTTTTTTTCTTTTATAAACTCTGAATTTATACATTACATTTAATATATATTGTTCATTAAAATTAATTAATTATTAATTTTTAATATTTAAAAAAAATATTATTTTTCTTCCATGAAAAAAAAAAAAAAAACCATTGACTATACAAATTTAGATTATTTTCAAAATAACATAATTAACAATAATTATTTTATCAAAATGAATGAATTTTTAATGTAAAAATACAAAAATTATATTTAATAATGACAATGAATAATTTTAAAATGATAATTCAACCTCGAGCCAACAGATTTACTTCGCGTCCTATTAAAAAAAAATTAATACATGTATACTATTATTGTTAATTAATTGAAAAATAATATTAACACGATTAACACGAGTAAATAATATATTTTAATTAAAACCACAAACTGCTATGAAATTAAAAAAATAATAAATTCACGTTTTTATTAAAATAAAAAGATATTATTGTCCAGGAAAATTGAGATTTTTTTTTATTTTTTTGCTCAATAATGATGTCTTTGTGTATTATTAAAATGTCTAAATGATAATTAAATAAATGAACAAATAATTGTTTAAAATGACGAAAGAAAAATTAACATAAATAATTAAGTAAAATAAAATAAAAAAAAAAACTAATAATAATTAATGAAAATGTTTATTGATTGAAGTGTCGATTGAAAAAAAAAAAATATTGCATTTAATTATCCATCATTCATTCACAAACGTTAAAAAAAATACGTTGTAAAAAAAAAAATGAAAAACAAAAAACGATTTCACAATTAAATGACAATGATAGAAAATAAAAATTATAAAAAAATAATAACAAAAATATTAGTAATCTGTTAGAAGAGTCTGTAAGCCTCAAAATAAATATTTTTATCTCAAATAATTATTTAAAATTATTCAACAACAAATCTATTTAAATATTAATAATAATAATTTTTTTTTTTTTTTTTAAATTTTATTTTTAAATAATATATTAAATAATTCCTTCTTTAGCAATAAATTTTTTCCAACCTTGCCAAGGCATTTGTTTTTCTTCAACAGATGAACTATATTTACGTTTACTTCTTGATATTGTATTATCATCATCATCTCCATCATCATCATCAACATTATGAACATTACGTTTTTTTAACATTGCAGTAAACATTTTAGTTCCATTACTTTGACTTTCTTCATTTTCAATCTCTTGATACTTGAGTTCATCATCCATATATTCAACAATATTATTTTCTTCATTTGTATATTTATTATACTGTGCATCAACATCTTTTCTAACAACTGTTGAACAACTAGCTGTTTGTTTTGTATTATTTCCATCATCAACATCATCATAATCAACAGCAATATTATCATTTTTTTCATAATATAAACATGGTTCAATTGGTTTAAAACCAATTGATCTTAATCTTGATATACGATTATCAATATCTGATAAATTAGCAACTGGTGCAAATGCTGATAAACCATAATTATTTGTTGTACTTTGTATTCTATTAATAACACTTGATTGTTTATTAATAATTTTTTTTGGATTACGTGGATATGTTGGTATTTCTGAATGACGATATATAACTTCTTGAAGTGAATCATTATCACTTTCATATGATTCTGATTTAACATCATCAAAATCAGTTGATTCAATTTTAATAATTTCAGCTGGATCATCATACTGTGTTTCAACATCAACACACATTGGTAAATTATTATTTAATGAACATTGTGTTGTTGCATCAATCATTTTTAATTTATTTACAACTGATTTATTATTTTCAATTAATTCATTATTTCTAACTTTAATTTTATCAATTTTATTATTTTCTGTTTGATCTTTTTTTATTGTTGATTTATTATTATTATTATATTTTATTAATTTATTTTTAATATCAATTTTTTGACGTTTTTTTATGTATATATTATTGTCACGTTTTTTATTTAGGAAACGTGTTGGATATCTACGTAAATTTCTTGTTTTATTTGTACGTAATTTTGTTGTAAAATTAGCATCAATAACTAAATTTGCTAATTCACCACGACGTTTTTTAATATTAATTAATTTTGAAAATGGTTTTTGATTTTTATTACGTGTATGCATTGGTTTATTTAATAATCTTTCTTTTTTATTATTATCATTTTTATTATTACCATAATAATTATTTTTTAATTTATCATTATTTTGTTGTTTAATAATTAGTTGTTGTTTAATTATTGTTGGTGATTTTGATAATGTTTTATTTATAAAATTTGTATCACCAATAATATTACCAATTAATATTTTACCATTTGTTTTATATTTTTCTTTGGTTATTAAATTCATTATTTGTTCTGGTGTTAATGATTCAATTGATGCAAGTGCATCTGATAATCTATTTTGTTTAATTATTGTATCAATTGATGAATCATTTATATTTTCTTTTGTTGAATTTTCAAATATAACTTTATTATTATTTTCATTTGTTAAATTTTCATTTATTAACTTTGATGTTTTTTTGGTATCATTTTTATTAACACCAGATCTCAATTGTATACCATTTTTTTTATTTTTATTTATATTTACATTATCAATAATTTTTGAATTTTTTAAAACTCCACATGTTGATGATTTTTGTTGAACTTTTGAATAATTATTTGTATTTATTTTTTTATTATCATTCAATAAATCAGATGATGAATCATATAAATATGTTCTAATTGATAAATTTGGATTGTGCAAATTATTGCTATTATTTTTTAAAGTTGTTAATGTTGATGTTGATGTTATTTTATTTTGTACTGGTGGTGATTTAATACCAGGTGCAATTATTCTATCAAATTTTTTCGACACATGTCTTATAACAATTTGGCTATTTGATATTTTTTTATCATTTTTATTAACAACATTTGTCGTTTTATTTATTGAATTTAATTTACCATCATTTTTTGTATTTTTACAACAATCCATATGACATCTTGTTGCAGTATTATTAATTTTATTTCTCGTTCTTTTAATTGTCAAATTATCATTAATATTATTTTTATTTATTTTCCAACTTGGTGCAGTTTGATTTTCAATTCGTGACAATGAAAATTTGAGATATCTTTTTGATGAACTGGAAGACAAACCAATCCAAAATGATGATATAACATAAATACCATCATAACGATAGCCAGTTTTTGGCGCGAATTCATTATTAAGATTATGACTTCTTATAACTCTTATTGGAATATTATTTTGGAAGCTCTTAATCATTGGATGATTTGATAAATTTATTTTATGATTATATTCATCAGCTGTAAATGTTAAATAATCACCAATGTCAACATCATTATGTGGATTCAAGTGTGATGTACATATTGATGCTGCACCATATGTACCAAAACAAATATCATCATTAAATGATGAATGTACTTTATCTCTTGAACAATCAATTCTTATTCCCCACCATGATCCTGATGGAAATTTATCAATTGGTCCATACACACTTGTTTTATTATTATTCTGTAAATGTCAAAACAATAATATTTTGATTTTAAAATTATCAACATAACCTCAATTTGCATTTTATTTATATTTATTATCATTTGTTTTTATACGTACCACTTGATCTGGTAATGTGCCAAAATCAATTTTAATATCTTTATTATTCTTTGCATTTAATTTATTAAATAATTTTGTTAATTCATCAGTATTTCTATTATCAATCTGAAAATAAATAGATAAAAAAACATTTGTTTGATTTATTATCATTATACCTATTAATTATATTAAATATTTTTATTGTTAAATTTTTTTATAATGACCTTTCCACGAGTACGTAATTTATTAAGTATATTATTGTTTTCATTAATTGTATTTGGATGAAAATTTATATCCAATCGTTTGGCCATTTCAGCCATTTTACATGTCTTATTAACTTGTATGTTTATTTTTTTTAATCACTAATATAAATAATAATTATTTTACGTGTAAAAGAGGAAGAAGAAAGACACCGAGGGCCACAGAGATCACACGCTGAGATGAAAATGAAATATTACACTGTAATAGACTGATAAAAAAAAATAAATAAATAAAAACAAATTATAATTTAGTTGTTTGTTAAACAAAAAAAAAAAAAAACACACAACAATAAGTTACTCGTTTGATAATGTAGGAGTACGCCATTTTAAATTACAAATGGTTGCTATTTAAGGCGCGTAAATTACTAATTTCAAATTATTTTTAAGGTAAAACTTTCTAATAATTAATGGACTATGGAAAGAGGAAAAATAGAATATTAGAATTGTTGTAAAGTCAATTATTTAATAATTTTAATATTTTTAAAATGTAATTTATTTAATTTAATTTTTATTATATAAAAAAAAGAAATAAGAAAAACTTGAAATACAAAATTTAATAAATTTACAATATTTACATTAATTAGTTTAAAAAAAAAAAAAAAAACAATTACAATTTTTATTTAATTCTTCTTGGTTTTGGTACAGGCTTTTTTACTTTTTCATTTTCAATGACAAATGTAACATTGCTCTTGATAGAATCATCAGATTCATTAATATTTTTTTTATCATCATCATCAATATCAATAGTATATGTACCAGCACTATTTGATCTACTTTCTTTTGTTAAATTTTTTTTACCCTCAACTCTTGTTAACAATGTTTTTTTACTAAAATTATTATCTATTAATTTTTTTTTATTTTTCATTTGAACAATACCATCAGAAAAATTAATTTCTCTCTCATCATCTTGATAATAATCATTGATTAAAATTTTTTCTCTAGCACTTTTTGATTTACCTTTTTTATTTGTATAATTTATTGTTTCTAAATTTTTCATTTCAATTATTTCTGTTCTAGAATCACTTGTTGAATTTACAGAGTTACCTTCAAACGTACTAAAAAGTGGTGGAACATATGGAGTTATAATATTTGATTCTTCATCATCAACAAAACGGCTATATTTATCATTAAATTGTTGTCCTTTATCAACAAATTTACTGATAGTTTCAATGGATTTATTAAAACGATTTGCCTCAATATCATATGACAATTTTGCTGTTGAATTATTTGACAATATTCTATCAATTTTTGCAATAATACTAGTTAATCTATTAGCACTTTTAGTCTTTAATGGTTCATTGACATCATTAAATATTTTCATTCGTAATTTTAAATTTTGTCTATCTTGTTTAGGCTCTTGTCTTGTTGTCACTTCACCTCGCCATCTTGAAGACGCCAATGATGATCTTCTAGATTTCACTTCATTTCTTGTTTCACAATCCAACAATTCATCTCTCCAAGAATCAGGATAAATTTTGTCTTCATCATTAAGCAATTTTAAACCAGTATTTTTACCATTTGAATTTTTTTCATATCGTAATATCATTGCTGATGAAGAACCTCCAAATGTTGAATAAACCATAACATGATCATAAGGATGATAATCAACACATGATATTGGTAATGTTTTTGGTTCTGTATGATAATATGCAATTTTTTTTCCCGATTCAATATTCCATATATTTAATATACCATCTTCATCACCACATAATAATAATCCACCACATGGTGATACTCTTGATGTTGTTTGTATTTTAAAATTTTTAAAACCATCATATTTTTTTAATACAACACCAGTTGATAAATCCAACATTCGTAAATTTGAATCACGTGTATGAACAAATAATCTTGAGCCCAATGGATGTAAAAAAATTTCATTAATAACAATATTATTTATTTCTCGTATTTTAATTTTTTTAGATATCAAAAAATCATTTGTATGTGTTTTTTTATTTTTTTTAGATATCCATTGTATTATAATACCAACTGAATCAGCTGATAATAATGTACCATCATTTTTAAAACAAATTGAATTAACAAAACCTTCATGATTTTCAAGTTCTTGAATTAAATCATGTGATTTATTGTTATTATATTTCCATATTCTTATGACATTATCATAACAACCAGTTGCTATTCTAGTTGGATTAATTGGATCAAATTTTCCACAATAAACATATGAAGGATGTGGTAACATATTTATTTCTTGAATAAGACGAGATTTAATATCCCAAAGACGAGCTGTTTGATCAGATGAAACTGATAAAATAATATTGTCATCTTGTGACCAATCAAGAGAATAAATAAAACTTTTATGTCCATTAAATTTAATCATAATTTTTCCATCTTCCATATTGTAAATTATAATGGGATAATTGTATTCTTCAGAATTAGCACATGCAAGATATTTACCATTGTTACTAAAGACAACATAAAAACAACCATTTTCAGTTGTCTCAGTTTGAAAATAATGTTCATTTGGAATTTTACATGATTGTGCAGCAAGACGTGTCCATCGAGATATATTTATTGTTTCTTGTTGATTAATATTTGATGGTAATGATGATTCAATTGGAGAATTTATCACATCTGATAAATCCATTTGACTGTATAAAATTGGCTCAAGTTTTGGTGGATCAACTGATGATACTGTCACGTAAATTGTACTTGGATATTTATCTCTGGATCCTGTTTTCCACCAGCTATATGCCTGTATAATTTAAAATTTAAAAAAAAACAAATTATTGTGTTGTTTGTTAAATTTAATATTCATTGTAAAATTATAATTTACCTCGCATTTATTTCTTGGTATTTTTTTAGCAACTCTTTTTGGTCTGTAAAGCTGCAATCGCACCTGTTTATCAATATGACGTTTACCTGAATTACCACAAGGTTTTAAAAATGCCCATGCTATTTTGTACCAACAATTTTCACCACCTGTAAGCAATTTGAAAGAAAAAAAAAATAAAAATTATTACATATATTAAAAAATTCAATTGTAAAATTAAAATTTACCATATTGATCATGTGCTTGACTGATCTCTGATGAATTAAGTAAATCAACAATTTCAAATAATATAATAACTTGATTATTTTCAGGCTCCATTATATCATTAAAATTATGTTCAAATATTAATTCTTCATTCCAATGTGGTACCATTGTTTTATTTTCTTTAAAATCAAATATTGCTGTTATCAATGGTTGTAAATAAAATTCTTTTATATTTTTATCGTCATTTTTTTTAAGATAATTTCCTGTTTTAATATCAACAATGTGAACAATTACCATTGGATGCCTTGTAACATAATCAACCTCTAGCATATCAGCTCTTTGAATAATAATTGAAATAAATTTTTTAACATCATCATCATCATTATTATTTTGTTTTAATTTACGTTTTTTTTTTTTTTTTATCGTTAATTTTTTATTATCAGTTGAATCTTTACTTGATGATGTTTCTGCTTTGCTAATATTTTTATGTAATTTTTTCTTTTTAGATTTATATTTTTCATCATCTGTTGATGATATTTGAGCTCTTGAAAATTTTTTAACATCTGATAATGATTTTGTGTCATCTGATTGAAATGATTTACCAGAATTTGTTGAACTTGATGATTTTTTAGATGTATTTATTAGCTTTTTCATTTTATATGTTTGTATTTTTGTTTTTTTTGATGATAAACTACTGTCAGAATTTTCTAAATCAATAATATCATTATTAGAAAAATTTATAGATTCTTTTGGTGTCATAATCATGATATTTTCATTATCAGAATTATCAGATATATTTTTAAATGAATTATTAGATAATTCAGTTGTATTTTTCATTGATGATATTTCAATTTTTGTTTTACCTGTTTCAGTTTCAATTGTTAATATTTGTTCATCTTCATCACGATCATCATCGTCATTATCATCATCGTACTCAAAACCCTCATTACCAACACCATAATCATCATGTAATTTATCTAAATTAATTTCTTTATTATTTCTCGGTGCAGCAATTGGTTTTGTTGGACTTTTTTTGACTGAATCATTTGATAAAATTGAACTTCTTTTTGGTGGCATGACAATACTTGTTTTAGACCATCTTTTTCTTTGTTTTTTAACAGAATCAATTGATATATCATGTGGTGATAAAATTACTTTTTTATCATTTTTAAATTCATCAATATTTTCAATAATTTCAATTATTTTTTCATCACTTTCATCATTATTATTATCACCAATATTTTCACGATGTACATCAACAACAACAATATCCATTTCACTTGATTTAACATTATCTGTTTTTCTTAATTTACGTATTTTTTTAGCTGCTGATTTAATTTCAATATTATCATCAATTTTAGCATCAATTTCTTCATCAATTTTTGTCTCAAGACTTTGTCTATTATCAATGTAATTTTGACTTTCAACATCAATTTCTTCAATTTCAGAATTTAATTGTTGTCGTGATTGACTGAGATTTGAATTTTTAGTTAATGAACGAAATAATTTTCCCATTTTACTTGTAAAACTAACACCAGTATGATCATCATTAACTTTCTCCTTAACTTCATCAGATTTTTTATCAAATAATTTAAACATATTTAATAATAAACTAATAAAAATAATTAAATACAATAATGATATATATTTTATTGATAAATTTTACGTTGTTGTGTGCATGGTATCATTGGCCATGTGCGACTGGAGTTATAAAAAAAAAGGGGTCGAAAAAATAACTGAACTAGTAAGGCAGGTGTTTACAAATGTTGTGGCCTGGTGTAACACCCACCTGCATGTTGAACAAGCCGATCAATATCTCCATGACATCAACTGTTGTCATTATAAATTATCATATTTATTTTTACTTTTTTATTTATTCAATATTCAATTGAATAACTATTCAACAGTTTAAAAAATATTATAATAAATTAAAAAATAAAATACATTTTTTTAATTTTTATTAATTTCCATTGTGATTATTGTTTATTTCATTTTCATCAATTGTTGCATATCTTGCTTGTTCCTAAAAATAATTATCAATTAATTATTATTTTTTAAAATTTAAATTTGTAAATAATTTTTATTTTTAAATAAATCTTACAGTTTCAATTGACGCTTCGTATTCTTGTTCACATTGAAGTATCAATGGATCATTTGCATTTGGAATTTTTATTTTATTTTTTTCTGATAATCTTCTTGGTCCATCATGAGAATCACAATCATTATCAGGTTTTGTTGTTTTCATTTTTAAACGTATTTCACGATTTTTAGCTTCAATAACTTTTTCACGACGTGTTTCTCTGTCTAAAAGCTGATTTAAAAAAAAATTAATTATAAATGATTTATTTAGATAAGTATAAAATAAAATATAAAATTACAGCAGTTAATAAAAGTTTGTCATTTTTTTGATTAATTGTTAGAGCTTCAGAAAATTCAATGAGATATGTTGTTCCATTTTTTCCAGCAACTGCTGCTAATTGACCTTGTTCATGTGGTTTTATACAAGTCAATGCTTCATCACATACCTTTAAATATATATTTATATTTAATAAATTAAATATAATTGTTCTTTGAAAAACATAAATTTTGTTTGAAAAAATTACTTTTATACTTAAAACTGGAGAATCTTGTTGAACTAATAAATCCCAAACATCCAGTGTACCATCAACTTTTGTTAAAAAAAATACAGAAAATCTTGTTGGACTCCAAGCACCACCAGTCAATAATTCCCGATGTCCACTATTAATATAAATAAATTAAATTCAACAAACAATAGTTGAATAATTTTAAATAAATATAAAACTAACGGTGTCCATGCAATACAAGATTCACGACAATCTTCTGACCAAATTCTTGCTGTCCAATCACCAACAGTTAAAAAATTTTTAACAAAATTTGGATTTCTTTCAACAGTTAAAACTGGTCCATACTGTGCTTTAAATCTTGTTGATATTTTTTCACCAGGTGTTTTACCTTTTCTATTTCCTGATATTACCATTCCTAAAATTAATTAATTTTCTAAAATATTTTAAATAATCATTTAATTATTTAAATAAACAAACCATTTTCTAGACCACACATAAATCTTGTACCAATTGATTGTTCAAATTGTAATGCTGAAATTCCAATAGCTCTATCAATATTTTGTTCTTCTGTTTTAAATAAATCAATAACAAGATTTTCAATTGGTGATGATATTTTTCTAATATCCCACCATTTAATTTGTCCATCACGTGATGAACTAAAAAATTCAGTACCAGTTTTTGAATTAATCCATAATACATTATCACAAATATCACGATGACTATTTTCAATGTTACTCATTTCAACTGGTTCACAGCCTTTTCTAATATCCCAATATCCAACTTGTCCAGATATCATACCAGATATAAGTGTATTACTATCTTTTGGTGCATATTCCATAGCAACAATTGGACAACTTGGTTTAAGTATTAAATATGGATTATTTGGATTTTCAATATCCCAAATATATGAATATGAACTTGATATTTTTAATTTTTTAAATGACGTATGACAATAGCTTACAGCAAGTCTTGTTCCTTGATCTGGTGACCAGGATAAATGTGTTATTGGTCGTTCAACTGGTACAATATCTCTATAAACATTAACTGTTCTAGAATATGTATGTTGAATTAATGATGTTGCTTCTGTATCATGAAAATATTGCTCATAAATATTACATGAATTATTTTGCAAAATACAATGTTCCATTGGCTATAAAAAATATATAAATTAATCATTTAAAATAAAAACAAATGAACAAATAATTAATCTATTAAACAAAGATTTAATTTTGTTTTTTAAAAAAAAATTACTGGCATTAATTGGAGCATTGTGTGAATATACAATTCATCTTTTTCAATTTTTCTTCTGTAACGAACTGTTTGTTCTAGCTCGTACATGTTGATATCCTTGGGCCAGCCACCCTCAACATGATGCATACCAGATTCCTTAAAAGTTGCTGTTGTTGTATTGACCTAGATTATTAATATAAAATAATTTTTTATAAATACAAAACATAATAACATTGTATTATTATTTATTTACATAATGATGACTGTAAATTTTTCCACACTGAGTTCCTTGAGTTACTGGATCAATTCTTATATATTCATTCATAAAATTTTTTTCTGGTTTTATATCAATTTCAATTTTATCTGATTCAGAAAAATTACACCATTTACCAAATTGTGATCTATTTTTAACATAAGCATACTCAATATTATTTGACATTTTTAAATTATTTTTATGTTGATTTAATTATGTTTTTTTTTTTTTTTTTATTTTGGCAAACACAGTTTACAATTTTTTATTTATATAAAATTTAAAACTATACATTGATATGTTTAATCAATATTTCATGAGCAACCAACATATTTTATTATTTTAAAAAGTAACAACAGTATTTTTTTATTTAATTTGAAACAAGTGTTGGTAAATTTGGATTTAATACTTGAACAATTGTAAATATCATTTTGTAAAGATTTATATATTCTTTTGAATTGTTATCAAAAACATTTATACTAGGTATTATGTCATTAATTATAATATCAATCAATTTTTTTTGGTAATTAATATGTTGTAATTGTTGAATTGAATTGAATAATAATAATAGTTCATTGATATTTGAATAATTAATTGTATTTAGTTTTATGAATTCTGGAAAATATTCAATTGTTGAATTATTCCAAAAACCATTTGACAACCAACCAGTTGATATTGAGTTGTTATTTTTTTGCATTTCAATACGTTGAGATGTTAAAGTATCGTATTTTTTTATTGAACAAAATTTACTTAAATTATCCAACTCGTAAAATGAATTTTTGAGAGAATTTATCTTTAAATTTTTTGAGGGTAAATTGTGAAGATTGTAATTTAATTTATTGAAGCCTTTGACAAGATGAACAATATTATTTTTCGAAATGTTTGCAATTTGTTTGTCATGCTGAAAAATAAAATTTTATTAAATTATTATTTTTAAATGTAGAATTTAGAAATATAAAAAATATAAAAAAATTATTATCTTTTTTTTTTTTTTATTGAACTTACATATGTTTCTAATTTTTCAAGAAATATATTTGATTTTTTTTCGATTTTTTCTTCATCAATTTTGCCAATAAACAATTGATAAAGTTTTAAAATTTTTAGTAAATCATCAGGTACACCAAAACGATTAAATGCCTCAACAAAATTAATAGCAACTTTTTTTTTTTCTGTTATAAAATTTATTGAATTATCATCACCATGTTGAGGACAATTATTTAAACTAGATGATTTTTTAATATTTTCTGTATCAAGTGTTATTTTTTTAATTAAATTATCTAATTCTGTTACTGATGGAAATTTATTTTTTGATTTAAGCAATTTACTGTTTTCAGTAGTTGTTTGAATTTTTTTTTTAGAATTTTTTTTACTCATTAATTTAACACTTGATTTATTAGCAGCAATAAAATTTTTTGGTTTTTTATTTGGAAGTTTTAAAGCATTTTTTCGATCATCAAATTTAATAATTTTCTTTGGATTTTTTTCTTCACAAATATTTTTATTTTTAACAATTACCATTTCATTTTTTGGTTTAATATTTAATTTTTTTGTAGATATTTGTTGTACTGTTAAATTTGTTGGTCTTGATAATTTTTTTTCTTCATTTAACATTTTTTTTGTTAATATTTTACGTAATTCTTGAGATTGTTGTAGTGCTTTTTCAATGCTTGCTGCTAATTCTTCAGCTTGATCATCCAAACTTTGAGCCTTAATATAAAATATTCAACAATTATTTATAAATATAAATGATAATGATTAATGACACAATAAATTATTTAAATTAAACTCACTTGGGGACATGTGCATTGTTTTTTTTCAACTTGACGTGTAACAAGAGTATCAACAATCCAAGGTTTCATGACAAAATAAGCCTCATCACATTCTTTTTGAATAACCAATCTTGACTTTTCTGTTGACTCCAATGTTTCATCCATAAATTTAATCAACCTTGACAAATCCATCACCTTTTTTTCCATTGTTAAATTTAAATTTAAATTTAATTTTTCAATTAAAATTAATAACAATCACCTATAACCTACAGAACTTTCTTAATTATTAAAACAACCTTTCAACAATCTCATCATCATATCATAACAAAAAAACAAAAAATCTTAATCGCAAATAATTAATTTATTTTGAAACATCAAAACTAAAAAATATCAAAATAACATTCAATTTAAATTTCTAAAAAATATATTGCACAAAAAAAAAAAAAATCAACAACTTGTTTTGATGTTTCAAAATTTACACATATAAAAATTATAAAAATTAATAAATTTAATTAAAGAAAACAAAACAAACATTATTATTATTTAAACAATTTAGTTTAAAAAAAAAATAATAAAATACTAATAAAAAAAATCAAAACTAGCAGATAACAATGTAATTTAAAATTTGTATTAAGAAAAAAATTGAAAAATAAAATAAAGAACAATCTGCTTTTGATGTTTTAAAATTTGTAAAATAATTTATAATGTTTTTTCATGTAATTTCATGTGTTTTTTAAGATTATCAAGTCTATTACATCGTCGTTCACAATAATGACATTGATAAGGCATTAAATCAGTATGAACAATCATATGTCCACTTAAATGGCTAATTTGTTTAAATCCTTTATTACAAATATGACAAATATAAGGTCTATAATTCATATGTGATGATGTAATATGTATTTGTAAATTATTTTTTCTAATAAATGTTGATTTACAAATATCACATTCATATGATCTAATATTAGCATGTATATCTAAATGTATTTTTAATGTATTATTATGTTTAAATGATTTATCACATATATTACATTTAAATGGTCTATCATCTTTATGTACTCTTTTATGAACACTTAAATGTGATAATTGTTTAAACATTTTAGCACATATTTCACATTGATAATTTCTATAATTATTATGAATTGATTCAATATGTTTACGTAATGTATCAGCAACAGTATAACGTTTACCACATAATTTACATAAATATGGTTTTTCATTTGTGTGTAACATAATGTGTACATTTAAATGACGTTTTTCAGTAAAACTTGAATTACATATATCACATTTATATGGTTTATTACCATTATGTATATACATATGTTTTTTTAATGAATTTGATAAACCAAATTTTTTATTACATACATGACATTTATATTTTTTTTCACCAGTATGTATTAACATATGAGCTTTAACATGTCCGGATTGATTAAATTTTTTATCACATATATTACATGAATATTTACCCTTGTAAAGATGTAATTTAATGTGTCTTATTAAACCAAGTTTTTTTTGAAATTTTTTTTTACATTCTTCACATTCATATATTTGATTATTTGATAATTTTTCATTTAGCTCATTTATTATTTTTTTGCTTTTAATATCTTGATGATTTTTTATGTGTTGAGTTAAATGACTTGATTGTTTGTAATTTTTATTACAAATATTACAGCTAAATGGACGTTCATTTGTGTGTTTTATTAAATGACGTTTTAATATACTTGGATAATTAAATTTTATGTTGCAATATGGACATTTTAATGATGATTGATTTTTTGTTGTTTTTTTATTATTATTTATTATTTTTAATTCATCATTTTGTTTTTTAGATGTTGAATTTGTTTTTATTAATTGTTTTGTATTGTTTAATTTATTTGATGAATTTAATATTATTGTTTCTGGAAAAAAAAGAAATTAATGTTTATAATTTAAAATTTATTTTTTGAGGATTTTTTTCTTTTCTTTACCTGAATTTGTTGTGTTGTTATCGGTATTTATAAAATTTTTTTTCAACATATTTAATAAATTATCATGTATATGATATCCAAACATCAATTCAGCCGGTGATTTTTTATTATCAAAAATGTATTTAGTGTTTTCAGTAATTTGTAAATATTTTAAACCCTCATTCCATGATTTATTTGGATGACATTTTTTCCAATTATTTAAAAATTTTATGTAATTAATATTACTATTAATATTATCTAATTTTTCATTGTTTATTATTAAATCTAAATCAGGCATTTTTATTTTAATAATATCAATTAATTTTTCATAATTTTTAAATGATGTATTTGTTGTTTCAAGTTTTTTTGGTGGACCAATTATGGAAAATATATCAATTAATTTATCAGCAATTTCATTAACGTCATTGTCATTTAATAATTTTAATATAACAAAGCTAGAATAAATATCTTTATAGACAAAAAAAAAATTATCATCATAAGTAAATATATCAATTTGACCTCTTTCATTGACATTCATTTTTAAATATAATATTTATAAAAAATTCTTCAGTTAAAAAAAAAAACCTGTAAATAAAATTTTTAATATATTTATAAACAATTGATAATAATAAATTATATTAAATACTAACCTACACTTTAAATAAAAATATAAACAACATGTGTTGTAAATATAAACACGAGTTATCTTTTTTTTTATTTACCTTTATTATCAAAAATAAATATTCAAGATAAGCTGCACTTTATCAAGAGAGTTTTATGATGTTAAAAAAAAAAAAAGCACACATACTGAGATAAATTACTTTGACGCTAATCATATAAGGAGAAATAATAAATAAAAAAAAAAATATATTAAATTATATAAAAAACATGTCTTGACTGACTGGTCCACAAAAAACTGGTCCTAAAATTATATATTTTCTCTCTCTCTCTCTCTAGACAGATAATTGTAGAACTCTTCATTGTCGATCATTATAATAAATATAATAATAAAAAAAACAATTTATTTATAATATTATAAAATTATTATTTATTGTTTCAAAAAATTAAATATAAATTATGGTTTTTTTTTTTTTAATATTAATAAGCTTTTGTTTAGTTGATAAATAAAATTAACTTTTTGGTTTTTCAAACTGATTATTATAATTTTATAAAAACTGATTAACTTTTTTAAATTAATCAACTTATTATCTAGTCTTAGGCATCGTTACACACATTCAGGTAAATAAATAAATTAAATTAAATTACTCCATTGCAAGTAACTCTTCAATATCTAAATCTAAATTTGTCATTTCATCCTTTTCAGATTGATTAATACTTGATTTTGATAGCCTTGGTGCTGGCATTGGATAATTATAATGATTATTTTGATTATTAATTGTTAAATCATCATTTGTAAAATGTAATTTCTTCATAAACATTGCTTCAACAGCACCAACTGGTTTTTGTCTTGTTGTGTTTAATTGTGTTTCTAATTTTTTAGCAATTTCATATATTTTATCACTTTGTGTTGTTTTTAATATTATATCATTATTTTTTTTAGAATCAATTACTTTTATATCATCTGATTTTTCTTCTGATATACTTGATATATGAAATTCATTTTCACTTGAATCATACATTGTTTTTTCATCATCATTATCAAGAATAAATTCAACTTTTTTTTTAACTAAACTTCCAACAGATCCAGTTGTTGTTTTTAAAACACTTCTATTATTTTTTGGTGATGTTGGTAAACTTGATAAACCATCTTTTGATAATTTTATTTCATTTATATTTTGTGTATCAAAAAATTTATTTTCCATTGGATCTTTTAAATAATCTTTTATACTTTCATATGAATGAGAAAATTGTTTAACATCAACTGATGATTCAATTGTTTTAAAATTTTTTTTACATGGACTTGATGTGTATCTTGGTTTTGTTGATAATTCTGGTGATGATACAATTGGTGATTTAATTTTTTTAGGAAGTATATCAATATTGTGCTTATTAACAATTATTCTTTTTTGTTTAATTGTATTATTTGTTGAATTATCATTAATATTAAATGCACGAAATGCTTTTGTTTTAACATTTTTCAATAATTTATTTAACTGTAATTTTTTATTACTTGTTTTATCATTAACATCATCATCATCATCATTAACATTATTTATAATTTTTTTATTAACATTATTTATTATTTCATTTCGAATATCATCAAAATTTGTATATTTTTTCTTGTTAATATTACGATGATGTTTTATAATTTTTGATAGCTGACAATATGTTTTGTATGGTAAACCTTGCCAATCTGGATCAACACCAAGATCACGTAATTTTTGTTCAACATTATTTTTTGTTTCTAATTTTAATTGTTCTCTATTTTTTTGTGCTATTGGTTTATTGCTTTTATCTTCATCATCATCATCATTGTCATTATCATTGTCATCAAGTGATTCACTCATTTTATCTGATTCATCACTTGATATTTTTGATGTCGTCATTGTCTCTGACTGTGTATCACTGTCATCAGAATCACTAAAAGATTCTTCAAATTTTTTTGTCATTAATGCTGTAGATTTATCTGAACTCATTGATTTTTTTACAAATACCTGTTGCACTGGCTCAGGTATCCGTGTTTTTTTTTCACTTAAAATTATCTCTGTCTGATCCTGCCATTGATCATACTTAACTTCAACGCTTGGTGATTTTTTATCTTGATGATTATCATCAATTTCAATTGAATTTAATGATAATTTTTTATCTCTTTTTTGAATGAATAAATCTCTAGGATTTTCTGTTTCAATTGGATCAATAATAATCGAATGTTTTTTATCTGTAACTGATAAAACAATTTCCGGGTTCAATGGATTATTTATATCATGATCATGACTATTTTTAATATCAATATTATTATTTTTTGATAATTCAGCTTTATACATTTCTTCTAAATCATTAATTTTTTTTAAATAATCATTTTTCATATAATCCCATGATTGTTCATTAATTTTTAATTGTTTATATAATTTATCAATATCAAATTTATGTTGTTTATTAATATCATTAATTTTTGTTAGCCAAAATTCTTCTTGTGAATTTAATTTTAATTTTATATTTTCAATATCTTGATTTGTACGTATTTGTATATTATCTTTTAATATTTTAATTTCATTTTCTTGTTGACGAATTTGTTCTTTCCATGTGTTACCAATTGTATCATCATTTTCTAATAATTTTTTATCGTTATCATTACTTTTTAAATTACGTAATTCATTGAATAACATACTTTTTAAATTACTTATCTCTTCACGATATCTACGATGTTCATCTTCAATTTTTTTTTCTTGATAAATTGATCTGTCAATTGACAATGAATTTTTTATATCATTTGATAAATCATTGTTATCAAATTTTTTCATTGTATCATTACGTATTAATCTTTCTGTTTCATTTAAACGTTCTTTTAAATTTTTTATTTCATTGTTAAGTTTTTCAGCTTCTGCACGATATTTTTCGTGTTCTGGTGATGAAATTGTTACGTTTGAATGACGACGAGTTAAATGAGAGTTCATAAAAACAGATGATATAAAAGTTTTTGGACATTGTGGACACTGAAATAAAGATAATCATGATAATTATAACAAAATTATTTACATATTTTTTAGTATTTTTAATTATTTACCTTGTGAATTTCACCATGTGAATCACTAAATTTAGCTTCAATATATTTTTGTTTATCCTTAAATTTATCTTTAAGCTCTTGAATATTTTCTTCAGCTGTTAACAAGTCTTTTTTTAATTTACCATTTTCTTCTAGTTTTAAACGTAGCTCATCTTTTAAAATAATAACTGAATGATCTAAATATTGTTTACAATAAAGTAAATATTCAACAGCTAATTGTGAAAGTCTAAAAAGTTTAACAAAATTTGGATCTAATATTTTAACATCATACTCATTTTCAAGTGAATAATCAACGACATTATTAACATTTTCATCAATTGTCAAAAAATCACGATCTCTAATTACACTGTCAATGTCAATTGTACCTAAAAATTATCATATTAATTATAAAGATAATAAATAAAACATCAATAAATAATTTATAAAAAAAACTAACTTATCCGATTCCAATCAACACGAACTTTTGTTCTATGCATATTAAAATAAAATCCAGATTCTCTTGCCAATTTTGGAAAATCATGACACCAATTTGTTCCAGCTCTCAATGAAAATGCCATTCTATTATTTATATCAATTTTATATTTATTAAAACAACGCGTCTGTTTGTTTATTTTGATCAACATAACCTCATTATTATTTTGACATTTTAAAATTTATTATTGAATTAAAATGTATATTTTTTTTTTAATCAATTTATTCATTATCAGTATCAGCTAATTCATTAATCCATTTAAGCTTAAGAAAAATTAATATTTATTTATTTAAAATTATAATACATATTTTATTTTATTGATAAATGTTTCTTGATAATAAAAACAAGCTTGATGTTATTATTGATTTTTTTTTTTTCCTGTTTATTGTCATTATTTATTCACATTCTCTCTCTCTCCTCTCTCTCTCGACGTCAATGTCACCTTTCGGCAAAAACCGTAGTTAATATTTTACAATTATTATTATTTTTTTTTCTCTAATTATTTCTAATCACAGTAGTTAATTAATTAACATACCCATATTTGAAATTGATTTAAAAAAAAATATAAAAAAAATTTCAATAAAAAGAAACATCAAACTATCATGCAGTAAAATAATAATCAGTAAAATAATTTTATATCTTAAAACAAATAAAAAAAAAAAACCCATTTCCTGTGCCAAATGATAAAAAAAAAAAATTAATATAATAATAACAACAGTAATAATAACAACAATGAATTTTATTTAATTTTACATTTTTTTTTTCCCAGGGTAATATCAGACTATGAAGTTGTTGTAAAATTAATTGTTGATAATTATATTTGAAAAATAATAAAAAGTAATGTCTTTTATAAAAAAAAAAAACTGACGTGTCAAGTTGAATGAATCATTAAGCCCTAATTAATTTGTGATTAATGAAACATTGTGTGTTATATTGAGCATAAAGAAAAAAAAAAAAAACAATAATAATAAGCAATTTTATTTCCCAACCACTTGGTGATCAGCTGGCTGGCATCAACTGGAACATGAATATCAGCGATCAGTTTGTCGCGTGTTATTACATGCAACTGATGTTTTAATTTTTGCTTGATTAAACAATTTTATTGACAAAAGTTTATCATACAAAATTCATCAACAATATATTCTTTTTTATTTTAAAAATTAAAAAACATCAATATATTTATTTGTCATTTGATTATTGATGGATTTTAAAAAATGGATAACACAACTAAATATACAAATCCAAGTCCAAGACTATCAGCAAATCCATTTAGTAGATTAATTTTTTGGTAAGTTTAAATTATTCTTATTAAAACTAATTTTATATATTTAAAATTAAGACATAAATTTAATTGCTAATACATATTCAATATTTGTACTTTTTTATTTTTTTTTTATTTTCTGTGTTATACAAGTATATTTTAAATAAGCAACTTGGTTTATCAGGTATTTCCCGGTGTGATTAGTCAGCAAAAAAAAAAAAAAAATGAGGATAATGAGTTTGGTTTTCATTGCTAGAATGTTTTTTATTTATTATTATTTTTCTACAATAGAAAAACCTCGTGTTTCTTGATAAGGAAGTTGATTGGTTATTTTTACAATGTCCATGAGATATATTGGTTCGGCACATTCATCATCATCATCATCATCATCATCATTTATACAGTCATTTTATGTGATTGATAGTCCAGCTTTTTAATTTACGTAATGTTATTATTGTTATTTTTATATAACTCTTATTATTGTTATTATTGAAATGAATTTTTTGATTAAAAAGATTTTATTGTTGAAATGGCTAGATGTTGTTAATGATGATGATGGTGATAATGTTAAAAATACATTGACCTATTTTATATTTTTTTAAATATATTGTTTAATGTAATGTGAATTATTTTTTTTTGTCCAACAGGTGGTTAAAGCCTTTATTTAATTATGGAAAAATTAATGATTTACAAATAAAAGATTTGCAAAATTCATTGCCAGCTGATTTGAGTGAACCACTTGGTAATGCACTTGAAAATAATTGGAAAAAAGAACAATCAATTAGCAAAGAAAAAGGAAAAAAAGCAAGATTATTTACAGCAATTAAAAATACATTTTGGTGGTCTTATATATATTATGGTTTTTGGATATTTATCTGCACATTTTTGAGGTATTTAAAATTATATATTTACAAATTTTTAATTGTATAAAAATTCATGTAAAATTTTATTTTCTAAAATTATCACAAAGAAATTATTTTTATTTTTATATCAATAATATTTATATAATCTTATATATGAATATTCATTTAAAAAATATTTTAATTTATTATTATTTTTAAAATACAAATACAATTTAAGTTAATAAACCTAGGTCATGTAAGGTCGTGTTCTAAAAATCATGAATGCTAATCCAACAACAGATAAGATAAGTGATAAAATTTATCACTTAAAAACTTTAAAAAAAATAAAAAAAAGACAATCATTATTTTAAAACATATTTAAAACAAGTAATAATATTATTTTATAATTAATTTGTTAAAAATGAATAATGTAAATTTTAGCAATTAATTATTCATGTTTTTTTTTTTTTTTTTTTTAAATTTTTATTATCTTTAATGTCAGACAGTATTATCTTAAATTAATACAGACGAGTTAATAATAATTCCAGACAAAACAAATTAATGAAAATCAAATAACATAATTTTCCATTAACCATAAAAATAATAACAAAAAATTTTATATATTTTTTCAGAGTACTTCAACCATTTGTACTTGGTTTATTAATATATTATTTTGATCCACGTGCTAAAAATGAATCACCTCAAACAGCTTATATTTATGCAACACTTGTTATATTAATGGCAATTGCAATAGCATTAATTGATCATCATATGAATCTTGGACAAATGGAATTAGGTATGCGTTTACGTATAGCATGTTCAAGTCTTGTTTATCGTAAAATATTACGTTTATCAAAAACATCAGCAAATAAAACAGCTGGTGGACAAATAATAAATTTATTATCAAATGATGTATCAAGATTTGATCAGGTATTTATATTTTTACATTATATATGGATAATGCCAATACAAGGTGGTGCAATTGCATATTTAATATGGCGTCAAGTTAATATTGCTGCATTTGCTGGTGTATTTTTAATAACAATTCAAACAATACCATTACAAGGTTATCTTGGTAAATGGGCATCAAAACTACGTAGTAAAATTGCACCAAGAACAGATGAACGTGTACGTTTAATGAGTGAAATAATAAATGGTATACAAGTTATTAAAATGTATACATGGGAAAAACCATTTCAACAATTAGTATCATTATCAAGAAAATATGAAATTGATATATTAACAATAGCATCATATTTACGTGGTTTTAATCGTGCAACATTTGTATTTACTGAACGTACATCATTATTTATAACAATTATTGCATTTGTATTACTTGATAATCATATATCAGCTGATATTGTATTTTCATTGGCACAATATTATAATAGAATGCAATGTACAATGGCAATTTTTTATCCAATGGCTATTGCATTTGCATCAGAAGCACATGTATCAATAAAACGTATTGAAAAATTTTTACAACTTGAAGAAAATATACCATTAAGTATTGATACATCATCAGCAGTTGAAAAAAATTCAATAATTATTAAAAATGTAACAGCATCATGGTTAAAAGATTCAATATCAAATACATTACATGATATTAATTTAAATATTAAAAATGGTAAATTATGTGCATTAATTGGTCCAGTTGGTTGTGGTAAAAGTTCAATGTTACAATTAATACTTGGTGAATTACGTGCAATACATGGTAGTGTTATTGTTAGTGGTAAAGTATCATATGCAAGTCAAGAACCATGGTTATTTTCTGGTTCAGTTAGAAATAATATATTATTTGGACAAAAATATGATGATGTTAAATATAAAAAAGTAACACGTGCATGTTCATTAATTAAAGATTTTATACAATTACCACAAGGTGATAAAAGTCTTGTTGGTGAACGTGGTACATCATTAAGTGGTGGACAACGTGCTAGAATTAATTTAGCACGTGCTGTTTATCGTGATGCTGATATTTATTTATTTGATGATCCATTATCAGCTGTTGATACACATGTTGGTAAATGTTTATTTCAAGATTGTATTAATGGTTATTTAAAAAATAAAACACGTATATTAGTTACACATCAAGTACAATATTTAAAAAATGTTGATACAATTGTTATGTTAAATAATGGTGTTATTGATAAACAAGGTGAATATAAAGATTTTAATAAACAACAATTTGAAATAATAACAGCATCACATGAAAATTTAAGTGATAAATCAAGTATATTCATGGCTGATGATCATCATGGTTCAATATCTGAATTATCAATAACAAATAATACAAATGATTATGATAATGATGATACTATTGAAGAACCAAAAGAAACTGAAGAATTAATGGGTACTGGTTCAATGAAAAAATCATTATTTTGGAAATTTTTTCGTGCTGGTGGTTCAATATTTTCACTTTTATTATTTTGTTTATTTTTAATACTTGGACAATTTGGTAGTAGTGGATCAGATTTTTGGATTGCATATTGGACTAAAAAAGAAGAAATACGTCTTAAATATATATTAAATATAAATAATAATCAAACAAATAATTCAACATTTTATTTTAATGAAGATGAACATAATTATTTTGATAAACATATTGCATTATGGATTTATGGTGGTTTTATATCATTATGTGTTATTATGACAACAGCTAGAAATGTTATGTTTTATAAAATATGTATGAATGCTAGTAAAAATTTACACAATACAATGTTTTCATCAATTTTAAAAGCACCAATGAGATTTTTTGATACACATCCATCTGGTCAAATATTAAATAGATTTTCAAAAGATATTGGTTCAATTGATGAACAACTACCAATGGCAATGATTGATTCAATACAAATATTTGCTGTTATGATTGGTATATTATCACAAGTTATTATTATAAATTATTTAACAATATTTCCAATGATTATTATGGGAATATTTTATATAATAATACGTAATACATATTTATCAACAGCACAAGATTTAAAACGTTTAGAAGGTATAACAAAAAGTCCAGTATTTTCACATGTTAATTCATCATTATCTGGTTTAATAACAATAAGATCATCTGGTGGACAAGAAATGATTAGAAAAGAATTTGATGGACATCAAGATGTACATACAAGTGCAAATTCATTAATGCTTACAACATCAACAGCATTTGGTCTTTGGCTTGATGCTGTTACAATAACATTTGTTGCATTTATAACATATTGTTTTATATATTTTAATGATGGTAATACATCTGCTAGTAATGTTGGTTTAGCATTATCACAAATATTAATATTATGTGGTATGTTACAACATGGAATGCGTCAAACAGCTGAAATGGTTGCACAAATGACATCAGTTGAAAGAGTCATGCAATTTACTGAACTTGATAAAGAGGGACCATTTGATAGTGAACCAAATAAAAAACCATCATCAACATGGCCATCAAAAGGTGAAATTAAATTTCAAAATGTTTATTTACGTTATTCTGATGATGATGCATCTGTACTTAAAGATTTAAATATAACAATTAAATCTGGTATGAAAATTGGTATTGTTGGTAGAACTGGTGCTGGTAAATCATCATTAATATCAGCATTATTTAATTTAACAAGAATTGAAGGTAATATTATTATTGATGATATTGATACACGTAAAATTGGCTTACATGATTTAAGATCTAAAATATCAATAATACCACAAGAACCAATGTTATTTTCTGCAACATTACGTGATAATTTAGATCCATTTCATAAATATGATGATGCAATATTATGGTCAGCACTTGAAGAAGTTGAATTAAAACAAAGTGTTGAATCATTAGATCATATTGTAACACAAGGTGGTAGTAATTTTAGTGCTGGACAAAGACAATTATTATGTCTTGCACGTGCTATTGTTAAAAATAATAAAATACTTGTACTTGATGAAGCAACAGCTAATGTTGATCCAACAACTGATAATTTAATACAAAAAACAATACGTACTAAATTTAATAATTGTACTGTATTGACAATTGCACATCGTCTTAATACTGTTATGGATAGTGATAAAATTATTGTTATGGATCATGGTAAAATTGTTGAATTTGATCATCCACATGTACTCATGCAAAAAAGTGATGGTTACTTGATTAGTATGGTTAATGAAACTGGCAAAACAATGACAAATAATCTTAAAAAAATATCAGAAAAAGCATTCAATAAAATAGCTGAAAGTCAAGATGATAATGAAGATGATAAAGATGATGATGATGATGATGATGTTAATCATCAATCAAACGAAACAACGAAATAATTTTTATATATAATAACAAATTACTATTTTTTTTTTTTGTGTTTAGATTAATTTTTGATACTGCATATTTAAAAAAATAAAAAAATACAAAACAAAAATTAATGAGGCCTTATATATACACACAGCTATCAGGGAATAATTTTTTTTTTTTTTTTATAAA
>MKYW01000044.1:662547-680909 GCA_015776835.1 Aphidius ervi
AAAAAAAAATATATATATTGTTTATTAATTTGTTGTGTAATGATGATTATTTTTAGATTAATTGTATATCACCAGTTTTGATGTAATGTGATATTGCCTTGTAGGATATAATATGAACAGAATCTTCTTCAAAATCAACTTCTTCATCAGTTGGTCCTGGTATAATAACACCATCAATTTTTTTATTAGCTTTCATGATAACATGTGCATGTAAATTTGGTGATACTGCTAATTTTTCAATTTCAAATTCTTGTAATGTTGGTGGTAAATGTTGTAATACAACACTCTTTAATAATGTCTCCATATTCATTGCATAATTTTTAGCAAATTGTAATTCAGCTGGTGTTAATAAACGTTCATCTTCATTACGTTCTGATTCTTCTTTTAATATATTTATAACATAACGTTCAATTTTTAATAATCTAATACGTAAATAACTTGATACAATATATCTAATACGATCAATTTCTTGTTGATATATAAATAATCTCATATCATTGCTTGTTAATTTTTTTTTAATATTATCTTCCATATGAGATATTTGAAGTAATAAACAATCAATGTATTCAGATTTATGTTGTAATATTTCTGGAGCAAATTTTTCATTTAACCATGCATTTGTTACTTCTGTTAATACTTCAGCTGTTGTTTTTATTTCTGATTCATCATCATCATCATCAACAGCAGCATCAGCAGAAACATCATTGTTGTCGTCAACGTTTTCAATACTTTCAGTATACTCCATTGTTTCTTCCATTTTTAAATAACAATTTGCAGTTTAAAAATGAATACACACTAAATAATTAATAAACAACAAAAATATTTTAACACAACAACTGTTAACAAACAATTACTCCTTTTTTTTTTTGTTTATTTTTTTCTAGGTTAAGTCACCAGGTCCCACACTTAATCTGTCAAATCGATAAATCGTTTTTATTGTTGTTGTTTTTTATCTCGACCTCTCGAATCTTTGTGAACTTGAATTTGAATCCTTATAAATACCAATCATATTTTTTTAATATGTATAGAAATATTTTTTAGAACTCGTTAATATTTTTTATTATTAAATATTTATTTAACTATGTAAAAACTTGATATGTCCTCTAAAAATAAAATCCAATCACTTGATATTTTTATAAGCCTGTTAACATGTAATACACATATCGAAACCATATAATGTTAATTTCTTATTAAGAAAAAGATGTTGGTAACAAAAAAAAAACATATTGACCTTGTTGTTTAAATGTAAATTAATAAATAAACATTTATTGTTAACATGAAAATTAATCTTTAGATAAGCTAAATCATTTTTTTTTTTTTTTTCGAACAAAAGATTATCCTCTTAGACAATAGATTAATTTTTTTATTTTTTATATTTCTAATAGACAAGAAATTTCTTTATTCTTATAAAAAAAAAAAAAAAAACAAAAACAACTCATTTATTTATTTATTAATGTTAATTCATAAACTTGATAAAAAATTAATTTAAAAACAAAAAAAATTGAATTAAATTTTTGTTCAATTTTCATTTATTTATTTAATTATTTAATAATTTAATTGTAAATTTATTAATTATTATTTATTTATTTATTTATATTACATAAAAATATAATTTATGAAAATAATTTATTATTAATAAACAATGAAATTTAACTTTATAAATTTATTTATTTTATTTTATTTTTGTTTTTTTAACATTGTATTTAATTATTTAAATAAAGCTAAAATATATTTATTTATTTATTAATTTTATTAATATTTATATTAAAAAAACATCTAAATTTATTATATTCATGTTTATAATATTTTTAAGGTTTCAGTTTTTATGATCAAGGTGCCCCCCAAGGTGTTCACAAATCCTCGTTAACTCAATAAACCTAACGTCTTAAGACTATTTGAAGAATTAGGAATGTTTTATGTGTATTATGTCAGTTTGTTGTGCCATCAAGAGGGGAAATTTAATAATAATAATATTAAGAAAATAAATATAATGATTATATTGACAAGGGGATTGGTGAGAGGTAAAAGAAGAACTACCTTATATTTAAGACGTTTTTGTAAATTTATTCAGTGAGCTTGGTTACAACTGCGGAACATTTATTCTGCTCCAAGTCTTCATTTTTGTTTTTTTTTTTATGAAATACAAATTTTACAATCAATGATACTTTAATTAATAAAACAGTCAAATTGACACTTTTTTTTTTTTTTTATTTTTAAAAAAATTAATTGTGCATATTTGGTACGTGTGAATTAAATAATTAAAATTTTAATTGTTTATTAATAATTGGACTGTTGATTTTTTTTTTTTAAATATATTAATTAGATAAAATAATGTCGGGTTTAATGAGACCACATTATGCTGCCTACCAAGGATGGGCTGGTGGTGGCAGTGGTGGTGGTGTTGGTGTTGGTGGTGTTGGTGGTGGTAATCAAACAGTGGTTGATAAAGCATTACCAGATATGATTGCAATAATTGATCCATATTGGTATCAATTTCCACCAATAAATCCACTTTGGCATGGTATACTTGGATTTGTTGTTTGTGTACTTACATTTATAGCACTTACTGGAAATGGAATGGTTATATTTATATTTGCAACAACAAAATCATTACGTACACCTAGTAATCTTTATATTATTAATCTTGCATTCAGTGATTTTTGTTTAATGTCAACAATGGGAATTCCAGTTGTGAGTTTTATTTAATACTATTAACAAGTATTTAATGTTGATTGTGTTAATAATGATTTTTTTTTGTTTATATATTTTTATTTTTCAGATAGTTAATTGCTATTATGAAACTTGGGTGTTTGGTCCATTTATGTGTATACTATATGGTCTTGTTGGTTTGTATTAAATATCATAAAATAATTATCATTAAATCCAAGAAGACTATAGAGAGAGTTTTCTTGATTAAATTATTCATTGTTTATTATTAATAGGTAGTCTATTTGGCTGTGGATCAATATACACAATGATGATGATAGCATTTGACAGATATAATGTCATTGTAAAAGGTCTTGCTGGTAAACCATTGACAATAAAAGGTGCATTATTTCGTATATTTATGATATGGTTTGTATCAACAGCATGGACTGTTGCTCCATTATTTGGTTGGGGTAAATATACACCAGAAGGAAATTTAACAGCATGTGGTACTGATTATTTGAGCAAAGATTGGTTTACAAGATCTTATGTTTTGGTCTATGCAATGTTTTGCTATTTTACACCATTATTTTTAATTATTTATTCGTATTATTTTATATTATCAGCTGTATCAGCTCATGAAAAAAATATGCGTGAACAAGCTAAAAAAATGAATGTTGCATCATTAAGATCATCAGAAAATGCAAATGCAAGTGCTGAGGGTAAATTAGCTAAAGTTGCATTAATGACAATTAGCTTATGGTTTATGGCATGGACACCGTATTTAGTTATTAATTTTTGTGGTATATTTGAAACTCATAAAATGACACCATTATTTACAATATGGGGATCTGTTTTTGCTAAAGCAAATTCTGTTTATAATCCAATTGTCTATGCCATCAGGTAAATATTAAATTAAATATTAATACTTTGAATATTAAGCTTGTTGACATAATTTATATTATTGTTATTTTTTTTTTTTTCAATTTAGTCATCCAAAATATCGAGCAGCTTTGAATGCAAGATTTCCATCACTTGTTTGTGGTAATACAGCATTACCAAGTGATGCACAATCAGCAGTTACAACAGTCAGTGAACCAGAAAAAGCTTAATTGAAAAAAAAAGAAGAAAAGAAAAACAACGAATATACTTAACTAATGATAATTATTAATTATAATAAATAATTTTAAAAAATTATAAATATATTTAAACAGACAGTTGATGTATATTTATTTATTTATTTTTTTTCATAAGAAAAAAGAAATTTAGAGTTGTCTTTATCAGTGATATATCTATATATACATACATGAAAATTTCTGGCAAATTATTTATCGGCAAGGGATTGTAAATAATGACGATAAAAAAATTAATTAATAATTTTTAATCTTCAAATAATATATGAAAAATGATTTTAAACTAAAATTGAAAAAAAAAAAAAAAAAACGTATATATATTAATTTGTATATTTTATTGTTGTTTAAAAATAATTTAATAGTTAAAAAAAAAAAATTGAAATTTAAGAAAGAATTATAAATTATAATCACATATTTTAAATAATTTTTTTTTTTATGTTAAATTTAAACAATCTTTTTTCACCACAAATTGTATTGTTTTTATTTAAATTATATATTGTTGATTTCATGAAAAATTATTTATATATGTGATTGTTATTTATTTTTATTTCATTTTTAATATTTTTAAGTTATAAACAATCACCTTGACCGATTGACTGTCACTATTATAACATCTGTATTTAATTTTGTATTATTGTTATTTAAATAAAACCCTTTGAGCAGCTGATTTTTGTTTTTATTTCTTATTTAATTTTTATTATTATAATATTTAAAAATTATTATATATAACTATGATTATTTTATTTAATTGGATAATTTTTTTTTGGATTTATTATTGTAAAACAATTGAAATAATTAAATAAAATTATTGTAATATTGTTAAATATTTTAATTATTATTTTAAAATGAAAAAAAAAAATTTTTAATTTGTTTTATTTAGATTTTCTTTGAATATATTTTTGAAATAAAAAATTAATAATTAAAATCGCAATTTAAAAAATGATGAAAAACATGAAAATAATCTNAAAAAAAAAAAACTTATTTAATTGTAACTAATGGATAAAATTTATTACAGGGTCTTCTTTTTTTTTTTTTTTTCATTTATTTTTTTATTATAAATATATTTAAATTTGCATTCAGCATGCATTTTGCGTGTTCAACTGATTCAATTTTGTTAATCTTGTAGCTTAAAAGCATCACAATAATCCAATTATTGTGAAATTGATAATGTTAGCGGTTTGTTCATACGCAAATTAAATGTAATTTTGATAAATTTACTCAATCCGTATTTATTATCCAGTATATCTAGGTATAAAAGCAAATGAAATTTTCATATTTTCTTCTGATGTATAATTTTCAAGTTAACAGTTGCATCGTTAACATAAAAAAAATAATATAAATTAAATTTTTTTTTTCTATTACAATTTACATACTTGCTTCCTTTCGGGTAGGAAGCTTTTTTTTTTTTTTTTTTTTTTTTTTTTTTTTTTTNTTTTTTTTTTTTTTTATTTTTTTAATTAACTAAAATTAGGTATGTGAAATATTAAATAAAAAAAATTAAAATAAAATAATAAAGTGTTAATTAAAAAGATAAATAAAATAAATTAATTATACGTTATAATTATTGTTTTTGGTTTGGTTTATAATAGAGAAAAATGTCGAGTTTTATAAAACCTGGTTTATCAGCTGGAATGGCTTATGGAAGTGGTGGTAATCAATCTGTCATTGACAGAGTTTTACCTGATATGTTAGAAATGACACCAAAATATTGGCATCAATTTCCAGCATTAAATCCAATATGGCAACAAGTACTTGGTTCATTAGTTATGGTTCTTTGTTGTATATCATTAACTGGAAATTCCATGGTTATGTATATTTTTGCAACAACAAAATCACTACGTACACCTTCAAATTTATTTATCATAAATCTTGCATTTTTTGATTTTTGTATGATGTTTTTTATGGCTGCTCCAATGGTTTGTTTTTTATTTAAAAAAAAAAAACAATTATAAAAGTTTTAAAATATATATATTTATTTTTTTTTTGTTAGGCAATTAATTCTTATTATGGTACATGGATATTTGGTCCATTGGCTTGTGATATATATGGTAATTAATTATCCAATTGAATGAAAAATAAATTTAACATTATTAAAATAAAACAAAATAAAATATTTTGATATTTAAAAAATATTAATTAATGATTTTAGAAAATGTTTAATTTAATATTTAAAAATGAAAAATTTAATTATTTGTACAGGTGCAATTGGATCAATATGTGGTTGTGGATCAATATACACAATGACAATGATAGCATTTGATAGATACAATGTCATTGTAAAAGGTTTATCAGCAAAGCCATTAACAATAGCAGGTGCTTTACATAGAATTTTTTGGATATGGGCAATATCATTGGCATGGACAATTGCTCCATTTTTTGGCTGGGGAAAATATTCACCAGAAGGAAATTTAACAGCATGTGGTACTGATTATCTTGCTAGAGATTTTAGTTCAAGATCTTATGTATTTGTATATTCAGTTGGTTCATGGGCTGTTCCATTGGTGTTAATATGTTATTCATATTATTATATATTATCAGCAGTATCAGCACATGAAAAAAATATGCGTGAACAAGCTAAAAAAATGAATGTTGCATCATTAAGATCATCAGATAATCAAAATACAAATGCTGAAGCTAAATTAGCTAAAGTTGCATTGATGACAATTAGCTTGTGGTTTATGGCATGGACACCATATTTAGTTATAAATGTTGTTGGTGTTTTTGAGTTACCAATATTAACACCACTTTTTACAATATGGGGATTAATATTTGCCAAAGCAAATTCTGTTTATAATCCAATTGTCTATGCCATAAGGTAATAAATATTAAAAAAGTGTTTTATATTTTTTAATTTAAGGTAAATAATAAATATAATTTTTTTAATTTACAGTCATCCAAAATATCGTGCTGCTTTAAATGAAAGATTTCCAAAATTATTTTCCGAAAAAACTAAAGCTACATTGACAAGTGATGCTACATCTGCAACAACTGCAGTTAGCAATGAAGAAAGAGCTTAAATTTAATGATAAATTTAAAAAAATATTTAAAAAATTTATTGCTACATCGGATGATTATTGATTCTGGTAGTAATATATATATAATTCTTCTGTTTTTAAATAATCAATGACACTCCAATATTCCATTTACAAATGAAAAAAATTTATACATATTCTGTATATAATAAAAAAAAAAAATACAAAGCATTGAAATCACCACTTTCAATGCAAAATAAAATTTAATTTACATTTAAAAAATGATTATATAGTTGATTGAAAAACAAAATAATGTACAGTATTTCAAAAAAATAAAAAAAAAAAGTAAAAAAAAGTATTTAATTTAATTACACGTAAAACAAAAAAAAAAAAGGGAAAATAAATGAAGAAAAATTTCAACAATGTGAATTTATATTTTACGTAATATACTCACAAAAGGATAATGTTTAATTGAATTATTTAAATAACATTAAAGATGTATATTTATAAATAAATTGACCTAATTTTTTTGTTTTTTTATTATTATTTCTTTGTCGAAAAAAAAAAAAAATATATAAAATAGTAATCAGCAATATTCATAAGCAACTATAACATGATATTTTATTTAAAACAACAAAATAAATAATTTAACATATTAAATAAACTATGCAATTTATTGAATAATAATAATTGAATAAATAAATATAATATTTAATGAATAAACCTTGAATAAATAGCCATTTCAATATAACAGATATAAATAAATATTATTTGAAGTATTACATGAATTAAAAAATAGTAAATATATTATTTTTTTTTGTTTTTAAATATATAATAATTTATGTTTGTACTTCAGATGTTGTTGATTGTACTTCAGCTGGTGTTTTTGGTGGTTGTTCAACTTTTCCAAAAACAAGACATGGCAATTTTTTCTTGAGTGCTAATCTAAATTTTGGATGACTAATAGCATAAACAATTGGATTATAACATGAATTTGTTTTGGCAAATGTTGATGCCCATATTGTTGATAATGGTGTTAATGTTGCTAATTGAAATATACCACAATAATTTGTAATAAGATATGGTGTCCATGCAAAAAACCATAGTGTTATTGTTGTTATAGCAACTTTAGCAAGTTTTGCTTCAGCACTTACTGAATCTTGTTCACCACTTCTTAATGATGCAACATTCATTTTTTTAGCTTGTTCTCTCATTCCTTTTTCATGTGCTGCAACAGCCTGAATTATAAAAAATTATATTAATTTCAATTGTACAATACTATTAAAATAAATATATAATTATATATTTTAATTACCGCAACGATATACCAGTAACTATAAATAATTGTTGTTAATGGAATAAAATAAACACAAACTGAATATGTAAGTATATAAGATCTTGATGACCATTCAGGATTTAAAAAATCAGTTCCACATGATGTTAAATTACCCTCGGGAACATATCTATGCCAATAGGTAACTGGAAGTAATGCCCAACAAGTTGCATATATCCAAATAATAACTATTCTCATTATTGCCATTGATGTGGTCAGTGGTTTTCCTGCAATTCCTATGACAATTGCATTGTAACGATCACGTGCAATTGCAACCATTGTCCATATTGATGTACATCCACAAATACTTGAAACCTAAATTTAATAAAAAAAAAAAAAACATTTACAATTAAAATTAAAATTGAATTTAAAATTTTTATTATTTAAATTATAATAATAATAAAATTAATAAAAATATTTTTTTTTTCTTTACCACACCAAAAATGTCACACATAAGTGGTCCTATAAAAATAAAAAAATAAATATATATTACTAATAATTATAAAAGATATTTTTGTTATTTTTTTTCTTTTCTTTATTTAATAACTTACCAAGTACCCAAGTTTCATACCAACAATTAATAATCATTGGAACATTCATACATGTTATTAAAAAATCAGATATTGCCAAATTAACAATAAGAAGATTACTGGGTGTTCTTAATGTTGGTGTACATAAAAATATGAACACGACAATTCCATTACCAGCCCAGCCAAGTATTACAACATTAGCCAATACAAAATTTAATGCAGTGTACCAAATTGTTTCCATTGGTGGATATTGATACAATTGTGGTGGTACCAAGTGAAGCATATCATCTGGTAATCTATCAACAACTGAATTATTATTTGAACGCATATAATGTCGTTCAAATTTTGGTCCAACTGATAAATCATGATTATTGCTAACTAATGAACTCCAATATATTCCAGATAATATTTCTATTGATGATGTTGCATTTTCAATAGCTGCTTGAACTGTCGTTTTCATTTTAAACAAAAATAATTATAATTTATAATTTTATTGTTTTGTTTATATAATTAATAATAATTTCAAAATTTTAATTTAAAAATTTTATACTGATTTATACAATCACTTGTTTAATTATTAATTTATTTGTTGAATTTATAATAATGAAAATATAATTTCAAGTTATTTTTTAAATTTCGATTTGACAAGCGGGCAGTATGTCGCAAATGCAACTGCACTCAATCAACATTTCTGTATCTGTATATGTTTTTTTTTTTTTTTTTCTTTCATCGTTGAATAATGAAACCGTGAAAATTAATCTCTATAAAATGTAACACGCATCGCGTGTTATTTACTGATTTAGGGTCTAAAGAAGCCGATGAAAAAAGAATATCTTATATTGTGATTTATAATAAAACAAATTTATCAGGGTCTTCTATTTAATTGTAAAAGTATTCAATGTTATTTTTAAATTTTTTTTTATTTATAAAATATTTTAATTATGCTATATATAAATGTATGAAGAAGCCAGCTCCTTTTTGACTATTATAGAAAATAAAATGTCGAAATTTTAAATTTTTTTAATGACAAAATTCATTTATTTATTTATTTTATTTATAGACTTATTTTATTAATATATATATATATTTATTTTTTTATTCGTTTATTATTAATTAATTATTAATAATATATTACCAGTTATTTGAATCATATCAAATTATTATTATATTTGAATAATACTAATTGACAGTTGATAAAAGAAAATTCTTGTTTAGAAATAAAAAACAAAAAGAGAGAGAAGTAGGAGAGAAGAAGTTGTGTCAAATGTAAATTAGAATTTCATTAGCAAAAAAAATAAACAATAAAAGAATTTGTTTATAGAGTATATTAATATTATTTATAAATATTATAGTTGAATAATTATACGTCTACAATTAAATAGATTTAAAAAAGAAAACAATGGATTCATCAATACCTTCCACAAAATCAAGGTAAATAAAAAATAAATTTAAGGTTATGTTTACAATAATAAATAAATAAATAAATAATTAATTTGATATATTTTATTATTTATATAGTAATCGACAAAAACATTTAAGAAGTAAACATAAAAAAGATTATCATTCATCAAAAAAACATGAAGGTAAAATTGTTGATAAAAAACGTCAAAATTTATTAAATAATGATAATGAAAAAAAAGAAGTTATTGTTAATAAAAAGAATAAGGATAATATTGACGAAATAGCAGATAGTAGTGGTGATGATACTGATGATTCAATTCAATCACCATCATGTTATAAAAATAGTATGAAAGAATTTTCAAAAAAATCATTGAATCAGCCAGAATCAAGATTTGCTGATATTGTTGATGATCCAAATGATGAAAATACAAGTAAATCATTTGAAACACTGCTGACAATACCAATATCAACTGGTCATTTTGTATTTAAATCTGAAAAAAATTGGACACTTGATACATCAAAATACAGTCATTATTTTACAGCTGATGTTAAAAAATTATCAACAATTATTAGCTGTTTACCATTTAATAAATACATAAATATTGATGACAAATATTTTACGGTAATTATACTTTAACGTTAATAAAATATAATTAATTTTGATAAGTAATTAATTAATTTTATTTACAGAAAGATCAATTATCAATATTCCAATCAACAGCTGAACACAATAGAAAAGATTACGAAGACGAATTAACAAATTCAAATGATTTAAATGAAAATTTACAAGTAGCAGATATCGAGGAGGATCTTGATTTTTTGTTATCACTAAAAGAGCCTGTTTTAAAATTACCAATAAATATTCCAACGCATCAATTAAAATCATCTGAAGGTTTGCAAATTATAAATTATTCTTGTTTTCTTTTAAAAAATAAAGAAAAACATTTATTAAATATTTTTTTTTCATTTCAGAATCAAGATCAGCAATTTCATCACAAACTGGAAAATCAATTGATCTTGAAAAATGGTTAGATTCAGTATTGGCTGATTGATAAATTAACAAGAAAAAATAATCTTGATGAAAATATATTTTAATAAATAATAATAATCAGGTGTTTTTTTTTTTTTTTCGTTTTTCATATAATATATATATCAAGGTTTAAAATATATATTGCGAAGCAGGCAACCTTCAGCTCTTTCCCATCTGAGTTTGATATATTTTTTTTGATGAAATTACTATAATTAATTTTTTTTCCTATATATATTCGTTAAATCTTATTTCTATTTTTTTTTGGGTTTAAAAAAAAAAATATTTATTTTATAATATTAGAATTTTAATTTGCCAAAAAAAGTTCAGTGTTTTTTTATTCATATTTAAAATTAACAACTATACTGTATTTTCCTTTGGAATATTAAATATTAAAATAAACAATAAACAATATTTGATATATATTCCAAAGGAAAATACAGTATAGTTGTTTATTTCAAACAAATCAAAAAATAAGATAAATACAAGAAATAAATTTAATTTTTTAATCAGCTTATATTATAATAGTTATACCCATCGTATGAAACTATAACAGACATACAATTAAAAATTAATAGAATATATATTCAACAACAATTATGTTTGAATAATAAATTTATTATTTATTTTTTTAATTTTAATATATAACACTTTTAGAAGATTATACGTGCATCAATTGAAACATCATTAATAAACAATCGAAATATATTAATTAACCAATATATTTTATAAATATCATGATAATGAAATTGTCATTTTATCTGATGGTATTATTCTTATTTACTACCCTTTTTCCGCAGAATATTTATAAGTCATTATTACGCATTAAAAGTATAATAATAATAACAAAGAGACCTTTACTTTTTACAATATTTCATATTATGATTCTATATATAATATAAACTTTTTACTTATTACCGTTGATATTTATTTGAACATTCATAATTAATCATTAAAACCAAAAACATATACCCGCACATTTCCAACATTCATGGCAATCTTTACGAGAGACACATGCAGTTGCGTTTGGGCCATCGTCTTTTTTAGTATAGCACCACATTTTTAAAGGAGTTGCACATGTTGCCCAGCATTTATTTTTTTCACATCCACGCTTTCCGGAACATTTACGAATCCGTAGTCCTTTCCAACTTTTATCATAGTGATCGCCTTCATCATCGGAGTCTGAATTTACACAAAAAAGTGTACTCAAACCAAAAACTATTATTATTACGAATATTAATATGTTTCTCATCTGAAATTAATTATTTTAAAAAAATTAAAAATATAATAAAATGATTGAATACTTATAATATAGATTATATTATTAAACTTACATTATTTAAGTTAAATATTTTTTATTTTTCACAAGTTGATTCGGAAAATTAATTATATATATAGTGAAAATGAGAATTTTTCAATTCATTATATACTCGAAGAACATTAGCGATTATGAATAATTAAACTTTGCAAATTACGAATAAAAATAGAGTGCTTTTTAATGATGATAAAAAAAAAAATAATGAGAATAATTATTGTTAATTAGACACAAATAAAATGAGACTAACAATATATTATTATTTTTTTTAAAATAAGTTGAATGTCTTGAGATGTTAAAAAATATAAAATTATTATTTGTTTACCAATAATTAAACAACAAAAAAGTACCCAAAGTATTTAAATGATTTCCGCATACATGAGTATAACTTATGACTCATAAAAAATCACTTTAATTTTTCCCAAGTTCCCACACAAATTTAACATTTAAAAACCCAAATTAAAATTGAATATTAATTATTTAAATAATAAATAGATATGTTATCAATAAAGAACACTATTTTAATAAATAAAAAATTATAAATTAATGCGACAAGCTGGACCAATAATGATTTGAGTCATGAAAAAACAAAGCAAGATATTGTTTTTAAAAAAATACTGAGTAAAAATTCATTGCCTCATGAAATTCAAGTTATAATATAGATTATATTATTAAACTTACATTATTTAAGTTAAATATTTTTTTATTTTTTACAAGTTGATTCGGAAAATTAATTATATATATAGTGAAAATGAGAATTTTTCAATTCATTATATAATCGAAGAACATGAGCGATTATGAATAAATAAATTTTGCAAATTACGAACAAAAATAGAGTGCTTTTTAATGATGATAAAAAAAAAAAAATGAAAAATAATTATTGTTAATTAGCTGATAAAATTTTTCTATTGCATCGACGCAAATAAAATGAGACTAACAATATATTATTATTATTATTATTATTATTATTAGTATTATACTTTTAATGTCACATATTATAAGTATTCAGCGGAAAAAGGGTAGTAGATAAGAATACCGTCAGATAAAATTACAATTTAATAAGTAGGATATTCATAAAAATTCAAAATGTTTATTAATGATGTTTCAATTGATGTTGGTAATCAGCAAATAATCTTCCAAAAATGTTGAATTAAAGCTTTAAAAAATATTGTAAGCTGTAAAAATAAATAATAAATTTATTATTCAAACATAATTGTTGTTGAATATATATTCTATTAATTTTTAATTGTATGTCTGTTATAGTTTCATACGATGGGTATAACTATTATAAGCTGATTAAAAAATTAAATTTATTTCTTGTATTTATCTTATTTTTTGATTTGTTTGAAATAAACAACTACTGTATTTTCCTTTGAAATATCAAATATTGTTAATTTTGAACATAAATAAAAAACCACTGAACTTTTTTTAGAAATTAAAATTGTAATAAGATTATAGAAAAAATATTTTTTTTTTTAAATTGAAAAAAATTAAAATACAAATTAACGAATAAGTACAAGAAAAAAAATTAATAGTTGGGAAGGTTGTTTGAAGTTTTTAAATTTTAATTGAGCTGAACGACGTAATAATATTTCTCAATTATTATTGTTTTTCATTATAACAAAATATATAAACTAATAAAAAATAAAATTACGATGAAAGTTTTTTATATTAATTAACAATTTTAATCAGCATATATATAGTTCTTATTTACTACCCTTTTTCCGCAGAATCTTTATTATATATATATAACATTAAAATGTAAAAGTATATGATAATAATAATAATAATAATAATAATAATAATAATAATAATAGTAATAATGATTTGCCGTTTTGTCAATTATAATTATATGATATGTATATATAAATTTTTAATAAAAAAAAAATATTAATTTTCTGGTGAAGGTTTTTTAATAATTTAATACGACTAATAATTCATATTTCATATGCCACGATGGAGTATTTAGAATACTGTTATCTGAAATAAAGAAAAAAAAATATATATATATATATTGTAAAAAAATTAATTTAAGACATTTTTTGTTATCAAACTATTGAAAAATATTAATCACCTGTCGATGGTTTTTATTTTCGTTTTGATAATTATCATTAGTTTTAAGTTTATTTTTATTTCTATTTCACGTTGGAATATTTAGAATATTGTTATCTAAAAGTATATATTATATACCTATATAAAACTTGGAGTTGATATAGAGTTGATATAGACCTCGACGATTCAAGTTCACGCAATCAATTACAATGAATCCAGGTATAGTATACCGTCATGGCACCAGTACTCGGACGGTTGAGACGTAATTTAAACTATTTGAACTATAAAAAATATATTTTAAAAAAAAAAAAAAACATTATTATTATTTTTAAATTCTTTATAATAATAGCTTTCATTTAAAAAAAAAAAAAACTCGTATAAATTATAAATTCAATGAAAATTTAATTAATTAAAAAATTTTTCAATTTCCCCAGTATCCGGACATCTAAAATATATGAGAACCAGTTGTTGCACACGTAGGTACCAGTTTCTAGACAGGCAAAAAAATATCAACGTCAAACAAATTTAGGTTATGTTTGGTATTGTTGTCAGTTTTACTAGTTGTTATGAGTGTCCGGCAGCGTTGCCAACCATACCATAATTATGGTATCGATACCATCCTCGAGGGTCTGGATACCATCTACCATAATGACCAGGATGGTAGATGGTATCACATTGTATATATATATTTTAACAAAAAAAAAAATAAAAAAAAAATTTTCTCCAAAAAAATAGAAAAACATGAAACATGAGTGTAGAAGAGACACTCGAGTGTCGCCCCAAACCACTAGCGCTACGGAATTTTTTTGTTGATAACGTGAATCTCTTTAATGTATATTCTACTATCCAATCATATTTTGTAAATATTTTTTCAAAGCGAAAACGAACCAATCATAACATTTGTCGTCTCTTAGGACATCTTGTTTTGTCAACTGGCAACAACATCTAGGTTTATATATTTTATGTCTGTACATGACAATCTCATATGATCTCATCTTCTCTATCACGTGTGTAAATTCATTATCATAACAAAAGATTTGCACAAATTCAAAAAAATAAACAAATTTATACTATTATACGTACATGATTTATTTTTTGGATGATTGAATGTTAATAAGGTAAGTACTGAAAAAGTATCAATTTCTTTGATTACAAAAAATGAGGTTAATTTCATTTGACATTTTTTTTGTAATTAGATATGGATTCATCAAACTTATCAAGTGATTCTGATGTTCCCTCACCAGCAAAAAAACGACAAAAAGTGTCTGAGCAACCACGAAGTAATACCCAACCGAAAAAAAAGAAAACAACACAATTATTTCGTGATGCTTGGCTTGTTGAATCATGTTTGAGGGACTGGTTACGCAAGGTTCCAGATAATCCTCGCAGAGCCAAATGTTCTTTTTGTAAATGTGAAATAACAGCTGACCACTCTGTTTTGATGAAACATTTAAAATCAGAAACACATATACGAAATACAGGTGTATCCAATAAGACACAAAAAACACTAGCAAGTTATGTCCAACCTTCAACCAAGTTGTCAGACAAAATTGATGATGCTGTTAAAACTGCTGAAATTAAACTTGTAGGTTTTTTTGCTGAACATAACATTGCTCTAAAAGGACTGGATCATTTATCTGATTTATTAAAAACAATCTTTCCTGACTCGAAAATAGCCCAACAAATGGCTTTAAAAAGAACTAAAGCAACTGGTATTTTAAAAAATGTCATTGGGGAAACTGAAAAAACAGCACTTACTAAAATATTAAAAGAAACAAAATTTAGTATTTTAACAGATGAATCAACTGATATTTCAACCACAAAATCCAGTTGCATAATAGTACGTTATTACGATGAAAAAGAAGAGCAAGTTAAAAGTAAACTTTGGGATCTGGTTGAGTGTTTAGTACCAGGAAAGATAACAAGTGCAACTGCAGAACAATTATATAGTAATATGGTAAAGAGTTTTAATGATCGTCAAATTCCTTTGGATAATGTTGTTGGATTTGGTTCTGATGGCTGCAACGTTATGATGGGAGAAAAAAATTCTGTTGCCAGTCGTCTCAGAAAGGATTTTCCAGGCATAACAATATTTAAATGTATTTGTCACTCATTAAATTTATGTGCAAGTGAAGCCTGCAAGATGCTACCACGTTCAGTTGAAGATTTGGCAAGAAATACTTTTAACTTTTTTGCTCATAGCTGCCAACGAAAATGTGAACTAGTTGAATTTCAAATGTTTACTGATACACCAGTTCACAAACTATTACACCCAGCTCAAACTCGTTGGTTGTCATTGACTCTAGTTGTAGATAGAATGCTTGAGCAATGGGATGCATTACATTTTTATTTTAAAGGTAAATGGCTTGAGACCAAACTAGTTGCAGCTCAGAAAGTCTTTGAAGACTTGGATGATCCATACAAAAAATTATATTTCATATTCTTGAACTGGGTTCTTCCTAAAATTACAAGAACAAACCAGCTTTACCAGTCAAGTAAAGTTGTGATTACTGATTTACATGAATCAATGACAAGATTATATCAAGAATTACTGTGTAGTTATATGGACGAAGCCTACATTAGATCTACTCTTTTGGAAAACATCGACCCAAACAACACCAGATATTTTAAACCAACAACAAATATTTATTTAGGTGGTAAATTTCAAGAGACACTAGCAGAAAATAAATACTCAGAATTTATCAACAAGCACCCAGAAGGCTTGCAACATGTTTTGACTTCTTGCAGAGGGTTTTTAATTGAAGCTTGTCAACAAATTATGACAAGATATGATTTTAAAAATCCTTTGATGAAACTACTCAAACAGCTGAAGCCAAAAAATGCTTTAGGTCAAGCCCAGAGAGGAGAATCACGTACACTTATACCATTAATAAAGTTGGCTCCTCGAGTGTGCTCTCCAAATGACTACCAAAAGATTGATGATGAATGGCGTCATTTATTATTCCATAAATTTGATGATGACATTAATGAAAATCTTGAGATTGATATCTTTTGGGGGAAGTTATACAATCTTAAAACTGATGGAGGTGAACACTTGTTTAAAAATTTAGCACAATGTGTCCTGGCTCTTCTTTCACTTCCTCATTCTAACTGCGATAGTGAACGTATTTTCAGCAAAGTTAATAATACTAAAACTAAGCTTCGTAGTCGAATGATAATACCAACAGTAAGAGGATATTTATTAACCAGTCAGCATGTTAAATCTGGTGGTGGAAAAGCATGGAATGATTGTGTTACTTTCATACCATCCAAAGAAATGTTGTCACGAATGACCAAAGATTCGTTGTATGACAAACCAAAAAAAAAGCTTTGTTAGTTGCTGCAGGATCAGTTAACTTTCATTCAGAAGATGAAAATAATGAAGACGAATATGAAGTATTATTTGACGAGATGTAGTAATATTATTACATATAAAAGTTTATTTAATGTAAAACAAATGAATATATACTGTTTTCAAATATATATATATACATGTTACATATATACATATATATATACATAGTAATATTTGAAATATTAATTCATAATAAAAAAAATATAAATAAATAATAAAATTTTCAATTTAATTTTTATTAATTTTTTTTATTTTTATAATAATAAATAATAATTCAATTAATATTGAATGTTTTTTTAAGCAACCGGAAAAAAAGATTTCTTATTGACCGATACCATCCTGGCATCCCAGATACCATCCAAATGCCCTCCCACTACCATCCTGCCATCGTCTCGGGTTGGCAACTCTGGTGTCCGGATACTGGTCCCAGATAAAATTTGATGAAATTAAAGAACCCCAGTAGTCGGACTTTATTATTTATATTTATAAAATTTTTATAAAAAATTTTTTTTTATCTAATTGGAAAATTCAAACATTTTTACGGAAATTGATATCAAACACTAAAATTAATTATATTTGATAGACGCATAAATTGATA
>MKYW01000044.1:689115-736479 GCA_015776835.1 Aphidius ervi
ATACGTAATGATAATGATAATGATAAAAAATTATCACCAATTAAAAAAAATAAATGTTTAGATGCTATTGCATTACCACCACCACCACCACCAATACCACCAACAGCATCACCAGCAGCATCAGCAACACCAGCAACAACTGAAACAGCAACTGAAGCTGTTAATATTGATCAAGATGATAATCATTCAACAGGTGATTCAGCTGTTTCTGTTGAGCTTCAAGAATCGAAATAATTACATATTTCGATTATTATTATTAAAAAAAAAAAAAAAAAGACATTGCTCTCAATTTACGGTTTGAAGTTTAAAAGTAAAATTTTATTTTAAATATCAAAAATTTACTCGGTGAGTTAATTAATTAAGAAAATATTTAATTTTACATTAATTATTTAAATAATATATATATATTTTTTACATATTTATTATTCAGTTATTTTTTTTGTTTTGTCATGAGAAAGATTATTTTTAATAGTAATTTAAATTATCAGTATTTTATAACTAAAAATTTTTTCATTTTATTTTACTTTTTCTTTTGGTTTGTTTTTTCTCTAGTCTTTAAATTTTCTTTTGATTATTTGTATATTAAATTATAGTTAATTATTCAAGTATAAAAATAATGTAAATTTTCTGGAATATTATTAACTAAATATAGTGTATAAAAATGTTGAGATATGAGTATTTAATAAAGGTTTGTTTATTCAAGTATAAAACTAAAATTTGTCCGTCATTTTAGCTAAATTTTTCTTTTTCTGTAATTGAGAAAATAAAAAGAAAGAAGAGAGAAGATAAACTTAAATGCTTGAATTAAGAACTGGCTGATTAATAAATTAACAAAAAAATGATCTTGATAAAAATATATTTTAATAAATAACAATAAAAATTTAATTATTTGTCATTCATTAAATTTTTTTGAAAGATATCCATATGTATAATCATAAACAACAAGCATTATTGCACCACCAGGTCCAAGTCTAAGTATTTTAGGTAATAGTCCTTTGTAAAGTGCCATAGGTCTAGAAAAAAAATGATAATTCAATTTACATTGAAAAAAAGAAGATGATTGTAAGAAAAAAAAAATGAAAATATAACAATTACCCTTCTCTTTTGTAAACAATAATCATTGTACGTATTGTACCACTATATTTTACATCATTTTGTGGACCTTGAATTCGACTTTTCGCAACATCAAATGGTATATTTAAACATGATGCTGTTGTACCAGCCGTAAAGCCAAGGCCAACCTTCAATTATATCACATTATTATCATAAAATAATATCTTTTTAAACACAAAATTATATAATTAATTACTTTTGTTAAAAATTCAAGTAGTGGATCACTATTAACTGGTATAAATCCTTTAACAGAATGATAAAAACCAAAATAAAAACAATTAAATATTCCATTTCTTATGATTGTCGTTGATAGACCTTTGTTCAATCCATTTAATCCAATACCATGTTTATTAATTATTTCTTTAGTCACACTAAATGTTGATGGTGTGTTTTTCATTTTTTCACGATTTGATTGCAATCTAACTTTAACAACTTCAAATGGATTTACTAAAATTCCTTCAGTTATTCCAGCACATAGACCAGCAAGTGAATAAGTCTGTAAATAATTTACTTGAATATTTTATTTTATTATTTGTTTTTTTTGTTTTTTAAATTACCAGTGGTGTTGGTGTACTTGAACCAAATAAAAATATTTTTTTATACTGTTCAAATGTGCAAAACTAAAATAAATAATAATTCATTAATTAATGATACATTATTTTTGGAGATTATTTAATTTTTTTTCACCTTTACAGCACGTTTTGGAGTCTCAGCAAGAATTGGAGGTAATATTCCTTTCCAAAATGCACCAAAGCCTTCATTTTTATAAATTTTAATCATGCAATCTCGAATACCTAGAAAATTAATTTCCATTTAAAATTATTATGCTTGAAAAAAAAATGAAATAGTTAAGTACCATTGTAGTAAAGTGGATTGTTAGCTGTTGTTTTAACTTGTAATTGAAATCTCGTCTTGACAATATCCATTGGATGCATTATACAAACTTCAATAAATCCAGCTCCACCTCCAGCTAAACTTTGAACAGCTGCTTGTTTTAAAAAACTCATTTCTTTTTTGTTATCCATTTTTTAAAATAATTGTCTTTACTGTGTTTTGCTTTTTTTAATATACATATTTTTTTTTTTATACAATAATAACTATTTTAACAGTGTTAATGTTTATTTTTTTATAATTAAAACTTGCTGGATATTGTGGCAATGCTGGTAAGCAACTGAGTCTTGATTCTTGAAATCTATTTTTGGATTGATAAAAAAATAATATATATAAACACATTGAGAATGTACAGAGATAAAAAAAATAAAAAATAATTATTATTTAAGACCTCCAGCTTCTTCAATGATACTCATAATAATGATAACAATTTGTTTAGAAAATTATTTTTTATTATTTTTTAAGTTACATGATAACATTTGACTTTTCAAGTTTTATGATAAAAATTTATCTGAATCATTTATCATAACTAATGAGGTGTAAAAACAAAACAAAAATTATTTTTTTTTAAAACGTGGCAACAGGCTGTAACAGATGACAATTTAAAAGAATAAAAATAAAATTAAAAAAAAAAACAAGAAAATTATTAAACATAAAAGGTAATAAAATATTAAAAATAATAATCAATAGAATAAAAAAAAAAAAAATGAGGTAAATTATTAATAAATAAAGAGCCTTGAATTTATGTTATCATCATTATCAACATTATCATTATTATCTGATAATTTAAACTGTCATGATGATGACAAGCAAATGACCAGTATCTTGGAAAAAAAAAAGAATGTCTATAAAATCGTTAAAATCATTAACCCATAATTAATAAAAATTCAAGTATCGTTTTAAAAATATGTACTGTTTATGTATGAGTTTATAAAATTTACGTAAATAATAAAATCAAAGTCACTTTGACGAGAATAGAAAAATAGATAATTATATATTTTCATCAGGTTTTATTATCTGTCAAATCGCAGCTGAAACTTGTCACTCAACACTGGATAAATAATCAATTAAAAAAAATATAAATTAATAACAATTAATGATGGAAGTAAGACATCGAAAGGTATGTTGAATTAACAAAAATATTTAATCTTAAAATAGAAAACCCATTCTGTCATGAATTATTGTTAAAAATTAACAAAGAAAAAAAAATAAATTAAAATTGTTTAATAAAAATTTTAAAAAAATGCACAAGTAATGTATAAATTTTTTTTTTTATCTAATTTAATTTGACTTCAAGATTGTCACGTGACATGTGTTTCGATTCGAAATAGAAAAAAAAAAATATACAGAAGGAAAAATAAACAAAATAAACAAAAAAAAAAAAACAAGTAAATAAAAAGACACAACAAGCTGTGTGTCAAGATTTTCTCTGTGTTCGTTTTAACATTAAAATTTATAAATCAATATAAGTTTAATTAAAAATATAGTAAATTAATTATCAACTTGTTGATTGTAATTAATTTCAACTAAATGCAATACACACCTGTAAGTTTAATTAACCATTTCATCATGATAATTAATAAATAAAACAAAATAAAAATTTTGAGGTTATAATTTCTACTCCAAAATAAATATTTATTATTAAATTGCTAAAAAAAATAATTTACAAATCAACATAAATAATATTAATAATAATATAAAATATTTTTTTTATCTCTAGATCAAAACTGATGATGACTGGTCATCAGAATTGGCAACACGTCAAAAAAAATCACAAAATCAATTTGGCCAAAAACCGATAATAATATTTATATTTTTGGGTATATTATTTCTAGGCTATTTAATAATAGCTAGTGACCTAAAAACATCAAATATTAGTGGTTCAATTGACAGTATAGCAACATCATTTAATTTACAAAAGCCATTTTATGCTGTTGTTATTGATGCCGGTTCAACTGGTTCACGTATACTTGCATTTACATTTCATAAATCATTAATAAATGGTGAATTAATTCTTGATAAAGAATTATTCAATGAAATAAAACCAGGATTAAGTAATTTTGCTGATAATCCAAATGATGCAATTATTGGATTAAATGAATTAATTAATAAAGCAAAAAATGTTATACCAAAATCAGAACAATCAAAAACACCATTAACAATGAAAGCAACTGCTGGATTAAGATTATTACGTATTGATAAAGCAAATAATTTATTAGATGAATGTAAAAAATTTTTTAATACAACTGGTTTTCTTGTTAATAATTCATCAGTATCAATAATGGATGGTGTTGATGAGGGTATATTTGCTTGGTTTACTGTTAATTTTTTATTCAATCATTTAACACCAGATAATACTAAAAATACGGTTGCTGTTCTGGATCTTGGTGGTGGTTCAACACAAGTAACATATACACCAGATAATAATGACATTGATAAATTTCAAAAAAATCATTTACATACAATATATGCACTAAATAATAATATGACTATTTATACACATAGCCATTTAGGTATGGGATTAATGGCATCAAGAAAATCAATATTAATTGATTATAATTTTGTTAATGTTAATGATGATGATGATGATGATATCATTGAAGTACGATCAGAATGTATTAATCCAATTATTAAAACTCAATGGAGTTATGCTGGTAAAAAATATTTAGTTATGGGACCAATTAATGCAACACATAAATTAATAAAAGCACATACATATGCTGGTATTGATGAAAATGTACCAGTTGTTAAATTTGATGAATGTGTTAAAGTTGTTAAACAACATATTGATACTATTAAAGAAAGACCAATTGGTCTTAAAAAACATGACATTTATCTTGTGTCTTATTATTTTGATCGTGCTGCTGAGGTATTTTTTTTTTATTAAACAACTTTGGATTAATTAGTGGATTAGATTTTATTTTTTATGATTTTTTTTTAGGCAGGATTGATTCATCATTCTGATGGTGGAATTATAACTCTTGGAGATTTTCATAAAGCCACAATTGATGCATGTAATTATCCAAATGTTGAACAACCATTTGCATGTTTAGATATGACATTTATTTATATTTTATTGAATAATTGTTTTGGTCTTGATTCATCAACAAAATTAAATGTAAGTTGAATAATTTTTTTAAATTATTTTTCTATAATTTTTAATTTGTTGTTTTATCTTTTTTTTCTTTAGCTTTATAAAAAATACAAAGGCCATGAATTAAGCTGGGCACTTGGTGCTGCTTTTAATTTACTACAAAATGATTTTTAATTAATAAAAAAAAAAATAATTGCACTAATTGCAAAAAAAAAAAAAAAAAACAGGGATATTATTTAATTTTCCACATGATAATTATTATTTTAATTTTTAAATAACACAAAATTAATTATTAATTAATATTATTAAATACAAAATGTGATGATAAATGTGCAATCAATTAATGTTAAAACATATCAATATTTAGTGCCTTTGTATTAAAAAAAAAAAAAAAAAAATTACATTAAAATTAAGTAAATTAAAAATAATATTAAATCAGTAGAAAAAAAATTTTTACAAATAAAAAAATATTATCAAGTTTAAATTTTAAATTCTGAATATTTAAAGAATATGGAAATTTTTATTTAAAATTCTATTATTATTGTCGTATAATAAAATAAATAAATAATAATCTATTGTTAATATTTTTAACTATTGTCAAATATGACCTTTAACTTTGTAACATCATTTTTCTTTTCATATTTATCATATATTTAAATCATTTTTTTTTTTTGCAATATTAAATTCAAAATAATGACATTCGAGAGTGTCAGTCAGTTTATCCATCATTCTAATATATTCCTCTGTCAGGGTAACTTGAAAATTTTTATATTATACTATTTTTTTTTGTCCTCAAGAAAAATCCAAATAATAAATACAAAAAAAACAACATCAATGATACAAAATTTTATTGAAAATATCAAGGTCATTTAATAAAAAAAAAATTTCATGATTAAATGCATCAGAAAAATTAACAAATGTATGTAATTTTTATAATTTTTTTTTTACTCGTGTGTGCTTGTGAATGACCTTTGAATTTTTTTTTTTTTTTTTGCAATTTACACCTAACCTAACTTGACATCTAAAAGAAAAAAAAAAAATAATAAAGTCGCGGGGGAGCCTTGTGTGTGTGTGCAATGATAAAAAGTCATTTTTTTTTTATTTATTTATAGCCAAAATTATTATTTAATATATTTTTAAATACTGGTATTATTGAAGGATAAATTTTTGTGTTAATTGACATTAACAAATAACGACAATTTATCAATTAAATGAACTCAACAAAAAAATTATTGTTAACTGTTTATCATCAACAAAGTGTCGTTTTTCGTAACTTGCATATTGCAAAATTAAACAAGGAATTTAAGGTAATTAATTGTTGTTAAATTAAGCTATAAATAATTTATATTTTTTCATATATTTCATGAAGAAAATTTGTGATTATCAACTGACAGATTTTTTCTTGTTTTTCGTTAGAAAAAATGTATTTTTATATTTTTTTTTCTTGTTGTATGTATGAGATGTATATGTGTGTTGTTTTTTTTTTTTTTTTTTTTGTTGAGCATATGTCAGTTGTTTTGACTTCTTTTTGTCCTCGAAATTTTATTTCATGGCATTATCGTGTCATCAAAGTACAACTGGTGACATTGATAAATCCAAACAAGTTCGTTTCCCCTACTATTTATGTTTTTTAAATAAACGTTGGATATTTTTTGTTTTTGTTTTTTTTTTTGCTTTTCATTGACACATTGTTGAGCTGTCTGTATTGACAGTTTAATCTAATCTTGATTTATTTATTATTTATATTTTTAAATACTCTAATTATGTTGATATTATTAATTATTTAAAGAATAAATTAATTATTTTTAATTGTTGAATTTTTTTTCTCTTAGTTTTTATTTCTTTTTTTTGCTTTTAAATATTTAGCAAAATGTAAAATCAACAAGTGCTTATCAGTGGTATATCATAAACTTAGTATATAATCATTATTATCATTTGTTTATTTTAAAAATATTTATATTTAATGATAAAAGCAATTTGCATTGAATCTAATCTAAGAAAATAATTTTTTTTTTTTTACAGATTCTTCATATGTCGGAAATACCAGTGAAGTATTTACTTCGTGGTAATTTGAAAAAGTGTTCATCAACACCAAAAGCTTTTTATTCAACATATGAAAAATTATTGAAATCTAAAAATTCAAGTAATAAACGTGATTTTAAAAAAAATAAAATGGAGCCAATATTAGAATTGTGTTTATCGAAAAATGATTCATCAAGACAAAATAATTATGTTAGTAATAATAATATACCATCAAATCACTATGTAATGAGTAAAAAAAAGTACAATGAAATAAGACAATGGAAAACAATTGAAAAAGGTTTGTTTCTATTGAAAATTACTTATATTTTTATTTTATTTTATTCACTTTTACTTTGGTATTTTATTCAAATGTCAGTGACACTTTTGAGTTAATTATAAATTATTAAATTAAAATGCAATTAAAAACACGTTAATAATTAATATAAACAATTGATTTTTATTGAAAAAAAATTAATTGATTAGACAGTTAGTTTGAGTGTTCTTTTCAATTATTAAATCATTTTTTTTTCATCTGAAAAATTTGTTTATCATGTTGATAAAATTGATTGAATGATAATTTTTATGTTTTTTTTTTAGGAACGTCTTTCAATGCTGACACTGATTTTGCACTACGTTTATTGTCATATAATATTCTTGCTCAAAATTTATTGGAAACACATTCGTATCTTTATAAAAATCATAATTACAGGGCACTCGATTGGAAACACAGAAAATTTTTGATACAACAAGAAATTCTCAATGCAAATGCAAACGTAAAAATTACATTTAAAAACAATAAAAAGAAAAAAAAAGGAAAAAAGAAATAGTTTAATTTTATAATCGATATTGGATAATAATTTTTTTAATTAATATTTTTTTTCGAATAATCAGGTAATATGTATTCAAGAAATGCAAGTGGAGCATTGTCAAGATTTTTTAGTGCCATTGAAAAAACAAGGTTTTGATTATTTGTATAAAAAACGTACAAATGATACAAAAGATGGTTTATTGATGCTTTATCGTCCAAGTCAACTTAAGCTGGAAGATTATTGTCTTGCTGAATTTCATCAAACAAATAGTGATATATTAAATCGTGATAATGTTGGAATTGTTGCTAAATTTTCATTAAAAGAAAGTCCAGATACACATATTGTTATTTCAACAACACATTTATTATATAATCCAAAACGAAATGATGTTAGACTTGCACAAACACAATTATTATTTGCTGAAATTGAAAGAGTTGCTTTTATCGAAAATACTATGTAAGTAAAATTTACATAAATATTATTTTAAATTTGTTTTAACTTAATTCTTTTATTCGCTTGTTTAAAAATTGTTGCTAAATTTTAAAATTTTAACATTATTTTAAATTTTGAATTTTGTTTTATAACATTTTTCTATCTCAACAATAAAATAACTAGTTGAAATTTAATAATAATTAACAGAAAAAAAGATTTTTTTTTGTTTAAAATATTTATCAATTAAAATTAAAATAATTAATTTTTAAATATTATATTTTTTATTAATTGTTAAATAGCTAATTATTATTTATTTATTTATTTATTTATTTATTTAATTTGATAATTTTTAGAAGGTTTATAATTTATTTTTTGTATTTTTAGAAATGGTCCAAAGTATCATCCAATTTTGCTTTGTGGTGATTTTAATCTTGTGCCACAATCAGGTGTATACAAATTTATAACTGATGGATCATTTAAATATGCTGGTAAAGGACGTAGTCTTGATGATATATCTCATCATAAATTAACAAATCAATTGATACCATCACATTTAAGAGTAACTGATAATTGTGAACATTTTGATTTATTAAAAAAAAGAATATCACATGATGATAATGATAAATATTCAAGAGCAATTAATGATATTGATAGAAATACATCAAGCTATCAAAATATTGAATTGACAAAAGGTAAATTTGCAAAATTTTCATCTGGTACATTATCACATCCACACAAATTGACAAGTGTTTATAAACACAAAAATGATAATGGTGAATTTGAAGCAACAACACATCAAGATGAATGGATAACTGTTGATTATATATTTCATTCACAAATTGAAGTTCTTGATCGTTATACATTACCAACTGTATCTGAATGTGAAAAATTATCATTTATTCCAAATTTTATTGTTGGAAGTGATCATGTTTGTCTTGGTGCAACATTTAAACTTAAAAAAAAAAACAATAATTTTGATAAAAAAATACAATATTTAACATCTTGATTATAATTTAAAAAAAAAAAAAAAAACAAGGTAACAATAATAATATTAATAATAAATGTAAATACCTTAATTATTTCATTAGTTTCTATATAAATGTATTTTTTTTTTTTTTTTTCCTATTAAAAATAAGAAAAACAAAAAGAAATATTTTTCATACGGTTAATTATTTTTTATTGGTTTAATTTTGTTTGTTGTATATTTTTATTAATAAACAATTGACAGTTGATAATAATAAATTTGATTTTCATTTAAAAAAACAATTAATCTTCTTATTTGATTAAAAATTTATTAAATAAATTTTTTTTATTTAATTAAAATTGATGAATAATAATTAAAATAAATAAAATAAAATTCTGATATTTTTAGATAAATTTTATTTATTTTTATAATAATAAACAATATAAACAAAATTTTATAAACAATATAAATTTTATTAGATAAAAAACAATTTAAAATCATTTAAATATTTTATTAATTTTTTTTTTTTTATTTGAATATCACCATTAATTTATATTAAATATTTAATCAAATAATTGTTTGATTTTTTTTATCAACTGTAAATTTTCTATCTTGAATTTGTTGATTTTTAAATTTATTATTAACTGAATAATTATTATCTTTATAATCTGGATTATATTTTATTTTGTAAATATCAAAATAGCCAATTGTACTGTGTGGATCATCAATGTCATCATAATAATTTGGTTTATTATTTTCATGATTAATAGGTTGCGGTGATGATTGATAAACGTGTGGTTGATTTTCAATATTTTTTTGATAATAAATTTGTCTTGGATAAGCTGTAACACCTTGTTGATAATATCTTGGAATATTTACAATTTGAGGCAGTTGATAGTTTGAATAATCATTATTATTTGAACTAATATTTTCTTGATTTTTATTTTTAATAATTTGTTGTAATAATTTTATATTATCGTCTTCATTAATTTGAGTTAACGGTTTTTGTCGAGAAAAATTAGATTTTTTATTTGGATTTATCAAGATTGAATCAAGCTCTGATGCTACTTCATCATATTGAATATTTTTAACAGGTGTTTGATAAGTTGTTGATGGTTGAATTGACTCTTGTTCATCGTATATTTCATCAGACACTTCAACTGATTTTTCTGGATTACGATAATTGGGTTTTTCAATTATTTTTTGATCAACAGGTGTAACAGTAGCTGTTCTATAATTTTCTGGTTGTCTATCAGTATTTTGAGAATTTTTTTTTGATGTTTGTTCTTCATAATTAACCGAAGTTTCTTCAGCTAAATTTTTTGAATTTTCAAGCTTATCATTGTGATTATTATTTTCCAACTTATCATTTACATTTGTATTATTTTTATGATTTTCTTCATCTTGGCTGTTATTACTTTTTGTAATTCTGGTAGCTGCTTTTTCATCAACAGAATCATTATTTTGTTCTTTTTTATTATTTAATTTTATAAGCTTATCATCTTTAGATAATTTATCAGTTTTAATATCAACAACAGAACTTTCTTCAGCAGATTCTTCATCTTCTTCTTCATCTTCTTTTAATTCTTCACTATTATTTATTTGTTTTTCATTTGTATTTTCATCATACTCTTCACTCTCGTAATTTTTATTTTCTTCTAAATTTTTAACAATTTGTTGGGCATTTTTTTCTAAACTTCCTGGTGAATAAACAAATTGAATTGGTTTATAAAATGCACTATTTTTTATAAAATCAAATGTCTTTATAATAAAAGGTTTTTTTTTATTTGATTTATCATTTGATTCTAATTTTTCTTTTGATTCTAAATTATCAGATGATTCATCAGTCGTCTCATCTGACTCATTTCTATTTTTTTCTGAATTTCGATTTTTTTTTCTATTTGAAGAAACATCTCTGTCTTTTTCTTGACTCATTTCTTTTTTATTATTTCTTTTTTGGCTGCTAGAAAATTTAGCAGCTTCTTCAATTGACTCATTTCGTTTTTTTTCTAAATGACGATTTTTTTTTCTACTCGAAGAAGCATCTCTGTCATTCTCTCGACTCTCCTGTTTTTTATTATTTATTTTTTGATCATTAAAAACTTCTTCAATCTTCTCGACAGATTTATTTTTTTTTTTTTCTGGATGACGATATTTTTTATTTGTCGATGAAGCTTGAACTTCTCTGTCATTTTCTTCATTATAATTTTTTTTTTTATTTCCTTTACTTCTTGATAATTTAGATTTATCATTTTTATTTTCAGCTAAATTTATATTATCTTGTTTAATTTTCGAATATGGTACTTTTGTCTCAATTAACCATGGTCGTTTTTTAGCTTCAGCAGATAATATTCTTTGTTTATCATACAATCCAGATTTTGGATTTTTATAACGTCCAAAATAATCAGCAATACTTTTATCAATTCTACCATCATGCTCTAAACTTTGTCCATAACTATTCATTAATTTATCAGCAACTGGTTGATCAACAATTGGCAATGATATTCCAAAACCAGCTTTAAATTTTATACCCTGTTTATTTGAATAATCACTTTTTAATTTATCATCATCATCATCATCATTATTATTTTCATTACTCGTTTTATCATTATTCACTTCTTCAGAGTTATCTAATTCTTCAGTTGATTCTTCTTCTTCTTGAATATTTTCTTTTTCATTTTCTTCTGATGAATCAATTTCATCATCTTGATTTATCATTTTTATATTATCTTTATTTTCATTTGATTCATCATCTTCATAATTTTCTCGAGAATCTTTATCAACTGATTTATTGTCATTAGATTTTTTATTCTCATTACTTTTATTTTCACCACCACCATCATCGTCATCATCATCATTAACATTATTATTTTTATTTTTATTATTAGATTTTTTTTCACCATTAATTTTATTTTTAACAATATTAATATTGTTATTTTTATTTTCATAAATTTGTTTATTTATTGATGATATTGTTGTTGTTGTTATTATTGTTGATGTATCAATATTAATTATTGGTTTTGGATAACGTAAACTTTCAGCAAGTGGAATTGGTATTGGAACTAAATATGGCTCAAGTAATGGAGCTTTTGGTGGTGATAAAGTTGATGATTGTGTTGTTGTTGTTGTTGGTACAGGTGTAGTTGATGTTGTTACAGGTGTAGTTGATGTTGTTACAGGTATTGTTGATGAATTGGGCATTGCTGATCCATGAAATAACTTTTCATATTGTCGTAAATGTCCAATAACATCAGAATTATTACCAAAATTAACAACACCAGTAAAACGTAATGTTTCTCTTTGTCTTGGTGATGATGATGAGATTGTTTTTCCACCTGGTAATACTGGTGATGATGATGATGATGATGTCATTGGATTAATTGATCTAATGTCAATTGAAACTGGTCCAGTTTGTGATGTACCAAGTGTATTTGAATTTGGTAATGATGCCAATTGTATTGGTGCTGTATTATATCCCAATGCTTGTGCAAGACCTTGTAAAAATATTCCAAGTGCTCTTTTATCACGTGTATTATTACCATTGTCATTCCAATTAATTGTTATATTTGTGTCATTTGGTGTATTGCCAATCAATTGATAATATTCATTTGATGAATTATATTTTGTTTTGTTATTTAATTCTTGTGATATTATTTCATATGTTAAATTTAAAATTATAAATATATTTATTAGGAATATTAAAATAGATCTCATATTTGCTGATACGTTAATGGCACTTTTTTAATTTTTTAATAAAACACTCTAATAATATTGTCATCACAAATTTATATTTTATTTAAAAAAAAAATTATTAATTGAATGATTTGTTTTTTTAGTTGGACAACTTTGATGAACGATATCTGAGTTACGACTGACAGTTATTGTTGAATTAAAATGAACAATAGTCGATTAAATGGTGAATTTATTTTTTATTTTTTTTTACATAACGCCGGAAAGAAATGAGCTAGTTTCACTTGATGATTGCATAGACAATATTTAGAATGGATCAAACTCTTTTTATTTGATGACAAGTGATGCGAAAAATTTAGAGTATTTATTGTTGAATATTTAAACATAAATAAAAAGTAAAATATTCAACAGTGATTTATAAAATTATGTTATGTAATTTTACTTAAGAAAAATTATTTATAATTAAATTACAATTGGAAAATGGTTTTTTTTTTTTTCGTAGAAATTATTATATTGATGAATAATTTTTATTTTATTTGTTATTTTATTTATTGNAAAAAAAAAAAAAAAAAACAATACGATTAGAAAATACGATATTTTCTGCAACTTCATTGAACCCGGTAATAAAGTGAAAGCAAAAAATTTTTTCCAGACTAGTGAATATAAAAAATAATTAAATTAATGATTGTCATTTAATTTAAATGTATAATATTTAATTATAATTTTATATTAATTTTATTGGAATTTATTTTCGCTTGTGGTGATGATAGGGGAAATCAGAATCAACTTTTACTTAACGAATAAAATAAAAATGATAATTTAAATTGAATAATTGATTTGTTTATAAAAAAAAAAACTATTTATTTTTGTAATTCATTTTATCAAAAGTATACTCTTGTTAAGGGTATTTTTTTTTTTTAATTTAGTTCAAGTTGACGACAAGATTGTCGCATACGAGTGAGAATTAATTATCAAATTGAAGGTAATAAGAATAATATAATTATGGTCCAGTGAAGCAGTAATATTTTACGAAATAAATAAATATATATTGCAAATTTTCATCTTATGTGGTTTTGAATAATTTTTGTTTCTATTCAAAGAAAGTCGAGTTAAATCGAGCATTAAAACATGTAATTTATTTTTTTTTAAATTCAAGAATCAATATGCTCATTGATCATTGATTAGTAATTGTAAATGAAAATAATAAAATCATTAAATTGATAAGTAAATAATTTAATATTGCATTTTTTTTCTGTTTTAGAAAAAATATTTCAAAAAAGAAAAAAATAGATAACAATAATAATTGCAATATTCAAAATAAATAATATCAAATTTAAAAAAAAGTTATTTGTCGATAGAAAAGAAATATTTCGTGATATAAAGTTTTTACCAAGTGTGTTTATCAATCCACTTGTTGAATTTTACAACACTTGGCTAAAAAGGATACTCATTGTTCGATAAAAATCATACTGTTTAAATATACTAATTAAATATTAAAATACAATTTTTTTCTCTAAAATTCCAAGTCATTTAATTTAATTGCTATTAATTACAAATGATTGAAATTGAAAATAAGAGACCATGTTTGTCATATAGAGTCTAAAAAAAAGTGATCTATAATAGGTTGATATTAATAACAAATAAATATAAACAAAAAAATTCCAAATTAAATTTTTTATTAATTGAGTGATTGAATAAATGTTTCGACAAATATTTCGAACTGTTTGGAAGCTGCTGTATTATCATCAACTGATAAGAAGCCAATACTTTTTTTTTTTTGTTTTTGTCTCGTAAATGAATCAATAGTAAATTTAAAATTGATTATCAATTGCATCAATATAATTTGATTAGACATAATAGCACAATAATAATTCAAGAATTAAAATAAATAAAAAACATTATAATTTTTGAACAAATAAATAATATAATAATAATTAATTAAAGCTATTTTTCATAATTAAGAATTTCACAATAATAATTAAAATTATATTTTCCATTTGTTCAATCATTTATTCAAAATTAATATACCAAAGTCAAGTATACATTTATATTTTTTATATAATTCATCTTTTTTAAATTTATCTGATGAAAAAGTACTTCAATATAACCAGTAATCCATAAGCCAACAACTAAAAGCCAAAGTACTTACTAAAACTGTTTTCTTGAAAACATAAAAAATTTAAAATTACAAAATAAAAAAAAATATTAAAAAAAATATATACTTAAACTTTAATAAAACAATTTTCTTTGATATCAATACATCAAACTTTAACAATATCAAATTAAAATATAATTTTTTTTTTATATTATCAAAAAAATTCATCAAAAATAAATAAAAAAAAATATAAAAAAGGTTTTCAAAGCACCATGCTTTTTTTTTTTTAAGTGTAATAGTTAATTTACAAATAAATAAATATCATTATGATAAAATTATCAATTAATTTTGTAAAATAAGCCAGAGGCTGTAGGGTTCCATCCACTAAAAAGAAATATATTTACAAACTTGTTTTTTTAACTTTTTATTTTGCGAAAATAAGGGTGATTGAAGAGGGGTCAATCGTGTTTCATTTTGCGGTAAATAGATATTCAAAAACTGGACACTACTTATCACACAGTATTAATAAAAAAAAAAAAAAAACAAGTTTTACAGGAAAGAAAGAAGAATAAAAAATAAATAGGGTACTGGATGATGAAAAAAAAAAAAAACAGCATCGTATTGTCCTGGACCAGTTTCCAAGTATCCATGAATTTTGGGGCAAGACCTTGGCACGCGACAACAAATCATAGGGCACTAATGGATGATGAGATGTGCTCTATATCAGGTGAATAACTGGTCCATAACCTATATTATCTGTAAATTCAATAAGATGACCCTGTGAATAGAAAAATAGTAAATAAATAAATTAAATAGATCAGGTCAAAAGAAGATCAAACTACCTTGCACAAATGAAAGAGATATTAACATATTAAAAAGTCAAATTAGGCTTGATAAAAAAAACTTGAATAATCTGTATTTTTTTTCTATTTTTTGTTCTCTGACTGGCAAACTGAATTAATGTCATATCTTGGTATTCGTCTTGAGGTAATTAATTCCAAGCGCAGTTGGCACTTGAATTATTCTCAGTCCACAATTGACTCACGATGTATTCATTCCAAAGTTCTCAAACCAATTAACGAGACACCTGTTAGTCGTCTTCATTCCTTCTTCTAACTTGTCAGAGGGTGGTTTATAATAGGGGGAGGTTATAAAAAGATAAAAAAAAAAATTAAGAAAATAAAACGATTTGTGGTGAAAGAGGAACATCAATGTCTCTTTATAGCATGAATTTAAAATTTTCTCATTGACTGGAAGATAAAATAATTCAAAAAAAATAAAATAAATATTTATAAGAATAAAAAATAAAGTAAAAGAGATTATTATTTTATTTTATTTATTTTTTGCTTACTCCAAATAGGGGTAGAAAAAAAGTAAACGAACAAGAGTAAAAAAAAAAAAAAAAANTATATTTTTTTTTTTTTTTTTCATTTCTAAATTCAGGTACTTATACCCCGTTGTGATTTTGGATTCGCCGCGGGACAATAATGATAATACACAATTAAAAAAAAATGAATAAAAAAATAAAATTTGTTTGATAATTGAATTGGTGATATAAAGATTTTTTGAACTTATGAGGTTTAATATACGACAATTGAATTTTATGTTGAATAGTTTAGTCTATTGGATGTATGAAACCTTTGGAATATATATAGTCTTATCCTATATTGAAAAAATAAATTTTCCATCACGAGTTTGATGGATAAGATTATGTGTGTATGTAGATTTTTGAATTTTCATTTTTAAAAATACGCACTGTAACGTCAAAGATGAAAATGTATAAATGTTATTTTTTTTTTTTTAAATAAAAAAATAAACATTAGATGAATTGAATAATAATAAATTTCAATAAAAAAAAATTATTAACAATTGTAAAGTCCCATAACTAAAGAGTCTTAAGTGCCTCGAGTTTATACTGAATTTTCCAAAAAGTTATATGAAAAAATCAAGTCTAAAAAGTGGAATAATAATTTATTGATTTCAAATTTTTTTCATGTGATTTAAAAAGACTTTTTCAAAGATTTCATAACTTCATAACTTTAATGACTTTAATAATTTCAATTAATTATAAATATTCCAAATGATTATCCAAAAAAAAATTACTGAAATATTTTTTTAAAACAATTCTATGATTTCGATGGATTTCATACTGATTTCCAGTGATTAAGAATATAATAATTTAATGATTTTTATGCATAATAAATCCCTCAATTCCGTAAAATAATTTTGACAAATTTTCAAACAATTACAGCTATGGAAAATTATAATTTTTGAATGTTTAAAAAATTTTGATTTAATGGTTTTTTTTTTAAATCCAGTTGATAGTATTGATAACTATTAAAAATATAAAAATATATATTTTCATCGTTTTAGTCTATTTATTGTTATCATTATCGTTGAATATACTTGAAATAATTTTATTTTATTTTTGTCATTCTCTTTATGTAAAAGTATATATTTTTTTTTTTTTTTTTACTTCTTGGATTCACCTGGTTCTTGGATATATATATATTTTTTTTTATCTTATACTTGAACTAGGTACAAAACGTATTTGTTTTACAGCTCTGGAGCTGAGCATTGGTTCACTACGTGCTTTGAATTGTTGAAATTATTACTACCCCTTGTTACACCATCCGCCACAAAATCCCTATCCAATATTTTCCTCTTACACGACTTGCATTTGTCTTTCTTCATCTTTATCATTATTAAATGTTTTTTCTCAACTATTATCTACACACACACACACACACATTGTACTTTTAAACTTGGATATATACATGACCTTTTAAATGCATATATTTATTTTTTTTTTATTTCTATTTCTTGTCGTAAAAAATTTCTGCATTAATCTAACGATCAGATGTGTTATATGATTTTTATTTTTTTTTTATATATTTAAAATACTAAACAATTTAATAAATAATTTAAAATATTTTTTCTATGAATATATTTGTAAATTTAATTACTTTTTTTTTGTAAAATTGTTTAAAAAATTTTTTATCTGTGAATTTTTTAAAATTCCAAGATAAAATGAAAGGTTAAATTATCTCTGAAGTCAGTCCAATGGGGCTTTTGTCGCGATCCTAATTTACGAGTAGGATTGTACACGTCCATGTGCCTTTACGACTTTCCAATAGGGTCGTATATAGTCTTCTTTTACTATTTTTTTTTTTTTTTTTTAATATCATGTCGTTTTCATCTTTTGCTTTTTTCTCACGCTTGTAATAAATCCAAGTTATTCTATATCTTTCATTTACTAATTATTTTTTTTTGAAAATATTATTAAGCTTTTTTTCAATTGTCAAAAGACCCATTTTTTTTTTTTTTTCGGTTTTCCTGGTTCATGTTAACATAGTTTTTTTAAACGTAGGAAAAAATTTAAAGATATTTTTTTTAACCACAGCTATGCTTTCGTATTATGTGTGAATAACCACCTTGTTATAATTAACTTATCAAAAAATGTCATGTATAAAAAAAAACGAAGCCGAAAAAAAAAAAAACGAAAATGACAAAAAATTTAAGTGAAAAGCTTTGGACGTGTACGAGCTTGGAGTTATATCAGTGAAAAAAATATATTCAAAGTCATGCACGTCTNGGCATTGGACTATTTTTTTTTTTTTTTTGTACATATGTGAATAGCTATATGTATTTTTTTTATATATATATTCACTTTGAAATTGAGGGGTGTTAAATTCTCTGTGAGATTCGATTGGCTGAAGCCAAGATGAAAATTTCCGGCATGTGATCGACCATTTTCTGATGTCAATATACATCATATTTATATCATCATTATATCACATAAATAAATATATAAATTGAAATAAAAAATAAATAAATTATTATTAACTTTAATCAATAACAAAGTCACGTTCTCAAAATCTCAATGTGCACGTGTTTCTTAAAAATTGTTAATTTTTCTAAAAACTAAAATCGATAATTTTTACAATTCAAAATTCAATTAAATAATTAACTTATATATTAATTATTAAATCATTAATAAATATTAATCCTTTAAATAAATAATTTAAAAATTTTCATTTAAAAAAATTAATTAAGTTTAAAAATCAAAAAATAAATTTAAAATTGAAAATGAAAAACTGTTTATTATTAAATTATTAATAAATAATTTTTAATAGTATTAATAATTGGATTAATAAATTAACAATTGATAATTCTAAAACAAAAATAAATCAATTAAAAAAAAACTAAATTATAACGAGAATACAATACAAGCTGATTGAATTATGTAAATAATTATCTGTTTTTGTCATATTTTATTTATATCACCACTTTGTTGTATGTACAAATCGATTTAACATTACACAATCTCTAACAACTGCCCCAAACTAATGAAAACAAAAACAAGTGTGTTGTTGACACACAAAAATAAAAAAAAATAACCAATATTTCTTTCAAATCATAGGTTCATTTTTTATTCAAAAAAAAATATATATATCTCGTATCGACTCCTCTACTCGATGTTCTTATATTCAACCAAGTCGAAGATCGAATAAGGGGTTGGAAAAGTAAAATTTATAGTGTCTTTGGGAACAGTATGTATGTGAAAATGTAGATGTAGACTATATAGAGTTGAAACTAGAATAAGAAAGAGAGTTCAAGAGCTGAGAGAATGATGGAAAAAAAAAAAAATAAAAAAAAATAAAAAACCACCCTCTAGACTCAATGTTTTCTGCAAAGAAAGTCGGAAGTCTAAAACCCCTGGCCAAAACTAGCCATCTTTCAAAAAGTCAGTAAAACTATAGTCCATTTATTTCATCAAAAAAAATTATTTTAAAATATAAGCAAAATTATTTTCAATCTTTTTAATAACAAAGTAAAAATAACAAAAATTTTTTACCTAATTATATTTATAAATTTTTTAATAAATATTATAAATTTTAATTTTAAATAATTCATGTTATTTTAATACTTGGACAATTGAAGTTCTTTTATTCGAGTTTCTTCTTGTAGATTTAGTTGGACTTGTGAGTCCCTCCATTTCTCGAATGGACTTTTGACCCGGCCATCCCTCGGCACAGTGATGCTTTTTATTAGACTCCATTCCAGGATCAACCAGTATATATACCCTCTATATCTATATATATATTTGAACATAAATTTTATAGATATACTATTTGTATGTGTGTGTGTGTGCAATAGTATATGTGTTTGGTAAATTGTAAAGTGAACGACTGAGACAGAATGTAACATATACATAAATGTTTCTGAGATAGACAGTAGTACGAAAGGAGCTTGGCATCAGTGTGGCCATGTTCTTGGATAAAAAAAAAAAAAAAGGGACAGCCCCATTCGCCAAATTAACTACGTTAACCCGAGTTACTTTTTTTTTTTTTTTCTCTATTTAGTTTATTTATATTTTTTTTTTTTTATTTGAACTTTTCACGACTTTAATACTAGCTGTTTTTGTTTTTTTTTTTATTTTCTATTTCGTTTTTTTCGGTTTAGTTGTATGTCTATTTGTCTTGATGGGTTTTCTCAGGCACTTTATTTATCGGTCTTGAAGGGTACTTTAACTGGGTTTGAAAAGGATATATGGTATATATACAATTGACGATTCAAGGGGGAATTTCGATATCGATATTGAGGTGTGTTAATTTTCACAATGACACTCGTTATTCTATTTTATGTTTTTTTTTTATTTTTACTATTTATCATTGTACACAATACTTAACTATTGTTGAATTATTTTTTATTTTATTTTATCAAGTACAGGGTGAATTACATATAAATAAAAATTATTTGACAAAGATAAACGAATAATTTTTTTATTGAATGTTGTTCAATTTATAATTTTGTTTTTTCTATTGATGTTGAATTTTTTTTTCATGGTATTTATTGAGACAATTGATTGAGCTATGTTTTGAAAAAAAAATAAGTTTATTATATTCAGCGTTTATTCAGATTTTTTTTAACTAAATTTTTTTATTTATTTTACTTTTTTTTTTGTTCGGAAAATTTAACAAAGACATTTTGACTGATTGTCGGTATATTAACGTCAGCATTATTATTTTTTTTTTTTTTGGAGGTTTTACACGAGGTGGTAAGAAGATAAAATGTATATAAAAAAAAAAAAAGAGGGATAAAGTCTTTTTTAATTTTAAATATAACTTGGGTGAATAGGTGATCACGTAAAACGTGATTTAGCAATTCGCCAGTAGTTGCTGGTTTAAATTGAGTATAGTCCAAAGTCTTCTGCGGGTGAACCACCACTAATTTAATTCTTAGAAATTTCAAGTAGACGTTTCTTGGTTTTCATGTGTCATACATACATAAATTAATATTATAAAATTTTAGTCAACATTTATACATATGGAGATATAAATTTAAAATAAAAAAATTTATAATGCAAAAAATTAAATTTAAAAATAAGACAAAATAATTTATTTTAAATATGATAAATATTTTTGTTTATAAACTATAATTAATATAAAATATAAATTTAATAAAAAATAAAAATAAAAAATTATTTAATTTAAAAATATAATAAATAAAAAAATTAAATATTTTTTATTTATTTATATAAATTATACATGTATAATTAATATAAAAAAAAATTTATAAAAATAAATTTAATGAAATATATTAAATACAATAATAATTAAATTTATTTATAAAAAAATAAAAATACAAATATTTTTATATTGTATACAGAAAATTAAATGTAGAAAAAAATAATAAAATGTAAAAAAGAAAAAATGAAAATAAGCGAGATAGAGATAAAATGCGGTGGAAAGCAGTGAAAAGTCGACTGGGAAAAATTGGGGTGGTAAAAGGGGGTGAACAACTCGAAGTCGGCAACATTGCGATTGGGGTTAGCCCCAAGACGAGGGTAGGACGTTTGAGGTCAGTTTGGGGCGGTTTTTTTTTTCCTTTATTTTATTTTATTTTTTTTCATTTTATTTTTTCTCCCTAACAACCCTCAAGCTCGCTCAATACCCCTAGCAAGCTATAGTACTGACCAATGGCTAAGCTTGAATCCCCACCATAAAATTACGCTGACCAGTCAACCGATTGGCTGATAGCAATGCTCTTTGTTAACTAAAAAAATATATTTTTAACAGTAAAAATACAGAAAAAATATTTAAATTAAAAATATCAACGCAAATTTATCTTGTTATTAATAATTTTTTAAAATTATTTTTATTATTTATAAATAAATAAATGATATAAATTTATAAATAAAATTAATTTTATAAAATTTCAAACAGAAAATATTTAATTTTTTTATTGTTTTTATAATTTTTCTTTCTAAATGTTATTAAAAATTATAAAATTAATAAAATTTTTAATATATAATATTTATAAAATTAAAATTATTCATCTTTAATTAATTATTTTTAATAATAATTTTAAGTATTATTAACAAATCAATATAATAGTTTTTAGAATTTTATTTATATTATATTTTCATTGTGATTCTTGTTAAGTTTGCTTGTTTTGAGAGAGATGATATTGACCCTCCCTAACCCTCTACTATTCTCCTAGCCACTCTTGCAATTCTCTTTAGCCACTACTACTTCCTCTCATCGTTGATCTTCTCTTTTCGTTAGATTTTCTTGGCAACGCTAAAACAGATGGTAACTTGAAACTCAGCCAAAATTCAGATCAAAACCCGTTCTTGAGTTAAATACATACCTTAAAGTTTTGGTAATTCGATCATTTCTCATATACTTTGATCTGCCAACTTTAATAAATAAATAAATAAATTTTAAAAATATTTAATGTTTCATTTAAAATACATCATTGCATCCATAGTAACGAAACAACTGTCAAAAAAAAAAAAGCAAAAAGCTCAACACCAATTTTTTTGCCACAATGTTTTTCACCCTTTTTTTTTATAATTAAAAATAATTATATTTAAATCAGTATCATAATAAACAACAGGCGTATCTCCATCAACAATTTTTTTATATTTAAATGCCAAAAAGACGTATGTCCAATTGACAAAAGCTTTTTTACTTTTAATTTTGCTAAAAATATCCTCTTTAATTTCGACATATGCCTTTATACTAATAACAAATATTAAATCTATAAAAATCTTACAAACAAGTAGACAAACTATTTATCAAATTAATTATACTAAAGATAAATTTTTTTGTAATGATACTTATCATAAAAAGAAAAAATAAAATAAAATAAAAAAAAAGTTATATATTACAATTATTTTATATAATTTTGTAATTTGTAATTTAATTTAATAAAATTTTTTTTTTGTATATAATTTGTGTATGGTATATTTATACACAATATTTAAGTAGACTTGTATAAACAAAATGCAAACTCAAGGGCAAAAAAAATACTTGGTTTTATATATTTTTTTTTTCTTGGATAAAAACTCCCAGTAGAATTTTTTTTTTTTTNGCATTCGTTGGCTCACTTGAATGAGAGAGGGTGGTTGGGTTGGCTTACCGTCGGGGGTAGTCTGGGTGAACCCACGGGAGCAGGATCAAAGAAAGAATTATCAGGGTTTCCTTGCGTGGTCCGGGATTTGGTCTCGCTGGAGACTTACCACATGTAAATAAGGACATATCCTCTTCTTTTGCATCACTCACAAAACGATTCTTCTCCTAACGTAAATAAATAACACAAAAAAAAAAAATATTTTTTATTTTTCGATTATTTGAAAATAGATTATTCACTTTTAAACATGAAAATTTCAATAATATATTTACTAAATTTAAAATTTACAGACAGATTAATTTTAAATAAATAAAAAAAATATATACATTTTTTTTTTTTCTTTATTTAAAATTAATTTCAAAGACTATATGACTGTTTTAAATAATAATTTTTATATATACACTAATTTAACAGACATTATCTTGTTAAATATTTTGTAGTTTAAAATTTGCATTGTCTGACCTAAATTAGCGTTAAAAAAAAAAAAAATTTAAATCAACTATAACTCAATTAATTTTCCAGTTAAATTATTCAAGAAAAAATTCGACTTTAGTATTATGGACTATCAATTTGACTAATTATTTTTAGTAAAAAATTATTTTGTATTATATAAAGAACAAAGGGTTTCATACAGACTGAAAGAAAAAAAAAATTTGACTGTACTCACGGTAGTTACCATCGATTTGTGCACAAATGTAGTCTTTTCAACTTGAAAATATTTTTATTAAATTTTTAATAATAAAATAATAATAGCAATAATAAAATTAATTTATTAAATAAATTAAAACAATTAATATCTAAACTGTTTTTTTCTTTTATAATTAAATACATTTTAATTTTTTATTTCGGCCAAAAATTAAATATTTATTATAATTTATTTATAATAATTTAATAATAAATTTTTTTAAATTAAAATAATAATTCACTGTTATACAATGCTTTTGTGTTTTACTCAGGAAAAAAAAATTTAACGAAAAAAAAAATTCAAGTCCGAGTGTGCGCGTATATATTAAGTCTCGTGACCAGCCAACTAAGCTTGGCTATAAGAACAAAGGGGATACAAGAAAAAAAGGAGATAAAAATATAGAAAAAAAGTAAGAGAAAAAGACGTGAAATATATGAAAAAAAAAGAGGAAAAGGAAAAGTGAGACAAGATTTTTATTGGCCCCTCTGACTTGGCATCCCTCACAAATGCTTCTCGTTTGCCTCGCAGATTTTCATATGTTTTCATCCACTTGGAAAATTAGAATGCCTCGTGGTATCCGAGACCTATGAATTTCGTTTTATTTTTTTTTATATTTTTCTTTCGTCCTTCAAGGATAATACTGTCCCTAGTGTGACTTGGATTTGTCAAATAATAATCATATATATTTATAAATAAATAAAAATGTATCGAATAATTTAAAAATTGACTTTTTGCGACAATTTAAATATATACAGATAAATTGAAACATTATTTATTTATCAATTTATTTATCATTGTAAGAAAAATTTTTTTATTTATATTTTCTTTTTCTTTCTTTTTTTGTGCTTATCTTTATTATTTTTTTTTTTTTATATTTTTGAATGAGGGTTGTTCGAGCGCGTCATCTTGAAATAAGAATTCGTACATTTATGCGAGGGACAGTAGAAGCATTATCTCACGTATCATGTGGGTCGAAAAGACAAGAAAAAAAACAGTAAAAAAAATGAAAATATATAAAGAAAAAAACATGAAGAAAACTTGTACGAAGACGACCACGAATATTTTCCATTTTTGTCGAAAAAAGGGACAAGCAAAAATAAAAAAAAAAAAAANAAAAAAAAAAAAAAACATAAAAAACATATTTTAAATTTCCATTGTACAACCGATGTTTTGAATGGAAGTTTGGCAGGTTGGACCATACTTATAGTGTCGTAATATATCAAAGTATAAATCGATAAACCACGTTTACAAAAAAAAATTTAAAAACCAAAAATTCAAATAACAAAAATATATACACAATTATTTAATTAAATTTTTTTTTTTATTCAATTGTACACTTGTTTATGCGAAAAATAATATTTTTAATTTTATCAACACTGAATAAAATAACAATAAAAAATTAAAATTTTAACAAAATAAAAAAAAATTTTTAAACTTTATATAATTTTTTAATTTCAAGAACGATCCACATCGTATAAAGTCTGGCCCAAAACTGGCTTGTAGTCCCAAAGGGTGCAGAAAAATAAAATAAGGGGTGTTAAAGTTGTACAACCAGGTAGCAACCCCAAAACTCTCCTCCCCTTTTTTTAAAATCAAAAAAAAAAAAATTCGATTTATATTAACAATTGTTTTACTTTATGAAGCAAGTTATGAAAAAATATAATTAAAAATAGAATACATCAGTGAAATATATATTTTCTGTGCAATGAAGAATATTTTTTTCGATAGGGTGCTGAGATTGGTTGAAAATTTGTGCGGGTCATTGGGCATAGGTCAGGCAGAAGCCAATCCGAGTGAAACTTTCAAAAGATATATATTTGAAAAAAAAAAATTATTGCCGACCCTTTTTTCAAAGAAAAAAATGAAAAAAATTCAAGAGGTTGGCTTTTGGAAAATGGCAAAATTTTTCATGTATGATTTTACTGACTATATCTATCTGAGCAAGGGCTGATACATTCAGTTGGTGTAGTAGTAGTAAAAAAANAAAAAAAAAAAAAAAGTTAACGTCTTTTGATACCTTTAGACTGATCCTTACCTATCCACTCGTCATATATTTTTTAGAATATACACCCTGATGGACCAAAAATATATGATATGACAAAAAAGCTTCGAGTCATTCTCGACCAATCGAAAAAAAAAAGGCGAGAAATAGGGGAGCGTAAAAAATCAAAATAAAATATAATGTTATGCTTCAAAGATAAATCGAATATCCAACACGCAAATAGGATTTAAATATATTAAATTTAAATGTATTGTTTCAAAAATTATTTATATATTTTTATAAATTTATACATTTGAGGGTGGGTGGGTGGGAAATAATGAACACCCTGAGAAAAAATTGACTTAAAAAAATTAAATACTGTAAAATTAAAAAGTAATTTTAATTTATTAATTGAATGAAAAAATGAACTAAAAATTAAAAAATTAGAATTCAAGTTGAATTATTTAATAGATTTTTAATATTTTTATTGAAAAAATTTATGTTTAAAAAGTGAAAGAGATAAACACTATAAAATGTGCTTTATTTGTGCTTAAAAATAAAATAGAAAAACTTTCAATAAATAAAATTAATTTATTTTTATATTTACTTATATGTTTATTTTATTTATTTTTTTTCTTTTCAACAACTGGAGAATATAATCATGAGGAAAAAAGAGATCCTTATCCTCAGGATCATGCTCAGTCGAATTATCCGTTGGTTGATAAAAGGAGACGGATAAAAATCGTGATAAAAAAATGAATAAATAAAAAATTTGAAAAATAAAAAATAGTATCTAATGCATATCCTTTAGAATATATATTTTGTTGAGACATCCGTATAGAAGAGTAGTCTCAAAGCTACAAAAAAAAAAAATGATGAAAAAATAAAATTGGTATGAAGTGGTGAAAAGGGCTGTGAAAAAAATAAAAATAAATATAAGGGAGGTAAATTCTCTCTGTCAGTACGTCCAAGAAATATTTTTCAAAGCACCAAGCTTTTTTTTTTTTTTTTTGGATGAAAAAAAGAGAACAAAAAAAATCCATGCATGCAGTGTATGATATAACTTTGAAATAAAACTTGAGAAAAATATTTTACATATACTTATATTCAACCCCAAGCTTGCAAGTCGTTTTCTTTTGTCGTTTGAAAACTAAATTTGTTTTTCATAATTCGTAAAAAAAATAAAAACAAAAGAAAATGATAATATTCACAGAGAAATAAAATACTCAAGCTTTATATAAAAACATTTATTTTATTTTTAAGATTGAAATTTATATTTATTTGTGTAACTCGCGAGTCCAAAGAACAAAAAAAAAAAATATTTTAAAGAGAACAAATAAATAAATAAATAACTGACAAAGTTATAAAAATATTTTCTTTATTTATTTTTAAATTGTATTTTATTTTATTTTATGTTTTTTTTTTTGCAAAAGAAAATTTGCCAATACGTATGCAGTATTGTCGACTTTTATTTAGAGTATTTGTTTGAATTTTTAATGTATTATAAAAACGCGATATTTTTGGGGTATGAAATAATACATAGAAGGGTGATGATATTGCATGTTGAAAAAAAAAAAATAAAATAAGTTTGAAGGGACCACGGGGGCGTAAACCATCAGCCATTACCTTCGATTTGAAAATAAATTCAACGCCATAAACAGGGCGGTCCATTGGAATACATATGACCAGCTTATTCTGGCTACTTATTTTCAAAAAAAAAAAAAAATATATATATTTATATATAAATAAAATATATACACTCCAAAATAAGATGGTTTATATCGATTTTATATTTTTTTCTTTCTCTATATAAAATAATAATAATAAATAAATGAAAATTGTTTGAAAATGCGCATCAGTCGAGATTTATTTCGAAATATCAAAAAATTGTATGGTAAAAATTGGCGTTATAAAAAAATAAATATACATAATAATAATAGTATTAGGGGATGAGTAAGAAGGGATTTAAAATGGCCGCTGGTGAGAGCTGATAAGAAAGTGTCAAGGGTGTGTTGTCCGAGATTTTACTCAGTGGACGAATTGCCCGTCAAGTATTCTCGTAAATCAACCACAAAAATGGGAATTTTATTTATTTTTTTTTTTTAAATTTTTTTACTCACTAAAAAAATTACCTTTTTACTTACCACCCTTGTGTGTGATTTTTCACAGTTTTACCCTATTTTTTTGTATTTTTTTTAACCAACAGAAAATTGAATAATATATGGATAAATAAATTTTTATATACTATTTATTTTATAAATTTAAAAAAACACAGTTAACTGTAAAATTTTAAATATCAAAATTTATTTTTAAATAGTTGATATTAAATATTAATGTTTACTAATCATTTAATATTTTTTTTTGAATAAAAAATATATTAATTTAATAAATTAAATATTTAAATTTACATATTATTTATATTTTTTTTAACATATTTAAAAATTAAATAAATGACTTAAAACCATTTGTAAATTTTCTGTAGTCAAGGGGTTGGTTTTCTGCTCAGTTAGAGTTACCAATTCCAGGTATACAATAATAAAAAAAAAAATAATGTAAAAGGACAAAAAAAAAAGGGTTACAATTCAAACCGTTGGGCAAAAAATTTATCTCAGCTAGCGAAATAATAAAAAAAAACTATATATATTTTAAATATTTGAATTAAACCCTTTTCTTTCTTCAATGTGTCTAAAAAAAAAAAAAAAATTGAATCTACCTGGGGTACCGTGTTCCACTTACTATTATTTTCGATCCTTCTTTGCATCTGGCACACGATCGCGACAAATAAATAACCGCGTAACTATATCAACGTCGATATAATGTTACCCCGCGTGTCAAATAATACCTTGGCATGTAAAATTATGTTAATGGATTATCCTTTGGGTACGAAAAGGATGCTCCAGGTATAAATATACATATATATTCATCAACCCCATCAACTCCCTCTTCAACTTACCCCTCTTTTTCTATTATTCCTCATCTTCTGATATCCTCATCAGTAGTGTACCTTCTCGCTCTCTCTATATCTCTTTACGAAATAAAAAACAAATATAAAAAAAATATACAATAATATATATGCGTAAAAATCCACTTGGAGGGCGGTTTTTTATACCCCTATTATTTTTTTAAATTTTCCTCACGGAAGTAGGTCGATTCTACGCATGTTAAAGTAGCCAGTATATTTTACCTGAGTTGCGTATGTGACGTTGAATTTTTAACAGATGCCTTTGATGTTCATAGTGATGATGATGAAACATCAGAAATTATATTTATATATTTTTTTAACGTGCCTATTTTTATTTATTTTTATTTTTTTCTCACTCTATTATGAATACCGATGGCATTGGAAAATTTATATATATATTTCTCTCTGCATATGTATATTTTTTAAAAAAAAGGGATGATCATGAAAACGACAGATGGGGTTAAAAAAATTGTGAAAAGGATTAGGGATGCGGTGGTCTATCGATCAGTTTGAATATTAGTGCTTAGGATTTCTTTTTTTTTATTTATTTATTTTTTTATTTTACCGTTGGTCTAATACCTTTAAGGATTTTTTTTTTTTTAAATGCAAGAGATGAATGGAAAATCTGTTGGGGTTTAACGAATTTTTAATTAGGTGAATATTATATTTATGTATATATATTTTTCATCCATGTAATAATTTATCTATGCATTCAAAATAATATTTTTGATTTACAGTATATCTATTTTTTATTCAACGAGTTTTTTGTTATTTTTTTTGTTGAAATTTTTATTTAAAACAAAAGTTTATAAATAGGCTTGTTATTATTTTTTTGAAATTTGTTTCAAATGATTGTTACTGTATTTATTTATTTAACAAAAAACGTTTCGGTTGGAAATTCATTTGGTAGATAATATTCAGGAGGTTTTGATTTATATATTTACAAATTTTTAGGATGTTTTAGCTTTGCGTTCGTTGTCAACTAAATAAATTGAAAACTAGAAAAATATGCATCCGTTCCATGGGCTGTACTATTGGAGACTGCTACTGCATTTATTTATTCAACAACAAACGTTTCGGTTGGAAATTCATTTGGTAGATAATATTCAGGGGGTTTTGTTTTATATGTTCACAAATTTTCATAATTTTCCAGCTTTGCGTTCGTCGTTAAATAACTAAAATATAAAATAGAAAAATATGCGTCTGTTCGAACCATAGGCTGTTTTAAATGACTGCTACTGTATTTATTTATTTAACAACAAATGGTTCGGTTGGAAATCTAAAATATGGATAATATTCAGGGGGTTTTGTTGTATATATTCACAAATTTTAAAAATTTCCCAGCTTTTTAAATTTTTTAAAAATTGGCAGTAAAAGATTCATAAAAAGTATGACAATTGAATGCGTATAATTAAATTAGGTAACAATTTTATTTAACAATTATTTTTATGTATATAGATGATGATATTGTAATAGAGATATTAATCATTTACAAGAGTATACTCTTAATTTTTTTGAATAACTTGGGAGCTTTCATACCCGTAGATTCACGATAATTTACGTACGCGTCCGAGCGAATTCAAGGGCTCTCGAGATTGCCCAGTGAGATATGGTATTCAAAGCGTCTACACTATTCAAAAGGGTGAAAAATCATCTTCAAATATTTTTTTTTTTTATTTTTTATCATAGCGTTAATAAATCTGACAGTATATACAAAAGTTAAAGAAAAAATAAAAAACAAATGCACACATCAGCAGATTTTTTTTTTTTCATCTTTTTTTCAAATAAAAAAAAAAATTATAAAATAAATAAATAAAAAAAATATAATAACAAATGAAAACACCACTCGATACTCTATTTACAAAAACTGTTGACTTTTGACCGTGGATTAAAAATCAATTGAAACATAGGGTGTAAATAGTCGTAAAAAAAAAAATAAAAAAAATTATGTTTTTTGGGGGTTGTGATATCGAGTAAATTGCCATCGTTATTTGTGTTCTTTGTAGACTTTGTCTACCCTTCCTGTATTTTGGGTAAAAAGGTCACGATTTGGTGTCGGTTTTCCTCGTTTTTTCACAAAAAAAAAAAAATAAATAAAATAGGAATGTAAAAAAAAAAAAGTGAAGCATGTTTCTATTGTCCTCGTCCCTCCGGACGTTTCTATTTTCTGAAAAGCGCGTAATCCACCCCAATAGGGCGAATCAAATAAGCCCACTAGGCAGGTTGGTCATTGCAGGTACATCAACTCGACACAGTGTATGTAATCCACCCCAAAATCAAAATATATATATTATAGAAAAAAAAAATTTCTATAAATATGGATAAAAAGGAATTCTGATGGATCAGGTGTTTTTTTGATTTTGATAGATTATAATGCACCAGCTACTGGATAAATGATAATTTATTTATCGTATAATTTATATTTTTTTTTGATTTTTTAAATTAAAATAAGACTTTATACTGATAATTGTAATTGGTTTTAAGTTGAAAGCTGTAACCGAAACACGTATTGTACATTGTGTTTGCACGAATGAGCTGAAATAAATGAGAAATAAAATTTTGTAACCAGGTGTTTTTGGAGAAAAGGAAATTAGTCTTGCTTGCACGTATGGAAAATTTATAATTGGTATATATTTTTATATATTAAAAATTAAATATACTATACAAGATTAAATTATATAATATTTTTAAAAAAGTAAAATCAATACATTATGGAAAAAAAAAAAATTAAAAATATATATTTTAAAATAATTTTGCATTGTTTTTGATTTGCCAGAATGAAAATTTTCATTACGAAATTTATAATTAATTAAAATACTAGAAATTTTATTTGAAAAAAATATAATTAGCTAAAGAAATTATCGTAAAAGAATTCAAGTTACATAAAAAATATTTGAGCAAGAAATAAAAAATTTTTAAACATTAAATTTTGAATTTTGTTTAAGGGAGGAAATTTGGAGGGTTGATTTAGACAATAGGCTATTTTCATAGTTACTTGCTCGATCAATAAATAATATTTTCCAAATTAAAAATACAATTAAATTTCAATTTTTTAAATGTAATTTAACTATTTGCTATTAAACATAAAATTTTTTCATTCATAAAATTTTTTTATTCAACAATATATATTGTAAATTTTTGCATGACTGGTGTGCAAATATTAAATTACACAGATGCAATATGCATACCAGGTATATAATTCTCCCAAATAAAAAAAATACCTGGGACCTAAATAAATCTATTCATTAATACCCCAAAGTGCAGAAAAGAATGAAATAAAAAATTACGTCTGAGACCAAAAGGTTTTCAATACATAACCCTTTTTTACCTGGACCCCCACCCGAGTGTTTGGATCCAAGTTTAAAACTCAGGTATAAGATTTTTCAAGGGCCCAATAACACCTCCAAAAATAAACGAAAGATTCTCATCCAGTTGCTCTGTAAACGTTGCTCAGTTAAGATCAAAAATTTTAATTTCATCATGCAAAATACATCTCGATAATTATTTGTAAGTAAATTTAATTATATTTTTAATTAAACCAAAAATTAAGATAAAACAAGTTATATACTGTGCTTCGTTAATATTGTGAAGAAAAAAAAACTAAATTTCATATTTTAAAAACAATTTAAAATAATTTTAATATTTTATTCATTTTTTTTTGCATCTCAAGATGTTTTATTTTAAAAGCTTTTGAATAAAAAAAAATATGTTCATGTAGAGCAAGCGTGGGTTTTAGAAGTACCACTGGTAAAACACAAGTTATGTATAAAATTTTTTTTTTTTTTAAAACGGGTGGATGCTTGGTCAGCAGCTTTGGTCGTTTACGAGGGCGAGGTCACCCTCGCTCAGTCCGGTTGGCCAATAGAATTGCCTTATTTTTATTTTTATCAATACCAGCGCACACATAAGGGATGAGGGAAGGGCACGGACAAGGGATCATGTAAAATGGCGGAAAAGTAGGATGAGAAAAACCAATACCCCCTGTGAATTTTTATATATACTTTTTTTTTTTTTTCTCTCATCAAATTTTTATATTATTCAGCAAATTTTCGTAATTTTTTTTATTCTTTTTTTATAAAATAATTAAATGACAGATGAATGGAGATAATAAATTGAATATTCAAAAGCTTTTATCAATGAAAATTTTGTCCGTTCTATTTTTATATATTTTTTTTTATTATTCATATTATTTTCAATTATTTGGACGTTAAATGAGGAAATAAGGTACAATGACACTTGGATTTTTAAAAAATTAATTTAACCTAGTTTTTATTTTGAAAATATATATATTTCTCGTTAATTTAATTATCAAAATATTATCTAATTATTTGTAAATTAAATTTAAATTTTCATAAAAAAAAAGTTAAATTATATTTATATATGATTTAAATTCATATAATTTATTTTTCACTATTTTATAAATTTATTAAAATTTATTTTTGTATTTAATAATAAATAATAATTAGAGTAAACAATTAAAAACTATTTATTTTCATTTTTTTTTTTATACAATTTTCAACCCTTCATAACTTCATGAAGATTTAAGAAATAAAAAAAAATTCTCATCTCTATTTTTTCAAAATAAAAAGATAAAATAAATTTTTTTATTATTATTAGTAAATAATTTATTAAAATATATTAATAATAAAATACAATATAAATTTTTAAATAGTGATTTTTGAATGGGTCAGTAGTTGTGGACGTCGCGTGTCCGGTTTTTGACCCATGAGGCCTACCATATCCAAAGTGGGCCTAACTATGACCCTAAAACTGACCATATTCTGTCAAGAAAATATTAAAACTAGTTATGACGTATGCCAACCACGCGTATACCCTCAATTCATCTAGGGGTGTGTCCAACTGGTCACCTCACTCACAAACCCTATGTTCCAAAGGAAAAAAAGTCCTAAAAATATTTTCATTTTTTAACTCTATATATATAATATAAACAATTTCTAACATTATTTTTATATTATATTACTATTATTGGTTTAAAATTCAACCACTATTATAATTATTATTTATTTATTTCCAAATTTTTTCAAGTAAAATGTGAAAAAATATTTCAATACATTTCGTGTAACAGTGTGCCATCATGCACGAGGGTAAATGATATCCTTGTTATCCTTGTTATTCGAACCAAGTCCAGATTCTAGAATTTAAAATATATAAATATTTATGCTTACATTGTGAAAAAATAGCCTCAAGCATCTTGTTAAAAAATACATATATATAAATAGAATTATTTTATCAAGAAAAAATATGAAAAAAAATATTGAATATTATATTCGACAAAAGTAAACATAAAATTCAATAAATAAATAATAATAATTTTATTATTATTATTAGCTTTATCTAATTATGAAGCTAAAAGTAATTTCATTTTTGATATTAATTTATTTTTAATAATTTTAATTTCTTTATACATTATTTATAATTAAATATAAAAATAAATTTAATAGATTAATTTTTTTTTAACAATGAAATATTGTTAATTAATGAAATTTCGTTTATAAATAATATTACCAAGTGTGATTTTATTTTTTTCAACACTTGTTTTATACATAAATCAATGTTTTATTTTTTTACAATTTTTTTCATCAATTTCATTCAGCACAAAACATCACTTAGATTTTACAATCCCTCCTGTCGTGCAAATATTACACTAATGGAGACGCTTTTACTTCAAACATCTTGTGTATATCATTTTCTTTATATATTGCATAAATTTACTTTTTTTTCCTATAAATATATATACAAAGATACGAAAAGAAATTCTGCTGATGACAAGCTTGAATAATTTTTGACACATTTTTTTATATATACACAAAGTTTGTAGATAAATATTTGATTTTTTATATAAAAAAAAATTATAAAATTATTTACATTTTGTAAAAAGTTAAATTTAAAATTAAATTAATATATTTTTTATGTTTTTTAATGTCACATAGTTATGGTATATATAATATTGTTTAAATAAAAAATATAATTTATTTTTGAAATTTATTTTTACTTTTGTTTTTATTTTTTTTTTCGTTAGCAAAAATATAAATTGTTATAAATGAATTATTGCAAAATTTCGTTAGCATGAAATGAGATGAGTTAGAAAAGAATAAAAAAAGGGTTGAAGGGTATAATTTCCAGGTATAAATTGTAATAAATGTAACGACCGGAACAACTAGAATATTGAAATTGAACCATATGCCTTTTGTAAACTTGATTTCAGGTATATAAATAATATTTTTCGGTGATTTTATACAATCGATTTGGTACACTGAATTTATAAGAAAATAATTTTATCATATAATAAATTATTTATAATATTTAGCTTGTCAATATAACGTCTAGTCCCATGACAAATACAAATACAAAAAAAAAATAAAAAATTTCAAAAAGAAACTCGTTGATACCGTTGAAAAAATATTCACAAAAAATCGACGAATTTAAATTTAAATTTAGGGGTGAGTAGGTGTGTATAAGGGTTGGTAGACGACATGGTAGACCCGTGGGACTTGACACCCCTGGTCACTTCGATTGCAGTTTTTCTAACGCAAAAAAAAAGAAAATACTTTATTCGAAACTTCAATTTTTCAGTAACCCAGCTTTTTTTTGTTTTCCCTTGAGAATTTTCTTATATTTTTTTTTTTTAAACTAACCAAAAGACGTGTGCCTATATATATACTATTTTTTTTTTTTGCACATATAAAATAAGTTAAGTATATGGGAAAATATAAATGTGACAAAAATAATATCATTTATTTACAAAAAAAAAAANATTTCCCCTAAACACAGGTAGTAAAAAGCTTTTTTTTTTTTCACAACAATAATGCAGGTATATTGTACCTTTTTTGGAAGTTGAATTGAGGTAAAAAAAAAAAATGCCTCTTGCCTGAGTCAAACGTGCAACCCTTCATGATGATCATGTGTTCTTCTCTGCACCGGCAAAAAAAACACTCGGTACTGTCATATTGAAAACTAATATATATATTTTTTTATCGATACCTATATACACACACACAATCGATGAATCGGTTCAATTTTCCCACGACATAACTGTGTCTACATGACAAGAGGTAATAAAATAAAAAAATATATATAAAAAAAAAACCGTTGTCTAAACAAACACACCCATATATATGTGAAGAGGGCGTTTCAATTTCCCAAGTTACACTATTTAAACAATTTTTTTTTTTTTTCTTTTTGATTCTAATATATATTTTTGTTTATGCTATGTTTTTATCTATTAATTTTTTAGTTGAAAAAATTATCTAAAGAAAGGCAAAAAATATTTTAAAAATTTTCGCTTTTTTTACTATTTTTTATTATTTGATTACGAATAATTGTCATGAAAATTTAAGATAAATAAAAATAAAAAAGATACTTGAAATAATTGTTAAATAAAAAATAAATTAAATATTTCAACTCTTAATTTAATATCTAATTTTTAACTATACAAATTAAAACCAATTTGGAGCTTTTTTAAAAAATTATAATTTTACGTTTTCACGACTGAATTGCCTTATGTTATTTAATTTATTTATCATGAAAATAAATAATAAAATCAACATAAAAATGTAAATAATAAAATTAAAAATATTATTTTTTTAAAAAAAGAAAAAAAAAGGTTATTTTAGTGTATTTAAAATTTAAATTGACAACAAAATGTATACACATGAATATACAAAAAATAAAAATGTATGCAACATCACGATTTGGTGTATCCGGTTTTTTAAATTTTATTATTTATAATTTTTTTTTTTTTTTGCCTTTACGACCTGATCTTCTCTCGAGACACAATAGAACCACCTAATTCAAGGACTTTTTTTTTTTATTTTTGATACTTTTTTATTCTCCAATTTCACGAACATGAAGAGGGATATTAGTACATTATACACCTTGTATGCGTGTATCTTTTACTTTCCGAAAATCAGAAAATCGGCTTTAGTCCAGATAAAATACCAAAAACCAAAATCCTCAATGTAATCCTTCTTTTCACATCATTTTTATATTATTATATTTATTTTTTTTTTCTCATTCATTTTCAAATGCACCCTATATATATCGTACATTTTCGATTGCCGTATGTCACCCTTATTTGACGCCCTTTAGCCCCTTCACGGCTCGTCTCCAAAATGAAAGTACAAAAAGAAACAAAAAAAAAAAAATAAGAGAGCGAAAAAAAAAATCTATACATAAAAAATCATGCGTTTTCTTTAAAGCCATTATTGCTGATATTTTTAAGGGTTAAATCCTCACTCGAATCATCTCACTTTTGACAATGAACATTAAAAAAAAGCCCAGATTAAATTGACAAAACAAATCAAGAAAATAATCAATAAAAAAAAAGTTTCATAGACAAGAAAACATCCATCTTTTAAAATAGACAAGAGATTATTTATTTATTTTTATTTAGCTTCTAGTTTTTTTTTTTTTTTGTGTACACTTGAAACTATCACGTTTTAAAAAAATAAATAATAAAAAATTGGGATGAGAAATAAACTACAGATAAAAAAAGTAAAAATGTTTTGGGTTTTGTAGAGCGACCGGTACCATCAAGGCTTTTATACATCACCCTTTTTTTTTTTTTCAAATTTATTATTTTGTTTTTGATTTCTTTTGGAGCTTAATCTCATTTCTCTTATTCTCTCCTATATTATTGTATTTTTTATGACGATGTGATACCGGAAAAGAAGAGTCCACGTAAGGCCCACCCGGGTAGAAATTCATTGGATATTTATTGCCAACGTTTTGGTCATGTATCGGTACCCATGATCATTGTAACACACACAACTCTCATTCTGTCATTTTTTTTCAGCTGCAAAAAACATCATTTTTTATTTATTTTTTTTCAATATTATTTTCTAACCCTTTTTCTTTGGTATATATGGTTTTTATTTGTAGCCATGTTGGATGTACATTATTTCAACTCACAATTTTTTTTTTTTTTTCATATTAAATATAAATATTATTATATATCAGGGTNAAAAAAAAAAAAAAAAAAAAAAAAAATGCATATAGAAAAATTGCTGGACGTTGTGTATGGGTATATGAAAAATATGCACAATTTTATATATATGAAAATAAAAAAATAAAAAAGTTGAAAGAGTTTTGGTAGAGAGAAAAGAATTTAATATTAAAAAACTGTCATTCTGTGTCGATATGAAAATTCCATAGACAGTAGCTTCATTTTCTCTTCAGTGAACATTTTGTTTTTTCAAAAAAAAAATAAATAAAAAAATCAATATATAAATATTTTATTTAAAAATTATATTTAATTATTATAATAATATTTTTATCATGTAATAAAATTCTCTTATAAAATTTAATTTACAATACTTGAAAAAAAAAAAAAGTTTTTTATAATAACATTATATATTTTTTAGTATTTAAATATAAAATATTTTTTCCTGGATTTAATAATTTAATTTTTGATATTAAAAATTCATAGAATTATTAATATTTGTCTATGATTTATTTTAATTAATTTTGTTGGTTAATTTTTTATTATTAAATATATATTAAAAATTTATCAATTTAGTTTATTTAATATATTTTTAAATTTTTAATAAATACAAAATATTTTTAGATGTAAAATTAATAGGATAGCAAACATGAAAATATACAAGTATTTTAATATATATAAATTAAGTTTAATTCTGTGGCAAGGTGAACACGATTATAACGCTCATAAAGTTGAACGTATAAAGCAAGGGCAGCGGATATTACAAGCTAGAAGCTCGTCAAAGTTAGCCGTAGATGTCCAAGAAGACTAAAAGCCCATTCTCCAGTAGTAACATTCTAGAATCCACAAAGTGTATATATATATATAAACTATTAACTATATATATCTATATATATTTAAATAGACAATATATAGTTAACAAAGTGAACCGGCCGTTCGTTGAATCCAAAGGACATTAGAATACCCTGGATCATCTTCCTCAGTGTCTAACCCACAGGACAAAATCCCAGACGTCAGAGAATACAGTGGCTCTTGTTATTTTGCATACGTCAACGTGATCGGAAATATGTATATAACAACTAACTTGAATATATATATATTTATTCCTAAACATTGAGGGTACTTGGACAAGCCAAACAATGAATAAAAAAATAAAATATATAATATATAAAATTGAGTGACATCATTGGGGATGATATTTTTATTTTTTTCATTTTTAAAAAATTAAAATAATGAAATAAATAAAACACATGTGCCAATATTTTATCCGCATTATATTATTTGAATTCGATTGTATAAAAAAGTTTTAGTTTAAAAAAAAAAAATATATATATCCTTTTCCAGCGAATTAGAGAATTTTAAAATCACCCTGAAACTAGGACAAAATTATATACGTTTTTTTTTTTTTTATTATTATATAGTATATAGTTGATGTAATACAAGGGTGAATGAAAAATACCAATTGAACCGGACTAACATGACAATTTATTGCCAATTTTTTAAAAAAGCTCTTTTTGATTTATTTTCAATATTGAATTTTTTTTTTTATATATATTTTTTAAAATTATTGTTCATTCAAGCGGGAGTATTTTTATTATCATTTATTTTTGTTGATTTTCAGTTTTTTTGTCAGTTATTTTGAGCTTTTTTTTTTTTTTAAATAAATACGTTATTTAATTTTTTTTTAAAGATAACTTTATAATTTTGTGAATGAAAAAATTATTATTAATTAATTTAAACAAAAGTGAAGGATAAAATATTAATTTGATTATTTTTTATAAAAGAAAATTAATAAATTATTTGTTTAGAAAATATTTTGTTTAAATTTGTAAACTGGAACATTGTTTTTTTTTTTAAATATACGAGCACATATCCATAATTTCTAAAATGTTTATTGTTTATTATTGTTATAAACAAATGCATCAGTAGAAATCCATGAAAAATGATATTTTACTTATTCAAAATGTCTTTAATTAAATGGATATTTTAGAAATACTATTTAATAAATATTTACTGTAAAAAAAAATATTGAAAATAAAAAGACCTGCAGTGAAAAATTATGAAGTTAAAATTTTTTAAAAGTTTAAACAATTTTTTTTACAATAAATATTCATTGCACAGTATTTCTAAAATATCCATTAATTAAAAAACATCTTAAAAAAGTAAAATGAATTTTTTTCCTGAGTTTCTACTGATGCATTTTTTTATAACAATAATAACAATAAACATCTGAGGTGTCACGCGGTCTGTCAAGAGCTCGTATATGTTACCGATTTAATCCTTCGAAGATCACTCTTTGTTTATTTGATTCATTTATTTCAATTAATTTTATTTTTGACCGATGGCAATCGTTCTTTTTGTATAAGGAATTACTTTTTGTTCATTTTAAACTACGGTATTAATTATTTAATTTGTATTAGAAAACAAAGTGTGTAAATCTCGTCTGAACACTGAAAAAATATTATTTTAATAGATAAGGTTTCGAGATTAGTCAATTTATTTGGTAAACAATATGGCTTTAGTAATTTGTAACATTTATATTTTCATATTAAACTATGTAATACAGCGTGATGCTTTTGTGGTTGAGTTGGCAAGCACCTTGCCTACAGTGCTGAAGGTCTTTAGATCAAGCACCATGTAAAGCGATGCATCTTAGACTGGACACAATTTCATGTTGAATGGACCTACATTTGTACATGGTAAATACCTCCTTGCATAGAACAAGTGAGCTTTCAAACTCCTTTACTTGTTCTATGCTGGGAAGTATTTGCCCTCACGCAATTAATTTTTGGTCTTTTTAAACTTCTGTATTATTTATTTTTACATTTTTTAATTTGTATACAAACTCTATAAATCGTGACTGAACTCGCAAAAAATATCCTCAAAAAAATTAATTACAACCATTTACAAGTTGCACAAATAAAACCACAAAAAAAAAAAAATTATATAAATGCGCTTCTTTATCTATAAAAATTACCCATACAAACGACAAATTAAATTTATAATTTTAAAACTCTCAAGAATAAATTTTTTATCAATCTCACTTCTTCAATTATTATCGATGACATCTCTTTTTTTTTTTCATAACGAGCCTATTGGGGTTCACTATCTCACTCACTCTTTTTTTTTTTGTTTTTTTGTTGCTATAACGAAATAAATTAAAAAATAATAGAAAACGGCAAACAGAAAGAAATTCATATGAGAAAAAAAAAGTAAGTGAAAAAAAACAATGACCAATCAAATGTCTGGAAGACCGATGTTGTTTGTCCTTTTTATATAAAAAAAAAATACAATTAATGTTAAAAATATTTTTATAATTTTGATTATCATTTTTATTTTTTAACTAATTAAAGTCTCAATGACAATTTAATTTTCAATTAAAACACTTTTACGTTTTTCACATAAATAACCAGTAGTTATATAGGGCCGGTTCTAGGCCATGGTGAGGGGACCAGGGGACAGGGGTCGGAATCGGGGGAAATTAATTAAAAAAAAAAAAAAAATAACAAAAATAAATTACCAAATTAATAAGAAATATATTCAAATAACAATATTATTAAAGTCAGTCTTAAAATTAAAAGTCAAAATAATTAAATTTCATCAAACAATTATGCTTTAAAAAAAATAAAAATAATTTGAATATATTATTGTAATTTTATTGAATCATTGAATAAACCATATAAAAGATATTGACATAAAAAAGATAAAAGAAAATATTGTCTAAAAAAGCATATGATAAAAAAAAAAAAAAAGGAAATGGATATCGGAAATGTATTCCGGTAGTTAGTTTGTATTTTACGAACATGAAATGAACAGAATTTCAGTATCTCAAAGGTACAATGTTAGAAGCTAAAATCTATACATCAGTTTGGATCTCTATATATAGAAGAGTAAGATGGATAGATTAAAGAGCAAAAGTGAAGAATAGAGTAAGGAAAATTGAGAGTATATGACGTATAAAGAGAGTAATAAAGAGGAGGAATAAACGGACGATGGGTTTACAAAGTTGGACAGTAGAATAAGTAAGGTATTGGGAGACTTGGGGTGGGGTTTAGGTAGCCCTCTAATCGATCGTGGCTGTCCACCCTTATCAGGGGTTGTAACTATAGTGAATATAGCTTTGGGTTTACTCATTCTATATATTTCACCCTACTTTGCATGGGCCGGCAAAGCTCTGGTCGTCCATATCCCTCCATTTACTAAAACTTTACTATCCTTTATTTACATTCATCTCTTTACTCTGTTTGACAAAGATAAAATGTCTCTTTTAACTTGAAGGGATGAAAATTGTGTGAGCAACTACACAACACCACCAACTACCACCCCATCCTACCTTCTTTTTTTTAAAAAAACGACCCTTAAAATAGGGGCAAACAACGACCACGGCCATTGTTGCCAGATGCCCCCGTGTAAAATTTACATTTTCTTGTAAAAATTTTGCTGCTTTTTTTTATTTTTCTTTTAAAATATGGCTTATTATATTATATATTATATTAATAATTTTGTAATATGTATTTTTTTATATTATCTTTTAATCAATTTTAATAATTTTTTCTTATTTAAATTTTATAATTATTATAGTTGTTGTTTTTTTTAAAGAAATCAATTTTAGAAATTTTTTTTTTTTAATGTTCTTTGGGTTATTTATTAGCTCAATTAATTAATTAATTAAATGATTAATTTGTTTAATTTTTTATTTATTTATTAGCGCATTTATTCATTTATTTTATTTTATTTTTTTTGTCTCTTTTTAATATTAATTAAAATTATCACTAAGTTATTTCTATTTAAATTTTAAAAAATTCTAAAAAAAAATTTCATTTATTTAATAAAAAAATTAAAATAATAATAATTCTTATTATTATTCAAGATTATTATAAAAATAATCATGATATTTGTTTTGATATTAAATAAAAATTAATATATTTTTAAATTTTATTTTCATGATAAAAATATAAAAATAAATTTTAATATAATTAATTGAGGAAATTTATGTTAGTTATATGATTGTTCATTGGTGAATGAGTCGATCTTATTACCAGTGTAAATACAAAGACTCCATCTGTATTTGTACATTGTATGTTTATACGGTAGATGTTGAAAATCTGTATTTACGTAAGAAACACCAACAGTATATGCAAGAAAGTAAAAGGACTTTAGATTGGCCTTTCTCGGACGATATATTCATATACACTTTGAATATATATTTGATCATTCAAATATACACAGAAATAAAATACATAAAAGCCAAAAACTATATTATTAAAACATAAAACTAAAAAATAAATTTAATTTTAAATAAATAATTAATTAAATTATTTATAAAAATTATTTAATAAATAAATGAAAAAAAAAACACAAAATTGATACAACTTTTTAAAAGTTTAAAAACTTTAATGAAAAAAAAAAGCAAAAAACGTTTGACCTGTCAAGACCAGAGCTTTTTTTATATCTCAATTTTATTTTTTTTTCATTTTTTAATTAAAAAACAATTAAAAAGAGATTAATAAAAATAAAAAAAAAAATTTGTAAAGAAAATGAAAAAGTTATTTTTATATTTATATCAATTTACAAAAGGGGTTGTCATTCATCCCCCGATAATATCACAAAATATTATTAGTATTTTGCGAGCAGAGACATCTAGCCAAATCAAAAATAAAATTAAATAATATTATAGTTGATAGTAAAGCTAGTCGGTAATGCAGAGTTCAAATAACCGTGTCAAATTACAGGGATGTCCAATATCACATTGAATAACAAGGGTAGGAAATATAAACCCATCCCCCAATTTATATATTGTATACAAAATCATAACAATAAAAGGGTAACAGCTGGACAGTCTGTTTAAAAAGTAAATTTAAAAAAAAAATGGTTGATATTTTTATTTTTCATCAATTTAATATAATATAATATATAGAAAATGTTGATTTTTTCGTTGTATAAATTTAAAATAAAATAAAATAAACAACGTACATATATTTATATATAACTTTGTCAATGTTCAGTCATTTGAATTCAATGAAACAAGAAATAAACTCTTGGAATTGATGATCAACATCAAGGAAATATACATAGATATAAAAGATATATAATACATAAATTTCTGCAGAGATAGTATAATTCTGTTATAGTTGGTACAACAAAGTCCAAGGGTGTCTTGAAGCCACTATTCGTCGTTAGGAGAGACGTTAAACTTGTCTTCACCGCAAAGAGACATTTTGCATCTAAAACTCCGGGGGCGGTTGTATCCTCATGGCTAGTCGGTATGGATTAATTTGGCAAATTGAACGTTCTTACAATCCACTTCGATAATTCAACATAGCCAAATGTTAACTATACGATAATATTGCCTGTATATATATATGTCTAGGCACATTTTACATATATACAATATTCAATATTATCGCATATGTACAAGGTGTGGAAAATCTCTTTTCATATACATGTACTCTTAATATCTATTTTGTATATCTAGAGATTAAGTTGGAATGTTGAATCTTTAGATATAGAAACCATAACGAAATCTTTGATAATTAAATTAGTGAATCAAGACAGGATATTGCGTACAACTACGAAAATCATCAATTGTTTTAAGTTGACATCAACGGAACACACCATACACAAATTCCGGATATTTAATTTTAAACTAAACTATATATCAAAATTTATGGCTATTAAATTATTTATATAGAATAAAATTTCACCCTTTTTAATGGATTTATATTTATTTATAAAGTTTATATTAAACTATTGAAAATTGACATATACTAATGTTAAAATATATTCAATAAATAATTCAAATTTTCATATGTCTTTTGAAAACAGGCACATCCGTTTTTGGGCGTATCTAATTTTATAAACGGAAATCATCAATTCATGCGTGAAAAATACGTATTACATTTTTTATTTTTTTTTGTTAAATAAAATTTACGTAGAGTGAATAAATTTATATATGAATATTTGTATTTAAATATAGAGGGTGTTAAAATGACATCCCTTTAATTTTCAATATAACGACTAAAGTTTTCTCGGTGTCCGAACAAGACTATGAGGACCGTTGTGGTTATCATAAATTCAAAATGGCGATGTCTCCTTTTCGGGTGAAAACAAAAGCTACTTGTGTCTGTGTGCGGGGGGATATTTTGTTGTAGGGTCGAAAAGGGAATTTTAAGGATGAGGGGTTCAATGAAAAGGTGGGCGAAAGAAGGGAGACCAGGAGGAAATCAAAGGGTGAGACAAGGCGGGCAGTTTGTAAATCCTTTGAAATTTTTAAAGGGGGTAAAGGGGGGTTGAATGACGATCGAAATATAATGAAAATGGCGGACCCAATTAGGCTTATTCTATGTACACTTTGAGTCATTGTTTTAAAACTCTAGTGCATGTTGATAAATTTTTTTTTTTTTTCATTATTATTGCTTTTATATTATTTTTTCTATGACTCCCCATTAATTTGCTGGTAATATTTTCAAGTTGAAAAAATATATAAAAACATATTTTTTATTTTAAATAAATTGGCCGACTATTTTAATTTTATACTACTTAAATTTTATGAAATTTTTTAATTTATATTGATAATGATTATTTTATGGAGCATTTTTAAATTAGTCTATATTTTATTTCTTCAATAAAATTGTCTATTGAATTACCTCCTTGTTGTTTGAATTTCTTCAACCCTTATAAATAATAAAATTGATAAGAAAATATTAAGAAAAAAATGAAAATTAATTTAAAGAAATAAAAAATAATTGTTATTATTGATATAAAATTTAAAATAATTTTTTTTTCAAGTAATTTAAAAGCACTTTCATGTAACAAAACAGGTATTATGATTTATTTGTAAATTATGTTGATAAAATATTTTTTTTGTAATAAGAAAAATACACTTGATGCTATGACCAAGGGTCATTTGAATAATTCAGATGATATTTTTTTATTATGCGTAATTTATGATGTATGTATTTAATAATAAAACTTGATTTCAGGTGTTAAAGAGACAACTATAAATAAATATTATTATATATATAAGGGGAGAATTGACCAGATAAATACCGGATGGTCCAGAACTGGAAAAACAAGACAAGAGATTCACCCAGCATGAACTCACCTGATTCAAAAAGGATTCTGCATCTATTATAATATATATTTTAAAATGAACACTTGAGTATCAAGTTCAATACTCTACAAGTGCATGTGAAAAATGAAAAAAAAAAAATGATAAATAAAAACAATAATATTCAAAAGTATTCTCAAGAAGTTTGTCAAGCACGGGCAGATTTTCGATTTATTCGATTGTCGATCCGTAAAGTTTTATTTATTTTTTATTTTCACTGTTGGATCTCTTCCATGACATCAATGTATAAAAACAGATGAAATAAACAAAAGAAAAAATCTGAGTGAATAAAAATAAAATAAAAATATTCACAGGTAAGGGTTGCAGGGGATGAAAATACGCACGAGCGCCCATATACCTTTCGATTTAGAATGCATCAAGAACAAAATGGAATGTAAGAGACAAAAATAAAAGAACAAATAAAATATAAGTGTGCACAAAATGAAATGAAATATGTCATATGGAATTTGGTGTATCAAAAACTAAAAAAAAATGAGGATAAATTTAATCAGGTGATATTAGAAAATTGTTATTATATTTTAAAATTGTTGTAAAATTTTTTTTTTTATTTTAAGCTTCAAGGTAAATAAGATGAGGGTATATTTATTCAATTCTTGATATGATATGATATATTTTTTTTTTGGTTTTAAATGTAGGATGTATATTTGTAAAAGTAGTAATAATATAATGTTTGAAAGATGAGACAGAATGGTGATGGCAGTGGAGACTGTAGTTGGATAAGGTGAGGTAAGGGTATAAAAGTGGATGAAGCGGATACAGTGGATGTTAGTATGTGGGGTAGTTGTAGTTGCAGAGGTAAAGAGGAATGGTTATAGAAGTGAGGCTGGCTGATGTTGTGGATGAGAGGAAATATATATATAGAGAAGGAGAAAACAGGGTAGCTTGGCGACACTCAAGTCTTCTCGACGTTGTACAAGGGTCCATCTCGTAGCAACGCCCACGGGAACTCGAATCGATAGCAACGCACTCCTCTGGAAACCATGAATTTTCATCTATTATTATTATTTTTTTTATAAATTTTGATTTTATTTTTAATTTATAATTATTAAATTTTCATGTTATTAACAAAACTTTTAATTAATTAATTTGTAGTTTTTTTTTTTTTTTTTTTT
>MKYW01000044.1:737082-754499 GCA_015776835.1 Aphidius ervi
AAAAAAAAAAAAAAATAATAATAATTGATCTGACATCAGTGAGTCTTGAAATAATAAAAGAAAAAAAAAATAATAATTGGGAAATATTCAGCTCGAGGAAAGCAATTGTCGTTAGAACGGATAACCCTCGTTTATTGGTGAAAAATCAAAATAAAAAAAAAAAAAAATTGAAAAACCTCAGTATACATATTCACCCTCATTGCAAAAAAGTTGCGCGAATGTCTCACCCCTTCATTCCATTCTCTAGCAAACACGCGCGTTCTAGCTTTTTGCAAATTTTTTTTTTCCAATTTTTTTTTCTTATTTACTTTTTCTTTTCACATTTTTTTTTCCTTACTTAAGTTTACTTGCTGCACTATCGATATATGTACAAAATAAAAATCTATATATAATATTTAAAGGTAAAATGATTATAAATTAATATTTTTTTTTGAATTAAACATTGAATATTGAGTGTGGAAAAAAAAAAAAAACCTAATTGATGTATACAAAATATTATGATTTGATGAGATTGACTACCACTGCCTTGAAAAATTTGTCAACATGGACGATTGTGGTCAGTAAACTAGTTCATTTAACTGGTCTATCAAGTTAAAAATTCAAGTTTTATATGAACTTTGGCCCAGAAACAACCAAGGGACTGTCAACACACTGAGGCGCGCGCATTTATATTAAAAATGATAAATGCCTTCGTACCCACCAATGACACATAATCGTCAACAAAAATTACATTGTATAATAACGATAACATCTATTAATTCATCGTCAATTCAACATGCTTGACTTGATTTAAAACATATTTTATATTATTAATTTATTTTCATAATTTTAATATGTATATATTTTTTTTTTTTATTACATTTCAACAGGGTAAATGGAAAATGTAAATGTGAATAGAGAACCGTCGCAAAAAAGCCAACAAGAAAAGTGAATAACTTTTTCAAAAACCTGTTGCAACTTGGGTGGAATAAATTGGCCTCTGTATCAAAAAAAAAAAAAAATGAATATAAAACAAAAAATGTAAAAAGTATAAGAAGATAAAATAAAGAAGATACAACCCTCCTCGTTTGACACAGGGGCTAAAATAAACGAGCGACTGCAATTTTCTTGTCTGCAATTCATTTTTTTTTATTTATTTTTCTCTAATGTATATTTTCACACATGTTTAACTTGTGTTTCTTAAAATTATATATTGAAATTTCATTGCATTTGTGAGTGTTTTTAAAAATGAAAAAAAAAAAAAAATATACGAAAATTCTGTCAGTTGATATTTTAGTTGGTAAGTATTCATAAAGCATAAATTTTAATAATAATAAAAATATTATAAATTATTATTTTTTGAGTTGTTGATGTATACATAAAAATTTATATATGAAAATATTTTTATATGTAAAGCAAAGGTAAGTTGAACTTGTTGACTGTAATAATTTTAAATTTTAAAATGACAAACATATCTTTATGTCTAACAAAACACAGACAATGTAATCTCGAATTTTTCAAATGCATTTTTTTTTTATTCAAGTCTTTTCTTTGCAATAATTATTTGACAAAAAAAAATAATAATAAAAATCAGTGAAACAATTATAAAACTACATAATTTAATCAAAAAAAAATTTCTAAAATTGAATGAAATTTATTTAAAAACTAAAAAACTAATCAATTTTTTTTTTCTATTAAATTTTAAAGCTTTTTCCTTGTAATTTTTCGATCTTTAAATAAAACATTATTTATACATGACTATAAAATTAAATCCAACCAACAATTTATTAATAATTTAAAAAAAAAAAAATGATAATTTCTAATTATCAAAATAATAATACAATCAAAACAACAATTATCCAAAATACAATTAACCTCTCAAACAAAATTAATTAACAAAGAAAAAAAAAAAAAACTCCATAATACATATAATTCTAATGACATTATTGTTTAATCAACTTTTCAAAAATCCATATAATAAGCAAGATAAGCAATATACTTATTTACACATTCTCCTTAATGTACAAATATTTGTACGTTTGATGATGAACTTTAAAGTAATTTAAAACCGCGGAAAATTTCTTAGTCTTAGATTACAATTTAGTTTTGTAAATTCAAAGGGATAGTAAAATGGCCGCCAGGCAATAGGGTAGTTTTGTCAGTTATACATAACGAATATATGAGTGTGTATGAGAGGGTGGTCACAAATGAGGAAGGGTTGATGCAAACTGTGAGAAAGATAGAAAGTATAAAAAAGTGAGATGCATGTATATATTTCACAAGTGAGATGACGAGTTGGTTGTTGGTGTACATAGGGTTAAAATAAAATGAGCGAGAACATCAGTATGGTTTTACTAAGCCATGTATATCTATATATATATTTAATGTATATAAAGGATCACCGGATGGCTTGTAGATAGAAGAGAGGAAGGTAGTAGCCACAACCCCTTAAGGGTTGCAAAGACCCCCCCCCCTCCCCCCACGGTTAACGAATAGTCCAAGAGTAGACGAAAGTGAGTGGTCGTTTCGCGTTGGTGTGTTATTCCCTCTCTTCTTCAATTCTCCTTTACTTGATTTTCTTGCAGCATCCATTCGCAAGTTCACGATAATATAATAATATATATATGTATATATAAAGCTTGCACATGATTTCACTTCTACCCTCAACTTTCAAGTTACTTCGACCAACCTTTCATCCTCTCCCAGCCCTTTACCAATAAATACATATATATGTGCATCTTGTCGCCTCTCTTTTATATATATGTATATATGTATTATATATATGTATAATATTGAAGAACCTTTATGTCTTAACTCACTGAATATATATGCTTATAGACCACCGACCATCTACCATTACCGGAATACAGACTGAGTACTTTGGTTACTCATTCACGGTCTTAAGAGATATATATATGCATTATATATATACTTACATAGACTATGTATACATATATGAAAAATTTTATATTAATATTATAATTTATTAGCATTAGAAAATTATTTTAATTAAGGCTTTTTTCATTTTTTTTTTTAATTTATGGATTATTTAATTTAGAAATATTTTTGTTCATTAGGCTATTAAATCATAAGTTTTTTTGAGTAGGAGATTTTTTATTAATTTATTTAATTAATAATTATTGTTTATGGATTAAAAATAATTTTATAATTTAATTAATAATATTTAAAAAATTATCAGCTAATAATAATAAGTGTCTGAATGAAAAATTAAAAAAAAATGATGATAAATATATTTTCTCGTGTGAGAATAAATGGACAAAGAAAAATATGTGGTGAGTCTAATGGTCTATTTTGTATACGTGTGTGTATGTATATATATAAAGTTTAAAGTCTGAAATGATTGTGAACAAAACTATGGAGTAAGAAAGATGGAGAAAGTGTTAAGGATAAAATGAAACGAGGGTCCATGGACTTGTGTTGTTGAAATAGAATTGGAATGAGATAAATTTTCTCAAGAAAATAGAGAAAATTGTTGGAGGTTTTTTGGGGTGAGAGAGAGTTGTGATGTTGGAGGGTATAGAGGGTTGTTTAAAGCTCTGGACTTGCTGTTAAATACAATGCTGTATATATATGTAGAAGAGAAAATGAAACTCATGTGTTTGTGTAAGATTCCAGGCGTGAATTAGAGACCATACCGTTTCTTGAGTATTTCTTGTGTCGACTATTTTACTTATATATACACTTGGGATTCATGTTAACTTGTATTTGGGTATGTTAATGTTGCTGATACATGGAGAAAATATTTACTATACGTTGTAAAGTAGTTGAATGTACACCACAAACATGAAAAATAAAATGTAAAAGTTTTTTTTTTTTTGCTGAATGGAATTTTTATATACAGTCGAACTGAATTTTCCAAGAATTTTAATACATTTTGTATGATTGTATTATTATTTTTTAGTAAATACTAAATGTGTTTATAAAAAAATAAAATTGTTCAATTAATCTTGAAGGTTTTACTTATTTTTTTCATTATAAAAGTAACCAAAAAAAAGTTACATTATAATAAATTGATAAATATTTAAATAAACTTTCAATATTTTTTTTTTTTCATAAAAAGGTAAAATTAATTTTTAATTTTTATTATTTGTTATTATTATTGATATAAAATAATTAAAGTTTATAAAAAAATATATTATTATCTCATATACAGAAAATTTAATTATCAAAATTTACTTGATATTTTCAAAGTTTAATATTAATTTTCAAAATTTTGATAATTAAAAAAAATAACCTTAAAAGTTTTGTAAATTTATAATTATGAAACTTGAATTAGTTGTCAAAGTACATGTAATAGAATATATTAAATAACTTGAACAATATATATCATAAAAAATTTTCAAAAAATATATTTTTTTTTATAAAAAATAAAATTTTTTTTAATCTTTAAAATAACAAGTGTATTTTTCTCTTTTTAAAAAATATTTAAAAGAATAAATTATTATAAATTTAATAATTAATAATTCCAAGTAAAAAAAAAAAATATTTAATATTTTTTTTTAACATAATAATAAAGATTTTTCAAGTTAGTAATATTATTTAATTTTTATAAATATATTTAACCCAAAACAAGCCATTAATTTCTATTTTTTTTTGCACAATAAATTATAAATTATAATCTCAATTAGTTATTAATAATTATAAAAATAAGAAACATTTAATTTGATAAAAAAAAATGTCTATTAAATATAAAAAACTTTTGATTGATATTAATTTTAACACACACATGAAAAAAAAAAAAAACAAAATTTCCTTTAAATATTAACGAATAAAAAAAAAAGGTAAATATAACAAAAATTCTTCTATATTTATATCATTTTTTTATGATTGCATGTAAAGTCTCATGGGGCAAAAGTTTACGGTCTGTTTCTACAATTTTTATAGCCACTTTATACAGTCATGTATATTATCAGTAACATCATCTTTTCCCAGATGAAAAAAGAGAGAAAAAAAAAAAAAAATAAATATAAATGTTTGTATGAGGGTTGATCCTACTTGTATTATAACCTAGGCAATTTCTATTTTTCTTCGAATGTATAACACATATACAAATAGACAAAAAAAAAGAAAAATAAAAAACATAAAATAATGATTATATTATAAAGAGAGTAATGTAGCTTGTATTGCTGATTGTATGCTTAAGATAAACACAAAAGTGGCCCACTGAATGAGGTGATACGTAGGTATGTAATATGTGAACATTGAATTAAATTATCAGATGATATCTGCATAGGTACTTGATGTTACAAGTCAACTAATATATACATACATACATTCTATATAACTATGTATTTCTCTAACACAAACCCTCTATCATTCTTGCACAAACTAATGTCATGTATAAACCCATATTATATATTATATAAACACATCTATGTCACGTAAAGACAGAGTCCATATAGTGCGTTATATATATACCAAGCAAATGCTCTACGCAAATATTAACTCAATGCAAAATCATACATATGTACTATCAAATGTCCCAGTATAATATTTTTATTTATATAAACTTTTTATATAAATTTTTATTCAACAAAAAAACCTTCAAGAAAAATAAAAAATCATAATACTTTTTTCTTTTTTTCAATTTGATTTTATCACTATTATCAAAGTTGGTTAGTGTTACGCGTTCTATATAAATAAAAAATAAAAAAAATAGAACTTACTTTCAAGGTCTTGCATCACAAAATTATATAATCATGAAAAACTTTTTGAAGAATGTTCTTTTTTTTTTTTTATATGAAAAAGTCTTTTTTATTATTTTTTTTTCGGTGGAATATATAATAATTATGATAAAATAAACATTGAAAAAAAAAAAGAGTTTGAAAAGGTTGATGTTAGATAAATAGGTGTTGAGTAAATTGAAATAAATTATTTAAAATAATAAAATTGACGAAAAAAAAAAAAAAAAGAAATAAATTTTCATCGACAGAGGGTTAAATAATAAAAATCAACTTGTTTTTTTTTTCAGTTTAATTTTTAATTTACACCTTAAGTTTATTTTTAAAATTTTTTTTATGAATAATATATATAAAGTTGATAATTCATAGTGAACGGGTGGTTTAACTGAGACGTTGAGATTTAACTAATAAGTATAACAATTAGCTCAGGATTTGCTAATAAAATGGTTAGTCAAAATAAAATAAAATAAAAATAAGGTTAGTTGTGGAGGAAAATAAAAAAATAAATAAATAAAATACCAAGATGATGACAAAGAACAACAACAAAATAAAGGATAGAAAATTTTAGTGTGGTTGAAACTTACTGCAGGGTATGAGAATGTCTCTCGCCGGCGGTCGCCTCGGTCAATACCCACCGGACAAGATGGCCGACGCCCACTCTAACACCAGCTCAATGTTACATACATTTATGTACTCCAAATGTATAACCCACCCCTGTACATTTCATCTGTACATTCTCTCCTTTCTCTCTCTTTCTCTTATATACATATATATTATCACCGTATTTTCTATTTTCATCTTTCTGCTTTTGGTTCGCCCACTCAGACCAGTTTCATATATATATATATTTCTACATCCCTTCTATCCCCTTGCTACCCTTATTTTTCTCTCTCTCTCTTTCTCTCTTTAGCTCTCTTTAGATATCCTCGGTACATGTATATACCTTTATATATACCTCAAAATCCCTCTGGCTCGATGAGAGTTGCTAGCTTATTCGCTTTCTTGCTTACTTCATCCCCCAATTTATCCTTCTCTTTTTATCTTTTATCTTTGTGTATGTGTGTGTGTGTGTGTGTTGGCTTGTCTCTATATTTGCAATATATGTATTTACTATTTACCTATGTATATATAAATATATATACCATGCAATTTTAAACCCTCCCTGTCTACTCGCGACTTTACGGACACCGAACTTGCCCATTATTATCTGGCTGGGATACAAAATTGAAACGACCAAAGCAACTGGGCTCTTCACGTGTACCTATATATATATTGCACGCGTGTATATTCCCTTTTTTTTTTTTAATACCTTTTTTCCTTCCCCTTGCTTCTCCTCTCTTACACCCTTTTTTTTTATTTTTATTTTCAATAATTTTAGCCCTTATTCTTTTTTGCATTTCTATCTGTGGATATACATTTTTTTTTTTTTTTTTTGGAAAGGGTGTCTTGTACAAAGGTTTAAAATATATATTTTTTTTTTCTATATATTCAAGATCTAGTATACAATATTTATACGTCACACTTACTTTATGGAGCAATGATCATCGTAGAGACTCTTAAAAATTCAACAGAGTCTCATGTATATTTGAAAATAAATAAAAAAAAAATTGTATTCAAATAGGGGTAAAAATTAATTGGAATTTTATTATTATTTTTAATTGGTGATATGCAGTTGATTGATATATAGTTTTTATTTATTTATTTGACTTTGTTAATTAATTGTAATTTTTGTATATGGATATTTTTTTTTTTTTTGGTGTAACATGTGCGAATGAGATGAAATAGTTGAGGGGATTTAATTTGGGATTGGTCAATTGTAGAGGGTGGATGGTCAGAGACGTGTTTCATTGGTTAAACGCACCCTATTTCTCGACGAATAACTGACCCGAGGGGGTGGATATATATTATTACCATAGCAGATGGATAATATTAAATTTATAAATTTAATAAGTGTTTATATGTACATTGTAATTTATATGATTTTTTTTTTGTTGGCAAATTAATTAATTAGTTTATTAATATTATTATTTTTTGTAATTTAAGGTTGGTAATAAGTAGATATTTTTTTTTTTTTTAATTTTGCCATTTAAGATGTTTAGTTTATTCATGGGTATTGTTTTTGGTCATGTCTTAATGCTTATCCAGCTTAACAGTTGACTTAATTTGCTTTATAACAAAACTTAAATTGTCTTGTTTATATTGTCTTATCAACAAAATGTTAACATACTGTGAATAATTAAAATTCTTTCTTTTTCTTTTCTTTGAAAACTTTTTTAGAATGGAAATATATATTTTTTTTATTAGTGTTAAAGATTTTTTTTTAGATGTTAATAACTAAGTAAATATTTCATATAATAAATTATTTTTTTTTTATTGATAAATTAATTTAAAGTAAGATAAGAAAAAAAATAAATTTTTTATTTATATTAAAATATTAAAAACTGTTTATAAATTTATTAATTTATTGATATAGAATTAATTAAATATCATTTAAATATTACAAATGAAATAATTCTATTTTTTAAATATATATTTATCTCAAAAGAATTAAATAAATAAATAATTTTTTGAATTTTAAAAATTTGTTAAATGACAAATAATAATTTTTTTTTTTTTTTTTTCACAGATAGATAATAAATAAAGATTTATTTAAAATTATTTATAAAGAATTTTATTTATACCTTTTAAATCTAGTTACATAAAAATAAATAATTTATCAAATTTAAAATACACATCATCATTTTTAAGTAAAAAAAAAAAAACTTAAATAATTAATTATATGATTAAAATTATATTTTTTCAATTTAACATAAATAACATGTTGTAAAGTTTTAAACACCATAATAATAAATAAATATTATATATAAATTTTCTGACAAAAGCAAGAAACCAATGGGTTTTGAATAGTTTCATGGCCCACCTCTTTTGTATTTCGGTCTTTCTCATTTACTTGGCTTACAACTGCAACTGACATGCAGATTAGTGTCCACCATTGTGATTCCGTCATACCACTGTCAACATATCTTCATGTAGAATGGGCAAACAAAATACCTGTATATACAAATTTATGTACTTGCAAATGAACTCGAGTCAAAAAAAAAAAAAAATTAGAAAAAGCTTTAATTTCAACAAATTAAAAATACTTTAAATGGCTCGCTAAATTAAATTTTACATGGTTAGTATTTTATTTTTGATTTTGTTGTTATTGTTGTTGTTGGTCTTGCATGTTCTATCAGTAATACCAGAAATACGTCAAAAGCCACTTGACAGATGAATGCGTGGTAACCATGAACACAAACACAATAGATGCTGGCCAAAAATTAACCGGCATTGTTCAAACTTTGTGCCTGGTATACACAACATACCATATATATTAATTATCACTACTTGTCCCTCTTCTTCATCGCGTCTTGTACCTATATATTAAACTCAATGTGAATATTCTATATAGATATATATATATATATATAAATTTTGAGAAATGTTGAGAGAGGCACAAATTAAACAGACGTGATGATTGTCTTCTATATGGATTATCATTCAAACGGATAATTAAAAATAAACAAATAAATAAATACATAAATATTATTTCTGTTTTTGATATATTTATATCAGTCTATTCAAATTCATCCAACGAGGTGATGAATTAATTTTATATACAGATTTTTGAAGATTTTTTTTTTTTTTTGTAAATTATTTTATGAAGATCGAATGGGTAATGACAAGTCGGGGAAAAATAAAAAACAAAAGACTCTGTAAGGTAATGAAAAATACAGATGGAGTTGTAGTGGATTAAATTTATTTTTATTATTTTATTTTTTTTTTAAATATCGGAAGTACACACGTGATATAGAAAACAAGGAAAAAAAAAAAAAAATTATTCGTTACGGTTGCATTTTTTAATTAAAGGTTTAATACATGACTTTGAGGATTTATATGATTTTTTTTATTTTAAAGAAAAATGAAAAAAATTTTTAACAAATATTTTATATGTGGATTTTTTTTATTTCGAGGTTTCTTTTATCAGTCGACGCATGCATGAACATTAAGCGAGTCATACGAACATGGGGATAATTAAAAAAGTGATTGCCTATGGGCGATGGTTTCGCTTGATGAGTATTGCTACCCTGTGAAATTTTTATTTTTTATTTTATATATGTATACGACTAAATACTGTGTGCTCCAAATATCCTGGTCAAATTATCCTGAAATAATTAAATATTCTATAACTAATAATTTCCCAAAAAAAAAAAATATCTTGTATTCAAAGCGTTAATAATTTTAAATTAAAATTAATCATTATATACTTTTTACTTTGAAGTGATATAATAATTTGAAGTGATAATTAAAAAGAAAATAGTATAATTAGAATAAAAAAAAAAACACTTATAGATATATGTTTATTGGAGTAAATATTTTGGAGTAAAATGCTGAATTTTATTAATTTATTTTGTACAGATGAAAAGTAAAAAAAAAAAATAAAAACTGAATTGGATAATTATAATGACTTGTCAAGGCTCAATAAAAGCAAATAATATGTGCAAAAAAATTAACTAACCATATGGCTTATTACCATGAAATTATTTGACTTGTAAATTTGTAATTTTTTAATTTTTTCGACGTCGATTTGAACTTCAAGTTAGAACATTAAATTGACGTCAAAAAAACTTTGAATTTCTACCTGGAATTAAGTATTTTAAATGAAAATTAATCATCATAAAAATAATACAAGCATAGTAACATGCAAACATAATGATTTGATGACTATTTAAAATGTCTTCAAAATTGCGACAACAATATATGATACGATAAATAAATAAATATTCAATTTAACAATTTATTTATTTTTTTTAGACTTATATTTATCATATATTTTGGATAAATTCAAAATTAATTAATTAAAAATTTAATTAATCAGTCATTTTATTGTAATAACTTAATGTTATTATTATTTCAAATTTTCTTTTATTAATATTTATTATTTACCCGTTAAATATATTTTATAAAATGTTTATTTTATTATCATATACTGTGACTTGAATATTTATAGTCATTTTATTTGTCTAGCATTGTCTAGCCTCACAACGAGTCACACACAGAAATTCTAGGGTAGTTTGGGGTGATCGAATGATAGTTGTTTGAAGGGGGACTAGGGATATAATTCAAACGTACCCCTTGGTTTTGTGGGGGCCCCTTTAGACCGACTGATAATCGGTGCCCCTCAATAAACTTTCAAATTTTTCCACCGATGGCAGCTTCGTCGGTGTTTAGATTTAGAAATTTAAATTTATTTAATTCTAAACTTGGAACGATGTGAAATGGACTAAACACCAAATAAAAAAAAATCTACTATTAATTAAGGATTTATTAATTTTTAATAGTATATATAAATAAAATTAAAATATAGAAATAAATTGACAAGTGGTTTTATTGATATTTTTTTTTTTTTTTAAAAACAAACTTTTTTTATTTTAATCGCACAAGACATACACCGTAATAATTAAATTAATAAATTAATTTTAAATTGAGAAATAGAGTCCATATGTAAATATTTATTAATTAAATATTATATTAGCTATTTATTTATTATTTTTTTTAAATTTAATTTTATAACTAGTATTTATTTTATTCATTTTTTTTTTGGACTCTAATAAACTCATTTTCATATTGCCTCAATTGTCGTTTCTTTTTTTTCTATTTTTCTTTTAACTTACGTAAGATTTTTAATTATTTATTATTAAAAAATTTATTTTTTTTCATAAAAGAAGGTTTTGTAAACCTAGGCTTAACATGTACCTAGGTGACTTCAGTTTTGGATTAATTACCCTGAAATTAGAAATATTTTTCTTCATATATTTAAAACATTTTTTATTTATTTATTTTCAAAGAGATTTTTTTATTTTTAATTTTATATTTTATTATACATGAAATACCATTTTTTATATTTTTATTTTTATAGTCTTTTTGACTCTACTGTTTTTTTTTTAAATTATTTTAAAACCTGGAAATATTATTAATTTTTCGTATTTAATTTTTTTTCTTTTGGTTTATTCTATTTTACCCTGTGTTAAAATAACACCGTCAAATTATGAAACGAGAATGATCATACATATTATTGCTGTTTGAAATAAAATAAAAAATAAAAAAAAAAATGTTATATATTTGAAGGAAAATTTCTTTTAAATGAAATTTCATTAGAAGAGAATAATAAATATGTATTTTAATGATAAATTATAATTTAATTCAATGATAAAAATTGGAGTAGTTTGGATAACAGCCAAATGGCATGGCTACTTTGAATAATATTTAAAAAAATTTTTAAACACATCGTAAATTCATGATATTACATCGACAATGTTGAGTTGTCAATCTATTGATATTCATACTCGCTTTCATATTGCCATTCAACGGTGTATTTTATTTATTTTTTCTTCATATTATTAATTTTATTTCTGTTGATACACGAAGAGTGCAATATTCCTATTTAAATTACGTCTGAAATAAATAACAAAAAATTATAAATTAAATAAAAAAAAACAAGGATAAATGAAAATAAAAAATAATCAAAATATATTTTTTAATTTTTAATTTCTTTTTACGTTTATTATTATTTTATTTTTTTTTTTTTCAGTACACACTAAAACTGCCAGCAACTTTATAAATTATTTTTTTAAACTTTTTTTTAATTTTTTTTTTTTTATCATTTTGTGTTTACATTGAGAAAATGAGAAAATTTTTTTCATGAAAAATTAAAATAATGACAGTATAATTTCTTGTTTTTTTTTTTTTTGGATAATTCGTTGGTGTTTTTTGTTGTTGTTGTTTATTATTATTTATTTATATTATTTATTAATTTTTTTTTTTTTTTCAATTATTAAGCTCAAATGTATGACTAATGGTACGATTAACGACGTGGAATTATTTTTTTATGTCACATCTACGGGCAGTGCTATGTACAATACATGTTGTTATACAAATAGGGCTTTCTAGTTTCTTGATAATATCAAGTATATCCTCCTTCAAATTGATAACGATGCTTATTTAATTTACTGTCTTTTATTTATTTTTTTTTAAATTTCATTATTATTAAATATTTTATTGTGTTTGTGTTTTTTCAGTGTATTTTAAATTTAAAAATTTTTTCTCATCTAAAATTCATACATTTCTAACATCGAAAAAATTCATTGATATGGGTGTTTTTTTTTTTATTTAATTTTTCTTATCACTCATCATTTATTACAATTATTCTCAATCACGCAATGTTTGTTTTTTTTTTTTTTTTTTCATTTAAAAATTTCACTTACATACCATCAGAATTAATCTTATTGCCTAAATTTTTATCATTTTATTTTTTTAGGAACAGTTTTAGAAACTCTTAAAACGAGGTAAAAAATAATATCAATAATTATAAAAAGAAAAACACCTATTCACAGTAAACNGAAAGAGTACGAGTATAAAATAATTATGCCCATGAAAATAATTTAATCAATTCAACATTTATTATTTCGTCACAAAGCCAAATTAAAAAAAAAAAAAAAAAGCAGCTTTTTATATTATTGCTCAGTATTTAATAAAGATATATTTGCATTTTTTATTCTCGCAATCAATCCAAGCCCAATAATAATTAGAAATAGTATACAAGTCGATAAACCTAGACAACTTTGGCATCTTCTTTTAACTTTTCAGAAAAAAAAAACAATTTTTTTCTACATCATAACATAAAAAAAAAAAAAAATAATAATCGAAAAACCGAAGCTAATATATATATATTTATAATAAATTTATAATTTTCTGTTTTTCGGTTTAATAATAACTAACTAATAATTAATAATAATTAATAATAATTTTAATAATAACCAATAAAGTCAAAAACACAATCAATAATAATTAATAAATTTAATAATAATTCATCACGAATAATAATAATAATAATAATTAATTTACAATAATATGTAATCAACAAAAATGTACAAGAGAAAAGGACGAAATAAAAAAAAAAAAAAGAGTTTCTTTTGTTTCTTCCTTTGCTAATACCTTCTTGACTTATCGATTATTATTTTCATCAATTACTTAACATTTTCTTATCAATTTTATTAATAATAATTTTTTTTTTTTTAGTTATATAATATTGTTTACATATTTATTTATTTAAAATTTAATCTTAATCCTCTCCTAATATCTCATGACAATATATTACCGTTTTTTTTATATTGTTAAATAAATAATCTTCAATGTAATAATAAAGTTTTTTTATTTTTCTGATTTTTTAATTATTTTATCGTGATGTTGATGGTGGTATTGATGAATGTATTATTATTATTATTTATATATTTATATTTTTTATTTATATATATATATTTATATAAAGAATTTATTATAATTAATATATTTAATATTCACATGTATATACCATTTAGTATTTATATGATTAACTTTTTTTAGTTTATGGTAACTATCATTTTCTTGTTGATTTTTAATCAAGAAATATTTATTTCTTTGTTAATTTGGTGTCATCCAGGTTTATTTTTTTTTTTGACCTCGAAATTTTGTACAAGATCATTTAAAAGATCATGATAAATAATTTTTTTTATTTAACAAATTTATGAAAAATTAAAAATAAAATAATCAAAATTGATTAATTTTATTGTTAATTAATAAATTTTGTATGAATTTATAAACATCATATGTGTATTTATTCATATTCATTGTTATGTTAAATAATGGATTATTAAAATTGAGGTCATATAATTTATTTCAATAAACCGAATAAGGCGGCCTATGCGGCCACATTGTTGTTGTTGTTGTTGTTGATGATGTTGTTGGTGTTATTGGCGGCTGTAGGCTGCCATTCCAAGATCAAGTATCTTTAGTACTTAATGATGAATCTTCATCTTGACTACCTGGATATGATAATCCTAAACCTTTTGTTCCTTGTTGTACAACAACAACACATTTTCTCATATGTTTTTCAAGTGTACTTGGTACAGAAAATGGCATTTCACAAAAACGACATTTATATGTATCTTTACCATGTCTACCATGAGTTTTCATATGTCTTGTTAATTTTGAACTTTGTGCACATGCATATGAACATAATTCACATTTATATGGTTTTTCACCAGTATGTGAACGTCTATGAACAGTTAAATTTGAACAATTTTTAAATACTTTACCACAAAATTCACATGTATCATTTCTTCCATTTCTTTCTTTTTTTAATAATGGACTTGGTAAACCTTGTAATGTTAAACTTGATGTTGTTGCTTTATTTATTTTACGAAATTCATTATTATCTAAATAATGAGGTGTTGGTAGCCATAAACCACCAAAATCATGACCACTAGTACGTGTATAACCTTGTCCAGAAAATAAATTATTATTTGTTATTGGTGGTGTTGTTGTTGTTGTTGTTGTTAATGTTGTTGGTGGTGTTGTTGCTGTATTTATATTTAAATTTGTTGTATTATTAAAATTAATTGGTGATAATGTATTATTATCTTTTTCTTTATTATTATTATTAATTGTTGTTGTTATATTTTTAATTTTATCATTTTTTAAATAACTACCACGATGATTTTCTTGTAATGCTTGTCTATATGCCTCTGAATATTGTGCAATATTATTTAAACCAAATTTTTCCATTAAATCACCAACTAAACTTGGTTTAATATCAATACGACAATTATTATCATCACTACTTTGTCCTTGTGTTGTACTTAAATCTTCTGGTGTATTTTCTTCAGTTGTATCATCATTTATTAATTTATTATCATCATTATCATCAACATCATCAAGATCCATATTATCATCACAACTTGAGCCATCATCTGGTACTGTTTCAACACTACCCTGTGGACTTGATGCATTTATTGTATCTTGATGTAGCTTTCTCATATGTTTACATAGTTCATTATAATTTGAAAATTCTAAATTACATAAATCACAATGTGTTATATCTTGATTTGTTGTATCTTGATATTGACGTTCTTTTTCTTCATGGCTACGTCTATGTACAATCAAATTTGATTGAAATCTAAATTTTTTATCACATACTTCACATGTATATACTGTTTCATTTGATTCATTTATAATTGGTGTTGTTGTTACTTGTAAATTTAATTTATCACTTTCTGTTGAATTGTTATTATTATTATTATTATTATTATTAATGTTGTTGTTATTATTATTATTATTAATATTAATATTATTATTGTTAATATTGCTATTGTTGTTGTTATTGTTGTTGTTGTTGCCACTAGTTGGACTTTGTGTATATGATGGTGGTGAATTTTCTTTTTGTGATAATACATGTGACGTTAAATTTGTTGATACTGGACTTTTTGATGTGTCCAATGTTATTTGTTGTTGTTGTTGTTGATGATGTTGATGATGTAATTGTTCTCTGTGTGATAATGATGATGATGTTGATGATGACGTTGATGATGTTGATGATGATAATGATGATGGTGGTGGTGGTTGTTGTTGCTGTGATGACTGGGATGATTGTTGTAATGATGGCTGTTGTTGCTGAACCCCAGTAACAACCGATTGATTATTTACGGATGAATTTGGAGGAGCCGCGCCTAAGGATGGGTTAGCGAGGCTCCTTAGACGCGCTGAATAAAAATCCAGATTAGCTTCAAGTTGTGGTGTATGTGTTTGTCCAGTAAGACCTCTACCATGTGTTAATTCACTTAAATTAACTAAATTTCTTGCATTATTTGTTAATGTATCTAGTGAACTTCTAACAAGTGGATCACCAAGATTTAAACCATCCATACCACGTAATGGATCACCAAGATTTTGTAAATTTCTTGTTGCTGTTTGTAAATCTTGTAAGCCACGATAACCAGCTAATGGATTTAAAGTTAAAAAATCTGGTCTAAACATTGGTGGAAAACTACGTTCAAGATGTTGTGGTAATCTTAAAAAACTGTGTAATGGATCACCAACCAATGATGATGTTGATGTTTGTAATGTTTGTTGACGACTATTATTACTACCACCACTTGTATTATTACAACCACCACCACCACTACCACCACTTCCATTTCCAATGCCATTTCCACCAGATGAATTTGCAGCTGATGAACTACCACTTGATTTACAACTTAAATTAAGATGATTGGGCGGACTTAAATGATGTGAATGACTTGGTGTTGGTGTTGATGGACTTGGTGCTGGTGTATTTGATAATGAATTTCCACTTGAATTTGTTGTACCATATAATCTTGTACCATGTATACTTTGTGAGTGTTGAATTAATTCCCATGCTGAATTTAAACGTCGCGAACATTGTGAACATTGTAGACATCTTGGCTCTGTAACATAATTATTAAAAATAAAAATAATATTAAATAATGTATATAATTTTTTTATCATTCAATAAATAAATCAAATAAAATTGATTAATTTTTTTCATCATCCCCGTTTGCTATATGACTTTCCAACCCTTAATTTACGAATCAAAACTAAAAAATAAAAAAAATAAAAAAACCATATCTATATATTTTCTCGTCAATTGAATTTGGAATTCAAACAGCGTGTCTGTGTCAAATTGCGGTTGCCAATGCGTCACGTTGTGAAAAAAAAAAAAAATTTAAGAACAAGATGAAAAATAAAAACCAAGAGAAAATAGTTTTTTTTTTTTTTTCTCTTTTTGTTAGGGTAGTGAGCTTAAAAAATATAATATCAGTGTGAATTGTGTCGTCGATATAGTAAAAAAGATAATCGAAA
>MKYW01000044.1:765081-776189 GCA_015776835.1 Aphidius ervi
ATTTTTTTTTTTTTTTTTCTTAATAACAAGCTTCCGGTCTTTGCCGCGTTCCCATAGTATACCCGCGACTTTCCACGTACTTTTAAATTCTTTACGATCAGTTGTAGAACACACACACAGTAAAAATATAAAAAAATAAAAAAATTCATTGCATATGTTCATTTTAAAAATATACAACTGGGGGTAAAGATAAATAAAAACATATATATATATATTTTTTAAGAGAAAAATAAATTAAGAAAATCTAAAAACAACGTGCACCGTCACCATCAAAAGTTCCCGTGAACTTGGTCTCAAACAAAAATTTAATTTTATTTATAGATTATGTCCGAGGGTTCTTTACACTTATATATACATAATATATATATTTAAATAAACCAGACATGTTATTTTCTCAACTGTATTATATCCAAAGACAATATTAAAACTGACTGCTGATTTATAAAATTAAATTAAATTGAATTAATGATTTAATTAAAGAATTTTTAACAGCCAATTTAATTTTAATCATCAATTTGTATTTAATCTATTTAAAATTAACAAATTAGTATTTCAAAATGCTAGCCTATGGTCAGGTAATATTAACAAGTAAAGATAAAAAAAAAAAATAATACAAAAATACCTGCTGCAGGCTGTCTGACCCTTTTACAGGTGCAACTTAATAAAAAGAAAAAAAAAAAAAAAACACTTGTATTTAATTTTCAACATAAAAATTAATTTACATATCCCCCTTTTTTTTTTTTTCTGTAAAACATAATAAAAATGTATATATAAAACACGTTATATCAGTAGTTAATATATTTTTTTGTTATTAACTTGTTTACACGTGTTTAAAATGATAAAATTTTCAATTGATTATTATTATTATTTTTTTTCATAATGAAAGTTGAGAAGTAAGTAATTTAGGGATTGACTTTTGAGGTGATAGAAGTAGCAGGTAGTAAACAATACAAGATATATATAAAAATAAGATGAGAAGAATAAAAAGGAAGAGAAGAAAAAAATAAATAATATGAAGGTAATATATACGGGGTCAAAAAATGTAATGGGATGGATGGTTGGACAAGTAAGAGGGGTCCATAATAGCTGGGGGGGAAAAAAATAAGAGAGAGAGACCACCTTGCTCACTGGGCTGACCCTTGGTCAGGTAGTAAAAATTTGTTGCCATTGCCTCAAAGACGAATGTATATTTATAAACATATATATATATATATTTTTTTTTGAAGTATATATATAATCGGGTGTGACCCTTGCAACACACGACACAAGTGTGTATATACGCGTATATAATACCAAGAGATTATTACTCAAAAGGCGTTTGCACCTTAAAAAAAAAAATTGAATAAGAGAAAAAATTGGTATACAGGGTCGGTCAGTCGTCCGGACATTGTCAATGGACAATAGGGATATATCTAGAGGGTAACCGAGAGACGACAAACAACATAAATATTCTCTCACCTCTTGTAAAAAATTTTCTCTTCTTTAAATTGCATCGTATGTGACAGGTTTTATGCTTTATTATTACTTTTTTTTTTTTTGTTATTCTTTTTTTGGCAGGTATCTTGTGGTCAACCACACCACATATTTTAATACACAAAAAAAATAAATGTTTCTTTTATTTTTTTTTTTTTATTGGCAATTATATGCTGCTTTTTTTTTTGTGTTTATATATATTTCTTTTGATATATTGTTGTTTTATTTTTATTTATATTACAAGGGTAAAATGAAAAATAATAAAAAAAACGACAATGAAAAGATAAAAGAAATAAAAGTAAAATTCATCGCGAATGAGGCTAATAAACTCAACAGTATATTCGCGAGTACACTTGATGATGTCGTATTTCAGACAAAATTGCCGTCCACCAGATTGGTTAGACGATATACAGCCATGATTGTTGGGGGATGTTGTCCACGATAGATATTGACAAAAATAAATTAAATAAAAAAAAGAAACAGAAAACTTCAATTCCAGAAAAAAAAAAAAAAAAAACCCACAATGATAAAATACATTGTTTAAAGTGTAAAGAAAAAATTTATAATTACATCAATTCTATTGTCGGTTTAATGAACTAATTATAAAAATAATGCGGGAATAAAGAAACTTGTAGAATAAAAAAAAACCACATAAATAATATTTAAATAGAATAAAAAATAAGTATATCATATAGATGTATGATAAAATTTATTCAATTTTCATATTTTTATTTTTTTCATTCAACCCCTGTATACAATATGAAAAATTCTTATCTAAAAAACCCCCTCCATCATTCATAAAACTTTCATCGAAGAAAAAAACAGTTAAAAAATGAAAAAACATGACAAAAATTATTACAAATTAAATTATCATCAAAGTGGGTTAAGCTATTCTCATGATTAATATATGACATTGTTAAAAAACAGTAGCAAATCTCGATGAATTGTCAGACAACGACAGGTAGCGCCATCTCGTCAAAAATTTACCAAGTATATCTCTCTCTCTCTCTCTCTCTTCGAACACCCCCATGAAATTTCATCGATAAAAAACCCATAAATTAACCCCCTCTCTTTTAAATAGCCTGGAGGAAAAAAAAATCCACAAATACAATGTAAAAAATAAAATTAAAATATCAAGCTGCAAAAAAAAAAAAATAATAAATAAAGATTAAAAAGAGGTATAAAAGAAAAGAAAAAAAAATTTTTTATATAAGCACTCGTGAACATTATGTGTGAATGAGCTTTTTTGCTTTTGGTTTAGTCATCTCGTCTTGAATTACCTGGGCGCGTGCTGGACCCTCCGAGGCTGAGGATAAGACGCAAAAAAAATAATATATGAAGAAAAAAAAAAATATTAAAAAAGGGTTATGACACGCGCCCAACGCCCCAAGGTTAATCTTTAAAATAAAGTCAATGTTGATTTTATATATAAATTTTTTTATATCAATCATTATAATATTTATAATTTTTTTTTTTTTTTCATAAAAAGAGAACTAATTTTATTAAAATAATTTTCATTGAGCTTTTATTTATACTAAAATAAAATAATAATAAAAAAATTAAATAGTAAAAAAGATGTGTTATAATGTTGAATTATATGTGAGGAAAAAAAATGATGATTGTAAAATAAAGTGAAAAGAAAAAAAAGGGCTTCCGACGGTACAATATCAAAGACAATATTTAACGGATACACCGGGGCATATGCCTCGCACGTGCCAACATTAAGCAATAGGTTTAAACTTTACACTTTGTTTGCTAAATAAGACAACTTGCAAGTACCCAACAACACTCATCATCGTTAAATAATATTTTTTTTCTTTATTTTTCTTATTTTTTATGTTGTTTTAAACGTCATACTAATTAAACTTCAAAGTGTTATTATCACAACGATGTACAGTGTTTATCATAAATTCATATTTTAATTAATATTATTATAAAATTAATTAATATTTATTTTAATAATTAAATTACATGTTTTTATTTTATTTAAATTTTCATTTATTTTTATTTATATTCAAGTTATTTTTGTGTGTATTATTTCAATGAGAACTTTTCATGACGGTGTCATACCGCGAACTAAAATAAGATTTTTAAGTAATTAAGAAAACCGCGTTACCGTCGCGACGACCATCAACGAGTGGTGAAAAATTGAAACACTAATTGAGGGGATGGTTTTAATTTTTTTTTTTGTATTTTTTTAATGTGTGAAGGGGAATAATACGTGACAAATTTGAGGAGGAAATTTATTTTGTAGAAAGGAAAAGTCGTTGGAAAAGAAAAAATAAAAAAAAATTGAGGATAATTTTTAGATTTTTATTGGTTGTTAATGGTGTGAGGAATGATAATTAAAAAATTTAAATTAAGATGATAGTGGCTGTTTTATCCACCCCTATATTTATCCTAGTAATTTTATTTTTTTTTATTTTTGCATAGTCGTGACAGTACCGTTACACTTTCATTCACGACGACCTTCTGGCCTCTTGATTTTTCTTTTTTTTTTNTTTTTTTTTTTTTTATTCTTTATTTATCGTATTTAAAAATTATTTAGTTATTTTCTTTTTTTTTTTTCTATTCATCCGTATCATTTGTTTCGACATATTATTCGGCCTTTAAAATTTTATATTTATAGTTTTTTAAATTTTTTTTTGTTTACATTTTTCTTGGAAGGGTCAAATACATTGTAGATAAATTTTCCATTTAAATTTTTATATTCAGGTGTCTTTGTTTTGTATTACTGAGAATTTAATTTTTAAAATAAAATAATTATTAAGACAATTTGTTTCTCTTTTCAATTATTTTATTTTGTTTTTAATTTTTGTTTGTTTTTTTTACTCGAGACGATCGGTATGAAATATTTGATGAATAATCTTTATACAGGTGTAATAATTTTAATACAAGAAAAATAAAAATATTAATTAAAAAAAAAAAAACATTTTTATTATATTGTTATTGGACTTTTTGATTTTATTTATTTAAATTTTTATTTGATATTACCTTGTGCGATCCGAACTGCAGGCATTTTGATCCTCATGATGGTCGCAATTTTGACAATTTCTTGTCACACTTGATTAATAAATTAGCTTATTAATAAACTATTTAAATATGTCCACGTTGCTCTGGTCAGAGAAACAAAAGTAACACAATTTTCAAGACTCTCACTTGTTTTGTATTTATGTTTTTTTTTTGTTCTTTTTTTTTTATCTCAAGTTTGCTTTTTTTTTTTTTTGCAACAATGTTCATCAATATTCAAGGTGACATATATTATTTTTATAGAAAAAAAAATAAAAAAAAAAAATTAAATTAAAATCACTTGAACTTGTACACCTCTAGGTAATTTTTTTTTTTGAAAAAACTCTTGTAATTTTATTCAATCGTAACCTCGTGCTTTTTTTGTTTAATTTTTAGCTTTTAAAAAATTTATAAATTAAGTAATAATAAAAAAAAAAATATATCAATCACAGTGGACAACGTGTCAAATGACGTTTCGCCACATGTTTTCTAGTCATCAAGTTCTTCTAATGTAAAAAATAAATAAGAAAAATTGTTCAGTTATGTTCACCACACTGTCACAATTTGACTCTTGATGATTTTCCAAAAAATATCGTCAATAAATCATCAAGTTTCTATTTTCTCAATGAAAAAAAAAAAAAAAAAAATNAAAAAAAAAAAAAAAAAACAACAAACTATACTCTTTATTTTTAATTTGCCAATAAATAACACTGTCAATTTAATTTCACCAAAAAAATATTAAATAAACAATAATCCTTGTAACTGTCAATGTCAAAAATTAAAATTTCAACTTCAAGTTTTTATATCGTAATGTTTTCTTGTCACAACTCACTCAATTATATATATATAAATTTTTTTTAATTTTCACACTTGACAGAAAAAAAAAATATTTTCTCAATCAATCCGGCACATTGCAGTGAGAAATTAACATTGAATAATTAAAAAAAAAAAATGATCACACATTAAGAAAAAAAAAAAATTGTATTGACTTTGTATCAATAAAAGAAAAAAAATAATTTAACATTGATCGTTTTTGTAAAAATATTTGTTGATATTTTTAGTTAAATATTCAATTTAAAATGTATAAATAATAAAGAGGCAAAATATAAACAATAACAAACAAGTAACACTAGTACTCGTGTTGCTGGTACGTCGGATGCTGGTGCTCCGGCGTGGACCAGCGGCAATGATGGTCCAGCATGGGTCGTATCTCTAAGTGGACTGTGCCGGACGTGTAGTGTGCCTAGTAGTGCTGTATGAAACCTGGTGTCTCAAGGCACACTGGCGCTCACTCAACTTCGGACGTGCTCGGTACAACTCGGTATAAACATGAGCAGAATGAACACCGGACACCCCACGCGTTCTAGGGTAGTTTTCATACCCCTTAGTTTATATATTAGTGGGGGAAATAAATGTAAATGTATTGGTAACTACTACTACTACTACTACTATTACAAGCCAACAGCCAGACAAGAGAGAAAGAGAAAGAAAGAGAGAGAGAGAGTCAATGATAACGACAAATAACAAGAGAGAAAAAAAATATCTCATAGTTATTTTATGTATGATAAATGAAGAAAGAAAACAAGTCAAATGGTAATAAATACTGGGAGTTAAAAAGAGACAGATCAAATCATCATGATAAACAAGGATCAGCTGTAAAATAAGGAAAATATTACAAGGATAGAAAATGTGCAAGTGAGATAATGCAAGTGAAATGTATTTGTATGGGTTTTTGAAAATAAATATACATGTAGATATGTATAAAGATTGAAAATATTGGAGAAGGGATAAAGATGAGTGTATGTGTATGCGCGCATCGCGAGTAAGCGTGACGGATAAGATGAAAAAGAGGGGAGATATCAAGTTAACCTGATGATAAGTGGGGAGGATGAACCCGCGGACCGCGAAATTTTTGAGTGGGGGTATATTGGCTATATAATTTTCATTTAAAAAATATATATATATGAAATACTTAATTATATAAATATTATTTTTTACATGTGCTTTTTTTATTTTTAATAATTTAATCAATTTTTTTTTTGTTTTTAAGTAATTGAAAAAATTTATTATCTAAAGTTAATGTATTTTTAATATTTTTTTTTATAAATTTATATCAAGTTTTATTGATAATTTTTCAATAAATGAATGATTTTTTTAAATTTAATTTTTAAATAATTTAAAATAGTAAATTTTAAGCAATTTTTTTGTACTTTTTTTTTTTTTTTTTTTTNTTTTTTTTTTTTTTTTAGAAAAAGAAGAAGAAAAAAAGTAGGAGGAGGAGGTCAAGATTATTATGTGTTGCAATATGCGGCTTTTAATTTTTGTATAGGAGTGTCATGAGCCTCGCCTTATATTACAAAATAATTTTTTTTTTAAATATCAGAACACACACACATCAGGGCGCCAGGAATATTTTCCCAGCATCCTTGAACAATTTTTTATTATTTTATTTTTAATTTTTCAAATTTTGACACGTGAAAATAACATGTGTATGTGTGTGTGTGTGTGTGTGTGTGTTTTTTAAATGAGACCCAGAATAAGAGGGGGGCAAAAGGAAAAATTCATGTTGAAAGTGTCTCAAGTGACCTTTTGACAAAACCATAAAACCATTTAATGTAAATGCAGCCACACACAAGGGTGTCTGGACACTATCCATTATTTTGTCCAAAAAATTATCTCAAGTGTTTTTTTGTATTTTATTTTTCTTCTCCATCAAGATATATATTATAATTTATAATCTATTTTTATAGTAATATTATATTTTTAAATATTTCTAAAAAAATAATATAAATTTATATTTTTCAAGGAAATTTTGAGGCTTTTAAATCAAAAAAATATAATTTTCTTTTAAATATATATATTATATTTTTATATTTGGTTGTAAACCATAAAAACCACTTTTTTTTTTTTTTTAGTGGTCAGAGGTTAATCTTTATACTCTTGACGATAATACGCACAAACTTGTCCACGAGAAAAATAAAAAAAATCTATATAAATATATAATATAAAATATTTACGTAACTTTAAGAGATGGACATTGTAATTAAATATTTAATTTTCATATTTTCCCGCCGTCGCATAGGAAAATACTCCCGCCAAATTTTCCAACGCAGTGTATATTATATATTTCTTTGTTGGTTTTTTATTTTTTTTTTTATTTTATTGCAAAATCTCATCAGGCGCGGTCAGTTCGTGGCTTTCAAGTCAACATTAGATTGTCATTTCTTTTTATAATTTTCTTTTCAAATATTATTTTATCAAAACGCAGGAATGCAATTTAGTTTATGTCACCTCGACACAAAATGAGTAGATAAATTATCAATTTTTTTTTTTATTTTTTGTTCATTTCAATTTAAATTTTAATATCTTAATTTTATATATATTTTTCTTTGTCTTATTATAAAAATAAATATATACATTTTAAAAATATAATAATTATATTATTTTATATATAAAAACGGAAATGTTAATTTTTTTTACGTCGAAAGATAAATGTATATATCTAAAAAAGGGTTGAAAGAAAAAGTGTATAAACAAATTTTGAATTTTTATAGAAAATAATAATAAAATAATAAAAAAATAAATTTTGTTGGTTAAATGTAATATCAACGAAAGAATAGAAACGAAAAATTATAAATAAATAAATTATGAATTTATAGAAAATAATAAAATAATAAAAAATAAAATATTATTAGTTGACGATGCCCAGTTATCTCTCGAAGCTTCAAAAAAATTAAATTCTACATACGCATCCTGTTGGGGGTTTTTAAAGATTATTTTTACATCGGAGCAAAAAAAAGTATCTGTCTGGTGACTTTCTTTCTTTATCGTTTTTATTTTAAGTATTTTTATTTTATTATATATTTTTTTTTCTTTTTATTTTTGTCATTTGGTGTACGACGATACCCCCAAAGCACATGTGTCTTTGGACCGACGCATTCGGGGACAAAATGCATATCACACAAACATCATTTCAAGTCCAGTGGTAGGAATATTTGGACGTCGTTGTATACATTGGATGCTATATGTGATTTTTTATGTTGTATATTTTTTTTTTCTCTTATTTTTGGTAGTCGTGGGAGTTTAACGACGGACTTGGGAGGCCCAGGGACAGAAGTGTAACCCGCCAAGTGACGTGAACTCGACACCATATTATTTTACACTGTCAATGACCCTTAAAAAACTGATAAATAACTGGACGATGAATATACACAAAACAGATATAGATAATCATAATATAAAATTATATTTTTTTAAATGAAATAGAACAAGATAAATTTATACATCATTTTTATTTTTATCAACATCAAATATCCGCTTTTTTTGTTTGATAAAAATTAAAAAATATATATTTACAACCATGAAATATATAATTAAAATACATTTAATTATATTGTCATTTAATTTACTTAATTTTATTAAATTTATTAATTATTTTCATGTTTAAATATTATTTTTATTTTCATGCATGACCAGAAGACTTTTTAATGCCATTCACCAATGTAGCCAACCAAGGCACATGTTGAACTTGGAAATAAAAAAAAACGGATACCAAAAATACACAACTGATGATGATGATGACGATGATGTTGATGGGAGCAAAAATGGGCTAAAAGCTTTTGGTGACTCTTGGACGTTCCCCCTTTTTTTTCTTCTTCTTCATTTTAAATCTTGAAACGGGTCTTATCCTCCCACATCGTCCGTTACACATACGTCAATTTTTTTTTTTTTTTTTTTTATTATTTATTTATTTATATNTTTAGAACAACCGTTATATATATGCAAGGGTTGTATGTTTGTCATTTGCTGATGAGATATATTTGTTCAAGCCCTTTTTCCGGACGTCCACACACACCGGACCTCCTCACATCCAGATGCCTTCTTCAATATATAAATCCAAGGCAGTTTTATAAATAAACAGACATACTCTGAATTTATATTTTTTTTTTTTCTAACATCTATAAACAACTTTGTTTTTTTTTTATTTTTAAATAATTTCTATTTTTTCTTTTTATCAAATCAAAATCATTGGTTAAAATTTATTTAAAAAAAAAAATTTTCCCATCAATATTACAGAGTGTAATAAAAAAAAATTTGAAATTTTTTTAAAAAATTTATTTGGGGGAATAAAAAAATGAGATATATATTCTCACCAGCAGAGTTTCGCACGGCACCCCCACCCTTGATGTATTTAATGTCACAGGGGGGCCAATAGGTTTTTTTTTTTTAAAATAATTTTCAAGGTGCATGGCATTGCATAAAAAAGTATCATGTATATATCTAACACGTCAATGAGTTCAATGAAGATGGGGAAATCGATTTAAGGGGGAAAAAAAGAAAAAAAAAATTTATAAAAAAACTCGACTTACCCTATTGGTATTTTTGCTAGGTGCACATATTTTTAAATGGAGTCTAAATAGTGAGACAAAACACACTGTAAAATAAGGGAGAAAAATAAAAAAATAATACAGTAATCTCAGGGGTCGAAGAAATTCATGGTTTTTTTTATTTTATTTAAATGAATTTTTATATTTTTTTTTACCGGTGGTCTGTGGAAAATCTAGGGGTGTGGGGTGTAAAAAAAAAAAATGCTGCCGGAACTCTTGAGGACGGAAACACCTTGTGCGAGAATGTTTTAAAAAAATTAAATAAAAAAAAACTTACGGTATATCCCCCGAGTGGCACAGATTCTCTCGCGACCGGAAGGTGGCTGGATAAAAAAAATGCCGATGCGAATGACTGGAAAAAAAAAAAAAAAATTAGATGACTAGTGGAGGGATGGAAAAGAGATTTTTTTAATTTTTTATATTTTTGAAATATACTACGAGGTTGTTGGGCCAAGTTAAAAAAAAAAAAAGGGGCTGATCATGATGGCGTTTATACATACACACAAACAGTTGTTTCGATTATATATTTTTCTTTTGAATTATCGTCAATATACTCTCGACTGATTCGTGAGAATTTGCGTTTTTTTATTATTTTAAAAAAACCAACATAATTTTTTTTTCCCTTTTTTTTATACATTTATATATATTAGTCATTTTTCTGCTAGATGTACTGTGAGAATTATTTGTAAGCTACAGTTGAATATATCGATTTTAAATTTCGATACTAAAAAAATCACAAATCACAAACTGATTGGAAAATAAAAAAATAAAAAAATCATCTGGCACTTGTTTTCATTTAAAAAATAAAATCTCAAATAAAATATAATAACTGATTGTCAAAATAAAAACCAGGAAATCAAAAAAATAAATATATATTTCATTTTGAAAATTAGTCTAACGATGAATCCAAGTTTATCCACCATCTGGACAACTAATTTGAAAAAATTTTTAAGGACTTTTTTAACTAATTTGAAGAACCATCAAGTTGTTTTGTATATATATACTTTTTCTCTCTTACTTCCTCAATAGTTTTTCCTCCCTTACTCTCTTTTGCCTAAAATATACATCACACATATATATAAAAATTATTATTTTTGGTTTGAGAATCTATACGTGCGTCTTTTTGGTTTTGTCCCCTTCCACTGTCGGCAGATGGCCGGCCAAGGGGTAAGAAAAAAAAATTGTACCCAGAGATGATAGAAAAAGAGAAAATAAAATAGAAAAAAAAAAAAAAACCTC
>MKYW01000044.1:776527-790017 GCA_015776835.1 Aphidius ervi
TTTTTTTTTTTTTTTATAGATAAAAAACTTTTAAGTAAAAAAAAAAAAAATAGAATATTATTTTAATAAAATAATTTTTGTTAATAGAAAATTAATAGATTTTTTTATTTTTTTTTGAATAATCTATTTGCGTTTTTTTGTTTGTTTGTTTGAGTGTAACTGTAAAATGCCTGCAAGCTAATCTTGAAAATTTTTGATGACCCTAAGCCTAGACACATCCGCAGGTAGTAAGATAAAAAAAAAAAAATATATATAGAAAATCAGGGAAAAAAAAGGAGAATGAAAAAAAGGAATAAGAAAAAAAAAAATTGTTGAAAGAACATAGACAGGACCGCGGACGCAGACCAGCTGACCAAGCGTGGGAAGCAAGAATGCCCTCTTTTAACATGTTTATAAGTATATATGTATATATTGTCTTACAAAACTGGTCATAATTTAACAATTTTTTAATATTTTATTTACACTTGTTAACCACTTTTATATACATATGGTACTTTGAATGATAAATGAAATAATAATGTGTATTATATATTGCGAATTTATGAATGATTTTTAATATTTTTATTTTCAATTCAAGGACAATTTTTTTTTCATATATAAATTATATTTTTAAATTAGCGGGATGTATAAAATTATTAAATGTTTATATTTATTTGTTTATTTTAATGTTTAATGTGGATGTAAAGTAAAAAAAAAAAAAATTAATAATCAGTTGCTGACCACATAAAATAAATAATAATATTAAATTGTAAAGAAATAATAAAAATAAAAAAAAATGGGAATATGTAATTTATTTATATGTGTATATATATTTATAGCAACAAGTAAATGAACACACAAATGAATGTCCGGAATCCGCGTGTTTCCGGAAAGCCGTGAAATTAGTCTTTCCATTGTCTCGTCTTTTCTCCACCTCCTTGTCGGCTTAAATCTTCCCACATTAATATGCGCAACGATTAAGTTGCTTCCTTTATAAATATATTTAAAAATAGAAAATATATTAAATTTTAATTTTTTTCATATAAAATAATATTAAAATTTAACAATCTTGTTAATAATTATTTTGATTATTAATTAATTAATTAATTTTAATTTTTTTGATTTTTTGAATTTATAAAAATTATATTAAATTTGGAAATTATTTTTGAAATAATATTATATTTGGAAAGAAAAAAAAAACATTAATTAATGTTATTAAATAAATAAATATATACTTTATTTAATTAAATTAACGTGATTTTTTTTTAAATTTAATTTTCACTTTTTCTTTTGTTAATTTTCATTCGAAAATTTAAAAATAATTTAATAATGTGTACCACGAACTGGCCAGGGGTCAGTAACTCCAATCGTCAATGCAAAAATAGATTTTTATTTTTGTGTTACTCGGTGTTTCTGAACGGAAAAAAAAAAAAAAAAAGAAATATTGTATAAAAAAAAAAAAATAAAAAAAATAAATTCTTGAATAAATGCATTCAGTGACTTTTCCAAGTGAGACAGTTGATATTTTTGAATTTTTTTTTCAGGTTTATACAGAAGAATACGAAAGTCTAAATTAAAAAAAAAAAATATATAGTTGTTTGAAAATAATATAAAAGTGAAGAAACTCAGCCACGACCTTCCCTCCCGCCTTGAGATGTGTTACCCATTTTTCTTTGCGGGAGAATTATAATAAGAAACACAGAGAAAAAAATGTATATAAAAAAAAAAAAANAAAAAAAAAAAAAAAAACATGAAGATGAAGATGAAGAAGAAGATATATAATGATGATAAAAATGAGTTGCATATATATATGCTGTAAAAACGGCAATGCATAAAGAGAAATATCAAGTGATCAGGGTGTTGGTGAACAGTGTTCTCATTCCAGTGGCTCCTTGTTTTATTATTCTCTTCTTCTTAGTGTTTCATTTAAATCTTTAAAACTCTTTCAATCTCTCTCACTACACAGTGAACACTCATACCGCGAGATATCTCATGACTAACTAAACGTAAATGCCATTTTCATACATGTTATGTATAAACTCATTTTTTTTAATTTTTTTTTCTATCCCGGGTAGGAATTGCCAAGACTCACAACACGGCCAAGTCTTGTCCCAATAATGGCATCCAATGCTTGGCAGCCAATCGTGCGCCATCCATGGGCCAAGGCTTGGCTGACTCATGGCTGGTTATTTGCTTACCAAGGCTTNTCTTCTCTCACTCTTTTTTTTCCCCCTGATCTAGCTCTTCTATTTTTTTTTATATTCAATTTTTAATTGCTCATTGCACTCGATAGACATTTCTTCCTTGTTTTGGAAATATTTTTTTAATTCTTATTTTATATTTATTTGTTGTATACTATTTTTTTTTTTTTTTTCATCCGTGTGCTTCCAACACACGAGTTGAAAAAAAATTATATAAAAATTTAAATAAAAAAGGCCAAGACTCATTCTCAGGCACGTTCGTGTGTGCTGCAGTGAAAGTCTTGAAGAATCTTGAAATATTCAAATCGTCTATTTCTTGATGTGCAAATTAAAAATGAAATAATTTTTTTTTTTAATAAAGGGAATTATTAAGTATATTAACTATAATTATATAATTTTAAATAAACTATTTTTTTTTAATATTATATAGTTTTTTAGACGAATAAATTTTTTATTAACTATAATAATATCTTATACCTAAAAACATTACTATTTATATTTTTTGTGTTTTTAATTTTCAAAAAAATTATGCAATAATTAGTGTAATTTTAAAAATTAAAAAAACATTAAATAATTTTTTAATCTAAATTTTATTTTGTTTTTATTATTCAATATATGAAAAATAATTTAAATTTTTAATTATAAATTTTTTAAATATATAAAATGGATTTTTAAAAAAATTTTAAATTCAAAAATTTTTATTTGACTCATGATAAGTTTGGATCTACACGACAAAAAAAATTTATCCTGTTATAAAAAGAACAGTCGTCATCGATAATTGTGAAAGAGGGATAGATAAAATATGTGTAAGTGAGTTACATTATATTTTTTTTTCAAAAAAACAAAAAGAGGTGTCCAGTGTTTAAGGCAGATATATCCTGGCGTAGACTAAGTGCGTAGTTCACATGGTCTATGCTAGATTATATTTGCCTTAAACATCGGAAGACACTTCCCTATTATACAATCAGTGTCACTCTATAAGCGATAGTTTTTGGTGCTTTCGGGATTTGAACAGGTGCTTATAGCAATCAATATCAGGGCTCTTGCCGACTTAACCATCAGCTCACTCGATGAATCAAGAAAAATAATTATACTTTATTATTGATTTGCAAAAAAATTCAACCTAAACTCAGATTATTCCTTATGTCATTGCATTAGTTATTGAAGGATTTTAAAAAATTATTAAATTAAACAATTCAAGAATTATTATTAAAAAAAAACAATTTATTAACGGAAAAATGTATTAATTAAATTTTATTTCTATCAATAACGCAATTTTCATAACGAATCGTATTTTTGTATGGTATAATTTTTGATAAAATTTGTAGGCAAAATAATGGGTGTCAACTGTCAAGTTGTTTTGTTAAGTAACTTGGCATATATATAAAACATAAAAGGGTTGTAGAACAACATGACTTTGATAATAATAAATGTGAACAATTTAAAGTTGCGAATAATCATGGTTTGTAAGCTTTTGCACAAATACACGGTCAGCAACAAATACGTAAAACTTATTTGGCCATGGCCAGTAACATTCTAATTATAAATTTTTTAAATATATATATAAAATGAATTTTTAAAAAATTTTAAATTCAAAAATTTTTATTTGACTCATCATAAGTTTGGATCTACACGACAAAAAAAATTTATAATAAAAAAAATTCTGCAACATATGTCACGTTAAACGATGTATCCATATATTATTGTGATTATTATTTTTTTTTTTTACGATCTATTTGATAAAATAAGTGTGACGTATACAATGTCCGAATTTGCCGAGTCAGTTTACCAAGATTATTCACGCTTTGCCAAGCATTTAACTATTGTGTATACGTGATTTTAAGGAAAGTATCAACGCTGTCCGCTTGTCATATTTGTCTATGATTGACGATATATCAAAGAATATATATATAAAAAAATATTTGTTATAAAAATGGATATAACACGCAACTGCATTGTGACACAAAACATACACGCACACGAGAATGACATGCATGTTTTCATTCACTCAATAATTCGGGGCTTTTTATACATGAAAATTTTTACACCTACCAATTTTCATTCGTGTCGAACGGTGCGCACCACATTTCAGCAATCCTCCAATTTACATTATTCTATCCTCTTTCATTTTTTTTTTTTTTTTATTTATAATATTTTTTTTTATAATAAAAAATNTGAGTTATATATAGATGTGCCTTGACTGATTTACCACTTGAAGTCTGAAAAAACACTGCGGGATGTTACAAAGTATTGCTTTCAAAGAGAAAAAATAGAAAAAAAAAAAAAAACCATTTGACTAAATGTAACGTCATCCTGCTCACGTAATTTTCCATCTTATAATCCAACTAAATACATCCAAAAGTGAGCTAGTATAAATAAAAATAAAACGATACCAATAAATATACAGATTTATGAGTCTTTCAAAAAATAAAAATAACAGAATCCACATTTCAATAATATCAAGCACCTTGCTAAAGAGCGGATGCTCCAAAAAAAAAATGATATATAATTTTTTTTCAATGATAAATCGATAGATGTTTCCGTGGACTGTCCAAGAAGCTACAGGCGCGTTTTTTAAAAAAATTTTAAACGCGTGCGATATATATTTATCTGTATATTATTATTTTTATATTTTTTTAGTTATAAAATCCTGTATAGTAATAGAGACCGACAAATCGTTCAAGATAAATTTGAAGATTTTCCTGGTTGCCTTCCGGCAATGAAAAATCCAATGGATGTGAGAAAAAAAAAAAAAACAAAATTGGTGTAGCGGAGGGGCCGGATACCGTATGGGGTTTTTTTTTATATGTGTTTATATATTTATAGATATACATGGGGATAGAATAGATATATAAGAAACCGGACTAATCGTTTTACCAACTATGCCCTGACCAAAAAATAAAGCCAAGAATATTTAAAGATATGCCTTCAAGGAAAGTACATCATGCCTGCGAAATTAAAGTTTACACAGCCGCGGTAAAATACCCATGCCCGTATCAAAAGTTTAATTGAATTTTCGACCATTTGAATTGTCGGAGATTAGGATCACTATATAGAATATTCTTTGAATCATCTTGTCTTTCTTTGTCTCTTATTCTTCTCTCTGTCAGACGCTTTTTACCCTTGTCCTTTTAAATATTATATATAACAACACGTACAAACGATTTAACTCGTCTACATTTCCTCATCCCTTCACGTTTATTATCTTAAAGTTTATTGTAAAAATAGAAAGTAGTTTTTTATTTTTTTTTTAAAACTATTACAATGAGCTTGAAAAAAATTATAAACAAATTAAAAATTGAATAATACAAGTCTTATGTATATTTTTTTTTCTGAAAAATAATTGTCCAAGATATTTTATTTAATAAGAATTCGTTTTTTTTATGTAAATTAATTTGTAGATTTTAAAAAATAACCTCCCGTTTTTATATATAGAAAAAAAAATAATGTGAAATAAATTGTTTTTTCATTGATTTTATTATGAGGGTCAGATCGTATTTTATCTTTAGTATGTATTGTGTGTCTCACCTGTCCAATCATCAACATGCGGGTTCTCACTATGCGGAGAAACTGACCGGTACAGTCTAAAAAATGAAAGTAAAATAATCTAATAAAAATATATATTATTTAATGATAATTTTAATTTAATTTATAAAAATTATTTATGGAAGATTTTGAGTATAAATTTATGCAAAAAGAAAATTTGATTAAAAGCTATATAAATAAAATAATAATGTCTATATCAGAAAATTGAATCGATAAATTAAACTTCAGTCTGTTTTTGTTTTTCATTTCGAAATTTTTACGAAAGAATATTATTATTGTAAAATATTTAAACTAAAATTTTTATGTTCATTTGATGATTTAATTTTTGTTTTAAATTACAAGATGTTGTTGTTTTGTTATTAAATACTTGAAATAATAATTATATTTTATTTTTATTAGTTTTTTATCTGAGACTGTACAAACCCGCATGTATATCTAAGTGAAAAACAAACGTTTTTGTCTGGTTGTAATACGATCATGTGTCCTGTTTATGATGTCTGGCGTGTCTTATGACGTGAAACCAATGTTTAAAAAAAATATATATATTTCCTCTTGGCCCCTTTCGGACAATGGTACAGAGACACATGTCAAAACAATGAGAACACAGGTGTGGACCCGAAGGTGACAAGTACCAAGACCTCGGTTGCATCATGTCATATACTGGAGGGGACCCACACGTATCATAAATAAATATTTTTTAAAATTTTTAATTTACTCGTATATCATGTTAATTTTAATTAATATATCCTCAATAAAAAAATGCAAAAAAAAAAAATCACTTGACGAAAATTAAAATTTTCAATACTCCGGTGGGTCATGTGCAATTATTAATTGGTTCATTTTTTTTTTTTTTTAAATAAATGTCATATTGCTCATAGGTTATGTCGTTTTATTTACTACGGAATATTATTATAAACATATGTTTATCTGTGTGAGTGAGTTTTACTGAGCAGGGCTGCCAACTTCGTGCGACTAATCTGCCTCAATGTAATTTTGACAGATCCCAATGTTAATCAGTTCCGTGACTCCGAAAATAAAATTTTGTAATTAATCATCAATATCTCTGTCAATTTTCAAGATATCGCGTTCATATTTGCGGCAAATTGTAGATAAAAATAAAATGAAACTTTAAATTAGTCGGTGGAAGTTGATCGGATGGATAGTTTAAGAGTTATTAAATAAAAAAAAAAAAAGGCAAAATGATAAATTTGATATTTTCAGCATTTACGGCTTTAATAATTACTTTTTAAAAAAACGAAAATATACGAATTGTAGGTATTAAAAATACGCTTCTTTTGATCATAATATGAAGTCTCTAGGTCTATTGACTGAGGAGCTACGACACTTTTTTTTTTTTCTTAGACAAATTCAATACGTAGGTGACGCGAAGCGTCCCACCTACGTAAAAAACCTATTTACTCCATATTTTGCGAAATTAATGAAAAAAAAAAATAAAAAAATTGATAATCTTTTTAAAAAGAAAATATTGATTGAAAATCCAGATTCGCATATATGCACATTTGCCAGCTTACATAGACTGTCGGTATTTCATTCAGCTGTGTAAACATCCATATAAAAAAAAAAAAAAAAAAAAAAAAAAAAGTTCAACCACCACCACCATCAACCTAAAATCCCCACAAAATCACGTATCACAATAAATCATTTTAATAAATCAATATCAATCTGTTGTTGCCCAAAGAATCACCAGCGAAAAAAATTTTTAAAAAAATATCAAGAAATTGATCCTCCAAATGACTCTCATGTCTCAAACCTAGTTTTTTGTTTTTTCTTTGAATAATCATACACATAAAATATATATATATTCTCTTATCCAGGATCCAAAAAGATTATTGTTTCAATGTTGCGTGGGTGTTGAATGTAAAGATATAATAAAGAATAAACCAACTAAAAAAAAATAATAAAAAACAAAATATTAATAACAATATAAAAAAAAAAAAATTGAGGCGGTGCTGGAAATATAAATTCCTTGGTGTGTGCTTTGGTTCTTTCTCTGGACCGTTTTACATTAACCTGAGCCAAACTGTGGGGGTCAGTAAAGGGGGTAAAAAAAAAAAGAGAGATAGTGATGAGCACTGCAAGACGAAGGAAGGGAAGGAAGAAGAGGGTGAGATGAAAATATAGAGGACATGAATATTATGAGACACATATGAGAGATATATTTTTGAAGTAAAATAAAAAAGAGAGAGAAAAGTGGTGATGGTGGTGAAGGCGGGCCAACATCTTGCATTTATAAAATACAAATATAAATAAATAAAAAATAAAAATTAAATATAAATATATACAAAGAAAGAAAGAGATAAAGGGAGTTTTGAACAACACACAAAAATGACAATCATCGTCATTTTAATAATATGCAAAGGTTTAACTTGTTGGATGATGATGATGATGAAGCGAGTGGGTAAGATAAAAAGAGATAGTGATAATATATAAAAAAATAAAAATAAAAATATATATAAGATGGGGTCGGGGCAAGTGTGGCTACAATAGCGTTATATAATAATGACAAAGACACGAGCCAGGTCGGCATTTTAACTTTGGTATATAAACCTTTCTTTTGACTCGACAATAGGCGCGGCGTTTGGGTCATCCTACACTGGACCGGAACATTTATTGTCCAAGCAATGTTTTATGAATATATTATAATATTTATTTTTCAATTTTTACTATATTATCATACATCATGTATATGTACAAGACACACACGAGTACTTGTCTATAGGTCATCTAGTATTTTTTTATTTTATTTTTTTCTCAATATATTATGTATAATTATGTTTTGTAATTTTATTTATAAATTTTTTTTATATTTTTAGATGGATTAATTTAATGCTAGTATTTGTAAAATTGATTAGAATTTTTAATTTAAAAAATGTATGATAATGACAGTTATTTTTTGTTTTTAAGACATAATGTAATTTTTTTTTTTAATTTAGGTTTTTAATTGTGAAGGGGATGTATGAATTGGAATGCATTATTTGCTGACATTTGTCACCTGCAACTGGTTAACATACTCAGGTGTAATTAGCATTATCATTCACACGAGTGAATATATATTTAGTCTGATGTATTGGATGAAATGTTTTTATGTTATTTAAAATTCAATTTAAATATTTTTTCTTTTCAATATGATGGAAGACATGTGTGCGAGTACGTGGTGATCTTTCACGATCGATTTGTTAACATTTTGCAAAGAATAAAAAATTTATAAAAAATATATTATTAAATAATAAGAAAATATATATAAAACTATGATTGATTTTAATTTTTTGTTTACTTTATATTCCATAAAATTTTAAATATATTTTTGTCAATTTTTATTGAGATATATTTCAAAATTTATTTGTTGCTATTTAATGAGATGAATTATTCCACCTGGCTACTTTTTTTTTTTTTTTTTCAAATATAAAATTCTTTTGTCATAAGTACCTAAAATTAATAACCTATATTTATCTTTTTTTTTTAAAAATATATTACATAACTATTTTCAATGAGAATAAAAAATTAAATGTGAAGCGAAAATAATTTAAAATGAAGTAGATACAATTTTTATATATTTTTTAAAAACATCCTTGTTGTTTGTCGAATTGAAGTGACATTTTATTCTCTTGGCCTTTGTGTTTAAATATATATATATACATTTTTTTTTTTTTTTAAATATAATATTTTGGACAATAGTTTTACAAGCATCATGGAGAACATTTAAATGTATTCATACGATTGTGTATTGCGAGAGGTGTGGTCAAAATTATTCAAACTGACCCGGTCTTATTTTTTATTTCTTTCATTTGGTCTGGGACACTTTCTAGCTTGAAACACACACACACACATACACCCACTGCACCCACGAATTTTCTGTATTTTTTTATCTTTAAATAATAAATATTTCCATTATTTAATATTTAAAATTTTTGTACAAACAAGAGACAAATAAACGGATATCGTTATTCAATAAACAATTAGAAATGACAATATAACACTGTCAAAATAATAATAATAATAATAATAATAGTAAATGTTAAATAATAAAAGATAAGAATAAAAAAATAAATTTAAATATTTATATGTTTTGTAAAATAATAAAAAAATAAAAAGAAATAAATAAGAATAGTTTGGCCACCCACAAAAAAATAATAACGTCACATATATATTGAATGGACATTGGGCCCTGGTCCTTATGCTGTGGCATGTTCTTGTATCGATATATATAGTCTATGACATATGGGTGGCGCAAAAAAAACCGCCAATACTGATCGATTGGCTACGCCTTGGGCAATACATCCCTCCCCATCAACTTCCTAACAATCCAACAGTTTTTTATTATTTTTTTTTCACATATAACTATCACTCAATGAATAAAAAAATAACAAATGAAGGAAAAATAAATTTATGATTATCAAATTACATAAAAACGACTAAACATATTCAAAATTGAAATAAAAAAATTTTTTTGTTTAAATTTTTTTTTTTTATTTGTTTATTTATTTGTTGTTAATTTTTCAAAACAATTATTTAAATTAATCACATAATTAAGTTGGTATTTTAAATAATCCAATACAAAAAAAAACAGACGAAAAAATTTATTTGTTAACGTAGGATGCAATTGTTAATTTATAATTTTTTTGCCACGCTCACTGACTTCCCACAGCAAAAAAAAAAATATATATCTTTAAAACTCGTTCCTATCTTCATAAATAGACTTTTTCGTGTAATTTTTTTTTCATTTGGTCAGTTGAAATACCAACTTATTGATGTAATAAATTTCGATACTTCAACCTTCAAAAATAACAACAAAAAAAATTAATAATTAAATTTAAAAAAATTGGCATTTTTTATCAGCAAAAAGCTTATAAACCAATAAATTTATATAAACAATAAAAATACTGTAATAATTAATAATTAATTAATTTTTTTAAATGCACATTTTATTTATAAATTAAATAATATTAATAGTTTTATTTTTTCCTCGTTATTAATTATCATGTTTGTATTATTTTTGTAAATCAAATTTATAGTTTCTTGATTGGATATTTATGTTGATTTTAAATCACGATTTTATGATACTATTATGAGACAATTATGAAATTACTATATCGTAAAATCTATATAACGTATATATTCATCTATTTTTATTAAAACGATATAAGTTACATTTGTTGATATTACATATCATGTATGTGAATATAATTTTCAAACATGAAAATCAATAAATGATAAAATAAATTTTAATGTTTTATCGTTTTTATTAATCTCGTCACAATTAATAATCCCGGATCTTAGATAAATTTCTTAAACTATTTACCCCTCTTCCACATATTGGCGGCAAAAAAAAAATTGTGTTTCTGTCACATTTCACTATACATTTATTATTTTTTGTTTAACAGTTTTGCACGATCTTCAAACACGATTTATTCATCAGCAAAAGATACAAGAAAATTTCATCTTTCATGATTTATATGTATAAAATTTTACTGATAAAGATTTTTTATTGAAAAAAAAAATAAATAGTTTTTCATAAATATATTTATTTAAATACTGCGCAAATATATTTTCAAATATATTTAAAATTTATTTAACAATAAAATAAGAAAAAAATTTATTGTTAAGTATATATTTATTTTTAAAATAGAAAATTCTGGTTTTCATTTGAAAGTTCAAATTGTTTATTGGTGTTGTGTCAATGATGAAAATAGCCATAAAAAATTGTTGAGATAAATTAATCTTTAAAAATCATCTCGTTTTCTTGAAACTATATTACGCACTGTTGAATTATTATTTTAATAAATCACTGTAAAATGTTTTGTTAAAACTGACCTTGGTCCTTTTTTTTTTTTTTTTCTAACTCTATGCCTTTTATTTTATTTTAGCTGTAAATAATATAACGGTATTTTAAAACTACTTATCCCTGGACTTTGGACTACCTGTGATACACCCCCTTCCCTTATTCCCCCCTCATTTTTTTCCCTTTATTTTTTGTCCTACAAATCCTTGTCCCTTTTTTTTTTTCCATCCTGGGTCCAATTTTTTTTCTCTCTTTTTTCGAATTACTTTGAATCTTCAAAGCAAAAAAAGAATTCCTTCGAACACTTTCTTACTTTCAAAAAATACCGCCAATGTTCTTTTCAATTTTTCAACATTTAAAAATATTTTTTCCAACGAAAATTTTAATTATCGAAATTTCTAAGTATTAAACAATTAATTAAACAAAATAATTCTTTTCAAAAATTCGAAACAAAATAATTAAAAATCCAATTAAGGTGTCTATTCCCGCCTTTAAAATCAATATTAAATTTTTTGAATAATTCAAAATATAAATCTTTATTATATAAACAATAATATTAAAAAATAAAAAGTCAAGTAAAATATTATTCTCACTAATATTTAAAACGGCAATAATCATTTAAAATAATACGATAATAATATATCCAATAATAATTGAATATAAATTCAGTGTAAATGTTATGTTTAATAAAAGTAAAATGTGCACAATGCTAACACATATATTGTAAATGAATATATACATAGACCTATATATAGATAAATACATACGGAAGGATTTGAATCAAATGTGAGTTTCGCACGATCCTGCTCCCGGGCCGAGGACGGCACGACCTCTTAGTTGGCCGCTATATACACGTGCGCGGCGTGCTTAGCCCATAGCTAACCATTACCAATCAAAAAAAAAAAAAAAAAACTCATATACATTTAATTTATAAACAAAAAAGTATTGGTTTTTATTTTTATACTGTTAAACCAATACTCATTGAAACTTTGATACTTATATAGATGGACATCTTCCACTGACCACTCGTCTACTTGCTTTTTCCATTTAAAAAAATAAATAAATATAAATTCAACTCGTGTTGGCTTAATGCATTTACTATATATATATATTAACTTGGCCAAAAGTTCATTGGTATATATACGGTTATAACCACGACAACTTGTACTATGCTCATCTTCCCTTTTGCTCTGATCGTTGTTGTTTATTTAATTTTATTTTTGTGTATATAACAAACTACTGGACAACAATAAAACATATCATCAACAAAGACTTTAAAAATAAATATACAACTTGCTGATCAAGTGTCTTATAATGTTGATTGTTTTTTTTTTCATTTTTTAATTTAAATAATACAATTTATACAGTTAATGCTGTTGTTTGCGTTTTGCGTTTTGTTGTTGTTGTTGCTGTTATATATGTTTGCATGAAAAAAAATATATAAAAGTGGATGGTGAATAGATACTGAGATTCATGAAGCAAAAGAGTATGTAGAATAAAAATTTAAAAAAAAAAAAAAAATGTATATATATAAATGAGGGAAAAACATATACAAGTTCCCCTTCTTCTGGTTCACTGGCATGGTTGTACGCGGTGCGCCTCTATCAACCGATATATAGGGCAACTGTAGTCTCACGGTTTTCGCGGCAGGCACTATTCATCTGCATGGATTGCTACCACCACTATGATCATCACCACCACCATCATCAACAACAACAACATCAACATCAACATCAACATCATCACCAATGCACGCGGACTCTTGCTATATTGCTTGACTCGCTTTTATTTTTGCTAGATGGACGTCGGCACATTTCAACATTTTATTTATTTATTATTGTTTTTTTTTTTTTAAATTTTTTATTTCCTTCATTTCATCAATCTACTGATGTAGACACCCTCTGTCTTGTCGTAATTACTGTAGATTTATTTTCACTCTCATCTTTTGATGATTTTTTTTTTTT
>MKYW01000044.1:790891-801300 GCA_015776835.1 Aphidius ervi
TTTTTTTTTTTTTTCTTGATTGTATCGATATATTCATTTTTTTTATTTTACTCTCGTTGATAGAGACTCGACGTGCTCGACATTTCAGCATATTCTTCACAAAGTGATTGCTAACGATGAAAGATCCGGGTAAATTTTAATTTTTTTTTTTCTTTTCCATGAATTCGATCAATCATTCTTTGCAATTTGGTAATAAAAAGTTTGATATTTCAACTGGGAATCAGTTGTAAAAAAAAAAAAAAAAAATTGTCCATTTGTTTATAAATAAAAAAATTAAAACTAAAATAAATGTAATTCTAAATTAAAAAATATTTAAAATTTCCATATAAGATTTAAAATGAATATCTAATTGTTGAACAAAAAAAAAAATATATATATATACATATATACAAAAGTTAACGATACATCTAATTTAAATTAGATTTAATTAAAAAAAATTAAAATCCTTAATTGATAAAAATACGCATGTAACAAAGTGAGCAAAAAAAAAATAAACTGCATAAAGAATGTTGCATCAGGAGAGATGGCGTTGAAGTTTGCCCCAGGTAAATCGTGGCAAAAAAAAAAAAAAGCAAGCAAGTAAAGAGTTAGATAGTAATATACAGCATGGTAAAATTGAGTGGGATAAAAGAAGCGAATCGCTTAGTCCACATCATTTCAAATAGAGAAAAGTGCATCAGTATTATTTCGTATATATACATATTCAACTAGCCTGATATCTTGCCAAAGTGAAAGTTAAGATGTGTGGGCACACGGGATGCGCACGAATTTATATTTTTCTTTTTTTTTCGGCCTCATACCTTGCAATGTACATATACATAATTTTTTTTTCTTCTATTTTCTATACCACCTCGTCGTCAGTTCCCATGTACCTTCAACTTTTCTAGCCTATATGACCGGTGATCACATTGATCCCCTCACCCATCCTTCACCTATCCCTTTCCACAAATCATCTCCCTCTTTTACTCTTGCAAAATCATATACAACATGTAAAATCTAGTGGAAAAAATACTGGTCTACTCTATACGTAGTCCATACAAAATCACATGTCCTGCACAAAGACTGTATAAAAACCAAATAATTTTGCAAGTATTAGTGTGAATTGTGTGCATCATCCATTCACAAATACATTTGCAGTGAATAAAAAAATATATATAGGCAGTTGTGGGGAATATATGAACATGAAAGAGTGTATCTATACTCTTGTGGCCTGGCTCCGTGACTTATCGACTTTGTGGCTCTGATGTGTCGTGTACACGGTCCCGTATATACATTTGGTAGCCCGATTTTACCGTGATATGAAATTGAAGCCAAGCTATGTACATGATACTGTATAACTATTAACTATTATATGTATATATTGCACATACTGATATGTGTCTTCCTTGATCGTGGATCTTTTTCTAAAATCAACCATATCCACAAATCCAATTTCACCTACATTCGATATTGTATGTATATACCTTTTTTTTCTTTTTTTTTTTTTATATATTTTCTTCATTGTTTAGGATACCAATAATATATCCTGCATACAGCTTTAACATTTGATCATTTTTTGATAATAAAGATAGCTCAATTTATGATTGAAAATATAATTTTTTTTTTTTAATGGAGAAAATAGTATTTATGGTTTGTGTATTTTAAAAATATTGTGTGGTATATTTTGTATTTTATTTTTATGTTGAATCAATTATTGATGACTTTGATAAAATTGTAAAAAATGTTTAGAGTTTTTTAAAAACAATTATATTGATGAAATATTTATTGTTAATTAATATAAACAATTTGTTTTTTTTTTTCTAAAATTTTGATGAATTATTTGATCGACTGGAATTTTTTTTTTCCACAGCTACACGAAAATTTTCGTGTAATTTTTTTTGGAATAAAAAAAATTTGAATAATGTTAGAGAAAATACTGGTAATGGATAATGAAAAAAAAAAAAAAAAATTAGGATGGGAGGAGAATGGGCTTGAGGATGTATCAGTATAAATAGTGAGAGAGTATCGATCGTCTTTGGAAACAATGCTTTCGAGGACAGTCTAACAAATGGTTGTTGTCTTATCGTTTCAGGGATGAGACAAAACCGTTAACGGTCAGTATATAATACAATTGATGTATATTACAGTTTTGTATATGGGTACTGTTTTCTTCTATTTTATATACTTACAGCATCAAAAAATTTGCTGACGTAACAAATTTTTGAAAATACTGTTTATATAATAAAATTTATAATTAATATTGTAGATTATTTTTAATACTCATTACTCAAGTATCAATATCAAGCTTGATAATTTAATTTATACATAGTCAATAAATAAAACAAACCATAATTTAAAAAAATAATAACTATTGCAATTATAAATTTCAAATAAAATATAAAATATATAATTAAAAAATTTTTATATTGATGAATTATTATTTATATTTAATTGTTGCAAATAATAAATAAAATATTTTCACAAAATTTGTAATATAAATCAAGACGATTTAATTGTAACATTTATTTAAATTGTATTTTGTTTATTCTCTATAGTATAAAAAAAAACAATTGTCATCCATGATTGTGAGAGAGAGATAGATAGAATATGTGTAATAGTGTTACTTTATTTTTAAAAAAATAAAAAGAGATATCTGGTGTTTAGGGCAAATATTTCCTGGCATAGACCAAGTGCGTAGTTCACATGGTCTATGCTAGATTATATTTGCCCCAAAACGCCAGAAAACACTCATAATTCTCCGTTTTGATTTAAGATGAGATCCCAATTAAAGAGCGCAAATTGCAACTTGGGATTTGAACCCGAGACCACATGCACTGTAGGCAGGTCTCTTGACGACTTGACCATCGGCTAACTCGATTGACAATGAAAAATAATCAAACTTTATTACTGATTTCAAAGAAAATTCAATTTAAATTTAAATTATTAATTATGCCATTGCATTAGCTAAAAACAAAGCATGTTTCAAAATTTATTTCAATTATTTTTAAAATTTTTTTTTAACTATAAATAATTATCAATAGACAAAATAAAATATTTTTGTTATGCATTGATCTTAAAAATTAATATTTCTATTTATTTAAATATTAAACAATTTAAAAAATAATGAAAATTAAATTTTTTTAAATCATCTCAAGATATTAAATAATCTTGTGTATATATAAACCATTTTATACTGTCGGTATATTTTTTTTAATTTTTTTTTTCTCTATCTATCTATCCACACAATGAATAAAAAAATAAATTTTATATTGATGAATTATTTATACGTATTTAATTGTTGCAAATCATAATAATAAATTAAAAATTTTTACAAAATTTGAAATATAAATCGAGACGATTTAATTGTAATATATTTAATTAAATTTTATTTTTTTTATCCTAGTTAGCTAGCTATTATAAAAAGAACAGTTGTCATCCAAATTTGAAATATAAATCGAGACGATTTAATTGTAATATATTTAATTAAATTTTATTTTGTTTACTCTCTATTATAAAACGAACAGTTGTCATCCATAATTGTGTGTGAGAGATAGATAAAATGTGTGTGAGTGTGTTACTTTATTTTAAAAAAAATAAAAAGAGGTTTTTGGGGTTTAGGGCAAATATTTCCTGGCATAGACTAAGTGCGTAGTAGGTCACGTGGTCTATACTAGATTATATTTGCCCCGCACAACAATAATAAATTTTTTATTCTCGATCAGGTCTTCCATAAAAAGACAAGGTTATATACATGGGATTTGAACCCGAGACCTCAAAGCACTGTAGGCTGGGCTCTTGACGACTTGACCATCGGCTAACTCGACAGACTGGGAAAAGTAATCAAACTTTATTACTGATTTCAAAGAAAATTCAATTTAAATTTAAATTATTCGGTATGTCATTGCATTAACTGAAAACAAAACATGTTTTAAAACATATTTCAATAATTTTTTAATTATAAATAATTATCAATAGACAAAATAAAATATTTTTGTTATAAATTGATTTTAAAAATTAATATTCTTATTTATTTAAATAATAAACAATTTAAAAAATAATGAAAATTAAATTTTTTTAAATCATTTCAAGATATTAAATAATCTTGTGTATATATAAACCATTTTATACTGTCGATATATTTTTTTTTAATTTTTTTTTCTCTATCTATCTATCCACACAATGAATAAAAAAGTAAATTTTATAATTTTATATTTATACATTTAAAAATCTTTGAAAAAAAAATAAAAATAAACGTGGGTTTATTTTTTTTTATATTATTTTTTATCACTGTGCAAACTTATAATAATAATAAAAAAAATTATATAAATATAAAAAAAAAAGAATGGACAAACGTTGTGAGGAGATGAAGTGTTGCACTGTCCGGTGTTTGGCCTCACCTTTGTGCCCTTATCTGGACAAACATGTCATATCCGTTGTCGTACGTCCGGGAAAATATAAATTCGTCATAACTTTTAATACACTTCTTATCCTTTTATTTATTTATATTTTTATATATTTTTCATAATAAATATTTTCTCACTTTTATCAAACAAAGAAAACTACAAAAAATAAAATTATTATCATCCAACAAATCTCCGAGCTAAAACAATCAAACAAAAATTAAAAATAAAAATTCCCTTTCAAAAATATATTTAATTTTCAAAACGTAAAAAATACTATTTTGTACTCGCATTGTCATCAAGTGTCATTGTCAACAAAAGAAAACTAAAAATATATCAAATTTCAAATGTTAAAATTACAATGTGTACATAAAGAATAAAAATCACTTGATAAATATTGTATAAAAAAAAAAGAATAATAATAACAACAATACGTAATTGTTGAAAATAATCTTTTACATTTTGTAGACATCCTTAAGCCGGACTCTGACGAATTACGGATCGTTTCACGCCTTTATAATATGCCTTCTCACGTAGCAAAAATATACAGTGAATACATATATTTAAAATAGACGATGATATATATAAACTCATGCACACATTGGCTCTATAAAATAAAAAATATATGACAATAAGAAGAGTCCTAAGTCCAAGACAGTCGTGGCAGGAATAATGCCTTTTGGGATTAGGAAAATTTTCCACACTGGACCACCCGGATAAAAAAAAAAAAATACAAAATCCTGTACATCTGATTTTTCAAGACCTAGATCTTTGAAGAAACTATTATTTAATTTTTTTATTAATAATAATTATCATTGTTATTATATTTTTAATTTTTTAATTTTTTTTCTTCGATTAGTAATCAGGTAATATTCAGCAACGATTGACACCTGGATAATTTAAAATTGAGAGCAAAAGAGACCGCGTATATGGTTCATGTATCTACGAGGTTCTAGTTCCCATGAACCTAACTGTCTTTAAAACACACACACACACACATTCATGTATTAACGTAACCATATGGATCTTATTCACGAGGACTATTTGACGAGATCTCGTTTCAATATACTCAATTCAATGTTTATATGCGTTGTAAAATCATCAGAATAAGTAAAACTGTATTCGTACAAAAATAATAAAAGAACAAGTAAAAAAAAATTCAAAAAAAAACAAAAAAAAAACTATAGGTATATGTACGAAATTGGTAAAAAAAANAAACTATATAAAATTAAAAAAATAATAAAGAAAAATGTGTGTCAAAAATAAAAGGAAAAATATATAATTTTTTTTATTTTTTGATTTGCGGCATGTGTTTTCTAGATTTTAATGTGTACACAATATGTGTATGTATATGATTTCTTGGCTAGCAGCGGCTCCTCATCATCTCTCATTCCGCCTTGGCCTCCGGCCTTATCTTTACGATATTTGCAAGCATTATCTGTCGGCATACATACACACAAACATACTGGGATTTCATTCGCCCAGTACGAGAGAGCCATACGCCAGTTTGTCGACTTGAATTTTTTTTTATCCCTCAAAAAAAAATATATATACCTATATTTTTTTTATTTAATTTCATCCGGTGAGAAATTAATCCCATTGTAATCGTAAATTTTATAAAAAAAAATGGAATATATATATAGAAAAATAAGGAAAAAAAAAAAAAAAACAAATTCGGTCATGATAATAATAAAATGCGGTTAAAGATCATATATTTTTTGTACATGTGCAAAGATTAAATACCCATTATCATTATCATAATCATCATCAAAGAAGACATTTAAATAATAAAAAAAAAAAAGATATATATAATAATTGAATTATACACGTGTGTATGCTTGCCGATATAAATACGGGTTTGTTTATTGAAACAAAGCTACTCAGCTTGACAAAATGAGAAAAAAAAAAAAGAATTTAAAAAATAAGCAAAAAATAAACAAACGTCTAATCATGATGATACTTGTAAAAGATGATTTGTGTTTATATTTTTCAATAGAGTTGCGTATGCAAATTATTTGTAAATGAGGGCTGTCCACCGCAGACCAATGATGACACGCAACGATTAACGCATAAAAAGAACACGAGCTTGTACTATAGATACATGTCCATTGAAATAAATTTTTTGTTTTCTTTATAAATTATATAAATTGTTATTATTATAGTTCTTTTATTAAAAATATATAATTTTTGTATTTTAATTTTTAACACTGTAAATAAAAAATTTTGTTGAATTTTTTTATTTAAATTTAATTATATTGTTAATAATTATTTATTAATAATAAAAATAATTTTTTTTATATTTTAAATATAAAACGTTTTAAAGAATTAAATTTTCTTTATGTAAAAGATTTTTTTTTTTAAATACATAACAAATTTTCTGCTGTTTATATTAATTCAATTTTTTTTTTTGGACAGCATTTTTTAATTTTAATTTATTTTTGTTTTAATATTACTTTTGATCAATTTGATAATTAAAAAAAAAACTTATTAGCTAAATGTTTAATTGAAAATTGAATTTATCTATTTAAAAAAATTAATAAATAATAATAATTATATAAAGTCAATAATTAAATAATTATTATATCAATTTTATTTTCCTCATTAATCCTTGATTTTTCATTTGCAAAAAAAAATATAATATTGATAAATTAAAACAACAAAAGACAAGTTATATTTAATTAAAAATTAAATTTATTTAATTTTAAATAAAAAAAAAAAATATATATAATAATGATTATAAAAAATCCCACGTGAATAAATCAAGAGTGAAGAAGAGTCGAAAGTCGACATCATGATGTTTAAGACACGTCGTGGTAACGAGGTAAAATGACGGTGGCAAGCTGGGCCCAGAAAGTCTACGATATATTGTACAGGTATATAGATATATTAACAATGTTTCTCACTGATAAATATAAATAAAAAAAACTATATATATATATATATACCTATAAACCTACAGCGCACGCCTCAAGAGGCATCACCAACTTTCTCTGTATGTAACGTTGTATATAAACATTTTATTTATTTATTTATTTTTTTCTAAATTATTTTTTATCTATTTATTTTTATATTTTGTTTTTACAAAGTTAACTCAAGCGATTGCGCTCGTATTCGTATAGGTCGTGCCACGGGGTCAGGAATGCCCTTAATAAAGTAACTGAGAAACGACAGAATCGCGCGACGCCAATGCAACTCAACTATAATGTGTTACTATAAGTTTCTGGGCCTCGTTAGTCTTCACTTTATTTATTTATTTATCCACCGATATATAGGTCTTTTAATACATATATATATTTATAACATGTTATATATATACTTTTAATATATAATTTAATTTTACAATAAATAAATAAATTCAATTTAATTTGAATACAAAATTTATAAAACATATACTTATAGATTTATACAAAATATGTACTTTAAATTACGACAAATATAGCAATTTGTATTATTATAAATATTTATTAAAATAAATTTAAAATAAATAAATAATTTTAAAGTTTATTATATTATTATTGAATTTATATTTTTAAATTATTTTTATATAAATTTTTTAATTATGTTTTTTTTTTTAATACTCGATTGTTAAAATATGTTTTAAATATTCATTATAAATTAATTATTTATAATGTTAATTAATAATTATATTAAAAATTTATTAATATTGTTAATTATAAATAACTTGAAATTTTTTTTAATTTGAATTTTGACTTTTTTTAATTTTTCTATTTGAAAAAATAAATTAAAACATAAAATAAAGTTGTTTAATTTTTATTTGAATTATTATTAATTATTAATGATTGTTGGTAAAATTAAATAAATAATTTTTCATCATGATATACTTTAGATAAATCCATTTTTTAGATTGAAAAAATGACAAATTAAAAATTCAAATTGAAATTTTTGATAAGTGAATTATTACATTTCTATTTTTAAACTATATTGTTTAATTTTTTTTCAATTATTACTATTTATTAATTTATTAATTAATAATTAAATAAATTTTATTATTTATATTTTAAATAAATATATTTTTAATCAAGAAAAATAATAAATTAAAATTAAAGTAAAAATTTTTGAATGAAAAATTATTTTCTAAAATTTCTAAAAAATAGGATAAATAATATTTAAAAAAATTATAAATAATTAAATATGGATTATTAATAATGTTGGTTAATAGTCTTGAGGAGTTTTTTAGTGTAAGGAAGGAGGATGTGAGGGCGTGAGACAATAAGAGTGTGGGAGAGTACAAGACCATTGTACCTAGAATACTAGAGTTTTGTATTTATATATATACAAATGCATTGATATATGTGTTAGTTTGTATAATACACCTTTCATATACATAAATGTCTCAAAGTCTCATTTCTCGTGTGAACTGACCACTTGGGTCACGTAAACTTATTAACATTTTTTTTTTTTTCTTGGTAAATATACACACACACAGTATATTAGCTGCGTGGTGAATAATGAAATCTAGATCGCCGGAAGTTGTGGGTAATTAACTCAAATGAAATGAAGAAAAATAGAGAGAAAAAAAAAAGAAGAAAAAGAATGAAGGTGATGCGCGTTGATGGAAAATATGTGGGGAATAAAATAAGACATATATTTGATTGGCGGGTGGTGGGGTTGCAAGAGAAAGGGACAAAAAGTTAATAAAATAGAAAAAAAAAAAAGATGAGATTTGCGTGCATCACTAACAAACAATTAAATATATATTTTTTTTTTTTAAATATTATAATTAATATATCATGTTATTTTGACATGAAATAATTAAAGAAAAAAAAAAAACAAATTTTCCCTAATATTGATTTGTATTTTAAAAATATTAAAAAAGATAAATTGTCATGTGTTTTTAATTAAAAAAACAAAATAATTATTTTGAAAAAAAAATATGTATAGATCAAAGGGGCTAAACTGGACCGAAGGGGGTTGACATGTTCGTCTCGTCAGTGTCGAAAATTTGAAATACCAGAGATTGCCAGCTGTTGTTTTGTTGCGCAAGCTTGTATCCCTTCAAATGGTTGGTCTTTATAATTCGCCCCCGCACTAAGCACATTCATAGCACACATTCTCACTTCAATGTCCAAAAAAAAAAATATAATAATATAAATGCATATTATATAAACAAAATAAAAATATCCAACGTCACCAGAACGAAAGAAAAAAAGGGTTTTTTGTATAATGCCCGCAGGACGCATATGGACTTACGTTTGGTTGCATTATATTATATATTATCCTTTCACTGTAGCATCACACATTTTCACACCCCCTCATCATACTTTCCCTTCATTTTTCTTTTTTTATTTTCCTTTTTTTCTTCATCGTTTTTGATCTGCTAACGGCATGACAATGCAGAAAAACATGTTAACCGAATTTTTTTTTTGATGTTTGTCCATTTCACATATTAACTAAATAAATATATTGAATGAAAAAAATAAAATTATAATAATACTAATAAATTAATAAATAATAGAAAAATAAATATAGAAATAATTTTTTTACGTCTCATTTAATTTTTAAATAAATTTTCATGATAATGGAAGTAAAAAAAAAAAAGAAAAAATTGAATCGTGTACAATTTTTGATTACAAAGGTGGAATATAATTGATAAAAATATAAAATGAATAATAAATAATATAAAAAGGGTTAAGTATAATATTCACAAGTTAAAAACATGTATATAACAAATAAATATATTCAATATTATATTCAGGGGTTAATTTAAAAAACTGCCTGTTGCCAGTCAATTTTCGATTATATCGAATTATTATTGTACACGCACTGTGAACTTGTGGATGTCAAAAATAATGTATAAAAAATAAATAAAATGTTAATGGATGTGTTAAAGAGAGACAGTCTTATTGAGGGGATAAAATGAAATAAAAAAATATATATATATAAATAACAAAATTACAACGAGTTGAGAAAAAAAAATAAAATAAAAAGTCGTTGGCACGATGAGAGTCACGATGGATACCTATCACGGCTATATCTTACCGCACAAGGGTTTTCTTTTTTTTTTTTTTT
>MKYW01000044.1:828545-859411 GCA_015776835.1 Aphidius ervi
AAAAAAAAAGGGTTAAAGGGGAGGTTAGTTTTTATATTTTCTTGAATACTAGGGGGTTGCTGTTTTGGGATGCGTGGAAATTATAAATTCATGAGGGTTATATACATATTGAATTTTGCCAATATATTAATATTTCAAAATAATATTTATGTTATTATTATGAGAATATTTATAAAGTAAAAACTTTTAACCGTTTTGAAATTTAATAATTGTATTGTGTATTTAATATTTTAATATTTTGCGGTTGAATGTACTTTGAATTATATATTTTTTTGTTTGAAAAATATAGTTTGATAATGTATTATTATTTTTTAAAAAATGTGTGTTTTAATATATAATTAAGGCAGGAATTCAAAGTTATTTTCGCAATGTATGAAATTACTGGAGTACAAATTTGTAGTTAAATTTTATGAGGAAAATTATATATGTAGAGTGGAATTGTCGGATATCTGATTTATTATATGATTTGTCGCTTGAGGAAATTAGATAAGCTAGAGAAAATTTACTTTGACTAGTCAAGTAAAATATTATGATATTAATATGAAGTTGAAATTATCATCGAATGTAATATTCATACTAAAATTGGCAGGTATTAATACTGAGAAAAAAAAAAAACTACATATAGATTTAGTTTTATTAAAAAACGAACCGCATAAAAAACTTGATTAATTTTTGTAAAATATATAATAAATGAAAAATTTCACGAAATTTATGCTTAGAAATATTTTTTTTTTTAATGGGATCAATCGTCAAAATTATGGAATTTCCTCTATTGATTTTGAAAATTATAAAATTGCAAAAAAAAATAAAAATAGTTGAAATTAATTTCTAAAACTTTTAGTATAATAATATTTAGGTATTGTCTAAATACTAGAAGCAAAATTTCATGAAATGTATGCTTAGAAATATTTTTTTTTGAAATGATGACTTCTGACAAAAAGTACTGAATTTGAAAAAGTTATAAAATTGAAAAAAAAAAATAAAAGTAATTGAAATTAAATTTCAAAACTTTTAGAATAATAATATTTAGGTGTTTTTCAAATTATAGAAGCATAATTTCATGAAATTTATGCTTAGAAATATTTTTTTCTTACGTGGGATGAATCGTCGAAATTATGAAATTTCTTCTATTGATTCCAAAAAGTATAAAATTGCAAAAAAAAAATAAAAATAGTCGAAATTAATTTCTGAAACTTTCAGAATAATAATATTTAGGTATTATCTAAATACTAGAGACATAATTTTACGAAAATTCGATTTACAAATATTTTTTTGACATGCATGACATGCATAGATAAATTTTCACTTTTCCCTTAAATTATATTATCAAATTTCAATTTAAAAAAATAACAAAATCCAATCGAAATAATTACTCCAAAAATAAATACCTATTAATACATTAAAATGATCAAATAAATAGAGTCGAATATTATTGAAAATCAATTGATAAAATATTTGAATTACATTTTTAATAATAAAATTCTTTCACTTATTATTTTATTTATATTTTTTATTTTCCATTTATTTTGCAATGTGTATGTGAAAATGCTTGGATATATAATATACTTCTAAATTCCATTTATTTCTCTTCTTTATCATACATGTATTGTCAAACAGAATATATATATATGTGTGAAAAGTAATTGACGCCAGAGAATTCTACCTGTCCTATAAACCCTTCAAGCAAAACACGTTGAGAGAAGTCTAGTCGATCCCTGGCATTTGGTGCAATAATGGTATAAAGAATGAGAAAATGAAAAGGATGCGATAAAAGGTCCATGGAAATTCGAGATAAATTCCCATTGTCAACTTACGGATGTAACCCTATTTTTTTATTTTTTTTTTTTTATTCTTTTATATTTATTATATTTCTTTAATTTTATTATTATTTTTTATTTATATATATTATTTTTCTCAGAGAGACCCCCTCAAAGACGCAAAACTATAACGTGACCGCTGGCATGTCACTAGATTACCAAACATTTTTTTATTGTAATGTCTCTAACCCTTTCAGCAATTTTTTTTTTTTTTTAAATATCAGATACAATGAAATTTTTGTCTATGGTTATTTATAAAAAAAAAAAAAAATTTATGAATGTGTTTTCGATATGTTTGTTAGAAGAAGTTGCCCTTTTATTTTTTTACTGAAGGGATTTTTTTTTTTCACAGTCAAGATGAGAACTTTATGGATAACGAATTATTATCTACTTGACGAATCTCATCTGACTTTTGATTGCCTATTTTTTTTATTAATAAAAATATATAATTTTTTATTTAACGATAAATAGATTCACTTTTTTTACTGTCTTTAGAGCAAATAAAAAAAAATGAGTAAAGAAATAATTTTATATAAAAAATTAATGTGGTAAAAAAAAATTGGTACATGTAAGAAAAAGTTGATCGACCGTACTCGACCCTGGCCCAGAAACAAAAGGTGGCAAAGTAATATAAAATAATAGAGAAAAAAAAAAAAAAGAAATTAAGATGATGATAAGAAGAGGTGAAAGAAACGAGGGAGTTATAAGGGGCTTGTGAATAATTCAACTGAGACGAGAAAATGAGTAAAAAGTTTTTCTTTCTCTCTCAAGTTTCTAACAAGAATTTTCTTGTCTCTTATTATAAAATATATATATATAAAATTTGCGCATGTCTCATTTGACTCCAAGTATAAATTTTTTAACGTATATATTTAACGCATTAAATCTTCAACCACGACCTACCACAAATTTCATAAATAATTTTAGAATTTTAAATATCAGTTTATATAAAATGGCTCAGTAGTGCCATGTCTCAATATAAATAATTATCATCACACAGACACTCTTCTACACATATGCAAATTCAATTAAAAAAAATAATAAAAGAAAGAAGGAACTTGTGAACTTTTTCAACATATATCTTTTATTGATAAAGAATATATTAAAATGACTATTGATATGACATGAAAAAATAAAAATATATTATTTTAAAAATTTTGTTTTTTTTTATTATTATTTTTTAAAACATATTTATAAAACTACTATTGAAATAAACATCACTACAATTAATAGTAGCTACTTTTAAAGAAGATATAATTAAGTCCGACACATAATTAAGAAATAAAAAAAAAATTATCTACCACCTTAATTTTTTGACTACTATCAATATTATTTTCACTACGATCAATTCAAAGCAACCCGTATAATAATTCAAATATCCCCGACAAAAAAATATCAGTTTATAATTATTTTGAAAATTTCGCTTTTTTTTTATTATTTTCTTAAACAAATTTATGAAACTACTATTAAAAAAAAAATTACTACAATCAATAGTAGCTAGTTTTAAAAGAGAAGTTATTAATTCCGACGCATTATGAAAAAATCAAAAAAAAGTAAAAAAATTTTAAGACTTTTAATTTTGAACTACTACCAAAAAAAAATTTCACTACTATCAACTACTAACGATATTAAACTAGAAAATAAAAATAAAAATTCAAAAATTTTTGATCGGGGGGATGGCATTTTTTCAAAAAAATATTCTCAGTTAATGATTGAACTACTATAAAAAAATGATTCACTACTATCAACTACTATCATAAAAGAATCTAAAAAAAAATTATAAATTTTTTATTTAAACTTGGGGGGCCAAGTTTACAGACCTAAAGAAAGGTTATTTTGAAAGAAAAATTCAATAATTATTCGTTAACTTATTCAGCAATTATTGAAAATAAAAAAAATTTAAATAAAAAAAATCTCATCAAATTATTAAATTACAATAACAATAAAAAATAATAATAATTACAAATTAAAACAGTTAAAATTTATAATAAATTAAAATAAAATTGACAATCAATTGAATTATCAAAAAAATAAATTTCTTAAATGAGAACAATAAATTATTATCTGGCATATGTTCGTATATAAATTAACTAAAAAAAAAAGAAAAAAGTAATTTAGAAATAATAATTAAAATAAAAAAAAAAACATAGAAAAGAATTTAAAAATCATTTGTCGACCGGTCCAGCAGGGAGTAAGTTGATTATTTATATGTTTTTTTTTTGTTTTTTATATTTTAAAAATGCAAAAGCATCAAAAGCGACAAATAAATATGTAAAACAAAAGAATTTTAAATACGAGGGCAAATTAAAAATTCAAACGGCTGGTCTTCTATTGTTGGTATTTTTTTATTTTTTTTTATTTTAATGTTTATTTCACTCTGTTTTTGAAAACGACTATGTATTGTTTTAGACTGCGGGAAACCATCAAGCTTTGTGGTATATAAACTATACAATTCTAGCTTTGTTATATATTTCAAACTTTATTTTTTTTCTTTTATTTAAATTTTTCTATTATTATTTGTTTTAACCTTTAGTAAAATTATTTTTTTATTTTTATGTCATCAACTGTTTTAATCACCCGTTGTTATATTTATTTATTTTAATTTAATATATAATTTTTTAATTTTCATATATATATAGTGTTTGAAAATTAATTGTAAACTTTGTTTAAACTTGTCCAATATTCTCAAAATATTTTCAGTTTATATAGACATTGTGTGCTTACTTGGATATATAAATTATGCAAAATTATGCCTTCACTGTCTGTCTTTGAAAATCATGTCATATATTTAATTGGTTGGATGATTCAATAAACATTTTGAAATATAGCAAGAGAAAGAGAGAGAGATGAAAAAGGGGATTATGATAAAAATATATAAATTTAGAATTTTAAGTTAAATTATAAACGGGGTTAATAATTATGAGAAGAACAATATGGAAATGTATTTTTGTGGTTAATTTTAAAATAAATGACAAAGTACGTGACATGATTTAATAATTCACAGGACATTTGTCAAATATTATAAGACTGTTTTTTGATTTTTAAACTTGTCAGTGATGTAACACATCCAGACGAACAAAAAAAGAAAAGAATAAACCCCTACAAATTTAGCCTAATTGAATTAAGAGTTAAATTTATTTTCTATTATTATAAAACTAGTTTTTCTTCGATGGAAATATCTACCTAAATTGACGAAATATTTATAATTCATAAAAATTTCTTAAAAAAGATAGTACATTAATTTTTCATTGTCCAGTATGTCTACAAATTTATCGTATATACTTATTTCGGTATAATTGAATTGAAATTTACCCTAATAATTTTGATTGACAATTATCGAAAAAAAAAAAAAATTAAAAATAATAAAATGAATAATTAGAGCTGTCAGTAAAAGTAAGCCACGAAAAAAATCAATTTAAAAAAAAATATCAAACAGAAGTAAAAAAAAAAAAACCCTCAGGGAATTATAATATATATATTCAAACGAAAATATCAATATTTATAAAAAGAAAATAATTTTTTATAAAAGTACACATGAAAATGAAAAAAATTAATATTTTTCATTGGTCAGACGAGCTTTTCTACTTGCCAGTGTTTAAATTTAAAATAAGAGAAAAAAAAAAAAGAAATTTATAAATGTGAAAAAATAACAAGGGCGAAAAAACATATAAAATTGGAATAAGATAAAGACAGAGAGTATGAAAATACCATATACCTCTCGCACAAGCAAGGACCACGAGATCAATATGTATGTTGGGGGTTGTTGGACTGCGTGGGTTGGGGGTGGCCAGCCACCCAGTTGAATGTGATTGGCCAACGACCATCACAAAAGCCACGCCTACTCCCACACACGGTGTCTTAACCCCTCTATTTTGGTAAAACCACCATCCGACAGCTTCACTCGCAATAAAAGGGGGATGACGAGGGAATATAGGGGTGGTTATGTGTATATATGAAGTATACAAGTTGATGCTTTTCACTGGCTGCTTACTGATACATATACATATATTTTATTTTCACTCTTGATGTCTAGTATTTTCTTTTTTTTTTTTTTCTAACTACGTATTTAACCAATATAAACCACCAAACATTGTTATTTTATTATTATTTTCAATTTTTTTTTTTAAATTTAAATTATTGAAGATAAAAAATTTCCAAGTATTATTTTGTTTTATTTAAATTTGTTTTGTCAATTGAAAATTAAAAATACAAAATTTTGTTTAAATTATTTTCTATATTATTATTAAAAAAAAAAAAAATAAATTTCTAATGTTTTTTGTAGTTTTTGTTTTGGTTTTTCAATAAAATTATAATTTAAATATTAATAATTATCAAATGTGTATTTATAACTAAATAATTATTAATTGAAAAAAAAAATAAAATATTAATATCAATCAGTATAGCCCAGCCATTTATATATTTTTTTATATTTAAAAAATTTTTCTTTAAATATCCATATATGATACATCAATCAACCCTCCAGACAAAGAAAAAAAATAAAAACCTTCCAGACAAATAAAAAAATTATAAATAATAAAAAATAGTATAAATTTATAAATTAAATACCTAATTTTGTTGCTTTTGATAATTCAAAATTTGGTTGATTCAAATCTATTTACAAAAATATATCAGAATAAATTAATGTAATTAATCATCACTCGACTATCGACACCACACTAATAATAAATTCATGAATATTTGATTTTTTAAATAATTTAGCATTCAATTACTATCATTATACAAAATAGCAAATGATTTTTTCGATAGTATATTTATATATATTTCAGGAAGGCGTTGACGTTACATCAAGATTGCGAATTCTTGACATTGTTATGCATCTGTTCGAATAGAATGCAAGTGTTTTTGGAGTAAAGGGATGTCAGTATGATGGCAATGATTCTATACATGATATATATTATAACCGGGGTAAAAAAAATAATAAAAAAATAAAAAAAAAGTGATGTGATTCTTTGCAACGTCAAATGTCATGGCAGTTACACGATGCGTGCATATTCGCTTGGATATGCAACCAAGTATAATATGTATGTTCGTGTGTGTGTGTATGTAAATGTAAATTTTGTTTATGTATGATGCCGTTAAGATGCCATACATCGTCTCTTTGTGATTCGCTTCGTTAGTCCGCCAAGCAAGGGGAGCGACTTTGAAACAAAGCCCCGTAGGCGGCTGACTCTCAGGGGTTAAGCCACGTGTGACGCTGAACGACACTTTGGCACTTGATGTATATTTCAAACCGGTACCATGCCTTTAAGCAATGAATTTCATATACTTATAACCTCAGGCTACATTCTATCTTTGTTTCATCAATTATTTTGTACACATATATATTGTTTCGTTTTTCATTGATTTTTTGAATTTTTTTCATCAAACTAAATTACGTAATTGAAAATTGTTACGTAATTTGATTTAACAAGTGTTGGAATAAATATTAATTGCTTTATATATTTTTTTTTCATTATGTAGATAGAATTTTTAAAATTTTTAATTATAAATAATTTTAAAATTAAATAAAATCTTGAAAATGCAATTTTCTAATTTCTAATAATAAATAATGCTTGGCCCATGATGGGAATTTTTTTGAGAATAATTGCAACCTATCTCTAATTGTCTGACAAATTTTTGGAATATCTACTGATGCGTTTTTTCAGGAGAATTTTCGTGAAAAAAAAAAAAAACTTGAAAATATAATTTAATCGAAAAATAAAAATTTAATTATTTTATTGACAATAGAGAAACAAAGAAAAAATAACAAATGAAATGATAGCGAATAAAAAAGACTCCAATCAAATGTACAAAAAGTCGATGACAGTAGTCGTTTTTATAATAGGAAAAAAAAAAAAAAAAAAGTTCTCACAAGCTAATATAGTAATAAAATTATAAAAAATTATTTCCATTATATAAATGGTTTTGTTTATTTTTTATTTTCTTCTACTATATAAGAAAGTAAAAGTTAATAAAATATGTAGAATAACGAACTCAACGTCGAGTTAGTTAACCTAGTTTCATTACAATAAAAAAAAAAAAATTTATAATAAAAAAAAACAAAGAAAGAAAAAAAAAGTTGAACTATAAGTTGGTGGTGTATTCTGGCATAACGAGAGAGCTTGCAGTTCTGGTTTGGTAAACGAGAAAGATAAGTGAATGAAAAAGATGAGAATAAGAATATAAGCATTATATAGCTAGTACACAGATGAAGATGATGATGATGATGATGATGAGAGTTATAGTCAAGACGAGCAAAGTAAGGTGTCTTAATTTCCCCTCTTATTTTTTTTTCTTATATTCACCTCAAGGCTCTCATCAGAGCTCTTTAACCCTCTCCCTTTTTTTATCAACGTAGACATTTTCATTCATAATTAGAAAAAAAATAAAATAAAAAAAAAAACATAAGACTTTTGCGCGTGTGCTTCTTTTGGCAATGAGGCCGTAGTAGTACGCTCGCGTAGTAAAAAGAAAGAGTCAATGAAGAAAATTCCAAGGCTGTTTAAAAAGGGGGGTAGATGAGGAAGAGAAAAGAGGTAAAATATTCGCGAGGTGGAAGGTCGAGTCTTATACTTTTTACTCAATGAATAAGAGTGAGATAAATGCTGGATAAATTTTATAAAGATAGTAGAAGAAAGAAGAAAATTGCTCATGAAACGTACCGAGAAAATAGGGTAGACTTTTTTTTTTTTTTTTTTTTTTTTTTTTAATTAATTNGTCAAAGGGGGTGAGATCTTAAAGACTTTTGCCATTCTGTTAATTTTCTTCTAAAAGTAGGTTAAATTATTTTATGACTTTCAACTTATTTACTAATTTTTATTTATTTATTTATTTATTTTTCTCATCTCACTTTTCTTGATCTATATTTATTTTTATATTTTTTTTTGTTTGATTTTTTTGATGGCATTAAAAACAATATAAAAATATAAAATTAAAATTAAATAATTTTTTTTTTTAATAACTGTGTCAAACTACTTGTTAAATAAATTTTTTCTTTTAGCTATTTTAACACGAAATTGTCACTTAAAAATTTTTTAATTTATATGCAAATGTGTGTTTTATTTCGAATGATATAAGTTGGATATATTTTTATTTCAATATTTATATTTTTCCAAGCTTATAAATTTACAATATATTTTTTTTATTTATTTTCTAGTCTTTTTTACATTTCTATAGTGAATATTTTTTTATTTTTATATATTATTTTTTTTTATTTTATCTGGGTGCAGTGATGCGACATTGGATAAACCAATCAAATGGAAGTAAGTGCATACTGCCGATGCCGATATTACTTTTGCCCGTGGCAACAGTTCTCAAGGGAAAAAAAACTCGCACAGTAAAAATTGTAAGAAAGTCCTCACTTCGATTTTTCAACGCCCTATACAATTTTTTTTTTTTTTTACAATATATCCAAATACATTTTAAAGAAACCAGTAATATAAAAAAAAAAAAAAATATGAAATTCTCCATGAAATAAAAAATAAACCATTATCAAAGAAATTTTTTTTCAACTAAAAATTTAATAATAATTAAAATACTTTTTAAAAAATAAAAAAAAATATATTAATCCATTAAAAATTAATAGGGAAAAAAAAAAATAAACTAAATTTACAAAAATATTGAGTCAAATAAAAAAAAAAATAAAATAAAATTCATACATTTATGTGAAAGAAAATAATAAATGTCAAAAAAAAAAGTAAAAAAAAAAAATTTTTATATGAATAGACACAAAAGAAAAGAGGGTGGACTGCGGCCGTGTGGATTTTGCTATTGGTCGAATCCCCTAACCGGCCAATGGCGCTTTACCCCCGCAGACAAGGGTGAAGTTACCATGGCAACTGAACTTGCAGCACACACTTGTCGGCCTCCATCCTTGGACAAGCCCAATCGATCGAGGTATGCTTTCACCGGACGAAACTCACCCTCTGTCAACCCTCTCATACACCCTCTCATTCCTCACTTTACCAGCCCTCTCAGACATACACACACACCCACTCACACAAAGTTGTTATTTGAATTGGTTGGCGCAGGCAAAATTTTATCATCCAAAAAGGTATATATAGGTACATAGAGAAAGATGAACAAGAGGGATGAAGAAGAAGAGGAAGAAGGGTTTTCAATGTGACAGAGTTTTAGCAACCCTCTTGTAAATCCCTTTTTACCCTTCATCCACCCTCTGAGGGTATCCAACTGTTCAAAAATGCGGCGAGTGCCATGGTCCTCTCTCATTCTCTCTTTATAAATTTTATATATTTTTTTTTTTTTATTTGTTAATTTTGTATTTTTTTTCTACACTTTATTTGTCTCTATCTATTTCATTCGTTCGTTGGTTTGTATACATATTCACTGGGTTTGTTTTTATTTTCGTCTTTGTCAAAAAAAAAAAAATAAAAAAAATTGACAGAGAAATTGTGAGATAGAGAAAGAGGAAGAGGAGGTGGAAATAGCATGGACAGAAATCAATATAAGATAGGGATGTTGCACGTTCTACCTCTATTTTACTTGTCTTCTTATTCTATTTTATCTTCGTCATCTTCAGAGGGTTTCATATTATGTATTATTGGGCAAAAGATTTATATATGTTTGATATTTTAGAGAGAAATAAGTTGGAACATTGCACGTCCTCTCTTTCATTCAATGTCTGACTGTCATGGAATTCATCTATACTCATTTGTGTGGACACATTATTTTATCATTATATTTTGAAAATAATAATTTACAATAATTTAGTTAATAAATAAAATTTATTTAGGAATTTTTATGATAATAATTTCATGTTAATACTTTTTTTTTTTTTATCTAAATAAATATTAAAATTACTATCGAAAGAAATTTGAAAAATAAAATATTCAAGTGTATAATTGTATTTTTTTTTCGGTAAAAATTAAAAAAAAAGTCAAGTTTACTGATTTTATTTAATCCCCCTCACCGATTTTATAAGCATTTTGAATAATTCAAGCCTGACGAATAAACATTTTAGTCTTAGCAAATTAGTATTCTTTGGACAGACTTACTAGATTGATAATGAAAAGGGTAGATGATTTCATTGATACCCTCAGTGTCAATCATATTCATAAACTTGTTAAACTTATTTAATTTTATTCATAATAAATGTTCTTTTTAATTTTATTTTTACAAGTATATCAACCTTGATAAATTCAAATACCAAAAAAAAATAAATAAAAGAAACAATAAATTAATTCAATTAAAATATATTAAAATATTTTCATCAAATCAATTTCATTTAATTAACATAAAATCAATTTCTTTATAGCAAAAAATTAACAAAAACATTTTTCTATTAATTTCTATACTATTAATTTCATAAAAATATTTAAAATAATAAGCAAATATTAATTAAAATAAATAAACAAATAGTGTAAACTATATGTCAAGTTAATTTTGACATTTGTCGTTGTACACTACTGTTGATATTACATGTAGTATTTGTATGTGATAGTGTGTGTGTATATATATAAAAGGATCGATAAGAGGGACAGAAAACGTGTGGGGAGAGTTGAGTTCGTATCCTGCGGATAAGAGAACGGCATCCATAAATTACGACGCAACTCTGGCAGGGTAAAAGTCCTATACAAGAGATGAAAAGAGAGAAAAACAGAGAGAAAAAGATATATATAGTAAAAAGACCTCGTTGTGTTATTCCGTGGTCCCTGTTTGCATCGTCTTTGTCATTTATTCCCTTCAACCCTCATATAGATGGCCCCATCTCTCTTCATCCTCTTTTATTTCCTCTCACAATTTTCCCTCTTGCCACTGCTGTTTTCAAATTCTCTACTGTCACCCAACCAACCACCCACATATACATACGACCCCCTTGAAAAACTTACCCCTCTTTTTCTCTCTTTATTACTGTTCTATTCACCACCCAAAAAAACAACCCCTTGCTGTTTCTCTCTTTTTTTATTTTATTTTTTTTTCATCCACGACGAGACTGTGTGTTAGCCACACGAGAGCCCAAGGGGTAGGCGTGTTGTAAAACTATAAATTTTATCGTTAAGTTGTTTAGACCCGTGGACCGTAAACACTGTGCGCCAGAGGGTTGATTTTCACGAACTAAACTCAACCAAACTACCTCATCCTCTATTTTATTATTTATTTATTTTTATTTTTTTTTCTCTTCTGTCCCTCATGGTTCTTGTACATTTATTATTATTTTTTTTTTTCTATCCTTTTTTAATATTTTATTTGTATATGGCAAATTGAATTTCATTTTTTTTTTTTTTTTTTATTTTTCAGATGCAAAAGTGGTCGCTGGAAGGAAAGAGAAAAATATGAAAAAAAAAAAATATATCTATATACAACAAAATGAAAGGAATATATATAAATTGAAAAGACAAAAGATGAAAAATTCACTGGAGGATAATCGTTGGTGCGATTTTTTTGAATACACATTAGTTGAAGTGCAGAAAGCGAGAAGAATATTTTATGCGCATCAAAAAAAATAAAAAAAATAAATAAATACATACATGTAGGTATAAGGGAGATATGTTGAAGGGGTGAATATGTCATTCAGGATGAGAAAGAAAATTTGTGAGTATGTGAACACAGGACAGACTTGGTTTGAAACAAAGAAAATATATATTATCTTTTTTTTTCTTTTATATTTTAAAGGGTGTAGAAGGATGCAAAGAAAATGGCACATCATACAAGAGAATTCGTTTCTCTTGGGAGGATTGAAAAGAGAGCGAGAAATAAAAATGAAAAAAAAAAAAAAATGATTGTTAGAGGGTAAAAGAAATATGGTATGAGAGAGTCACGAAAGACTTGGATTCGATTTCTTGAAAAACTGTACGTTTTTCTCGCCGATAGAATGGCCGGGACGTCACCTGAATACATTATGTGTTTTCACCCCTGGGGCTAGGATATTGAAATTTTTAATATCGAGGATAGTTGAGGAAAAAATATTGAGGGAAAAAGAGAAAGAACGAGAGAGAGAGAGAGAGATTGACGATATACTTGGGTTGTAGTTGAGAAAAACGACGACGACGACAACGGAAGCCGACGGGCAAGTAGTATAGCCACATATATAGGCAGACACAGAGATGAAGCTTAGCTTCATACACAGTAAAATAAAAAAAATAATATATATAAAAATATATATATATTGTATCGTAAAAAAGAAACCTCTTCGTCCCTTTATCATAGATTTATCTATCAATATATTTATGTTGCCTATATTATTCATATTTTATAAATTTTTTTTTTCATTTTAAAATTTATATACATGTATTTTCTTTACTCATACAAAGAAAATTATGTAACTGCCATGTACAAACTTTTAAAAAAATGAAAAATTGGCATAAAAAATTTATAAATTATTACGATTATTATTTGTGTATTTATATATTTTTTTCTATTTATTATTTTCAATTGCTTGTGAAAATTATTAACGTAAAATTTAAAAAAGAATGAATTTTGCTTTGTACATTGAAAGCATCCAGTTTTTTTTATTTTTTTTATTTTTACATATATTTTATGCTGGGGGATAAATGGTTGACTGTTGCGTTGAAAAAAAAAAAAAATATATATAATCAGACAAAAAAGGCAAATAATATGGCGCCGAGAAGAAAGATCGTTGATGGAATTTAGGGTATAGTCAATTTGCATGGTCTTTGCAATTTATGATAGTGCGTGTGTAACATTGAAATGTAATTTATATACAAGAATAAATGTTCCATAATAAAATTAACTTTAAATTCAACCGTATGCGTTAAAAATTGTTTATATAAAATTACAAAAATGAATTTAGAAAATAAAAAAAAGAATCACTGAATCAAATTTAAAATGTTTTCAATTTTTTAGAGTGTTTTATCTTTTTCGTTTATTTTTATTATTTTTAGTCATATGTAAAAATACGTTGACCACTTGAGAGTTGAAATATATATAGAGCAGTTATTTAACTTACCTGAAATGATCCAGTTTCATGAAAATGGCACGTGTGCAGGTGATGCTTGCTACCCATCCCAAAATATGACAATGACTGTAACACGCGGTCGTTGAAAACTGACCATATCTGCAACTGGACAGCTTCTAAAAAAAAAAAAAAATTATTATATACCTGAGGATGTTGAGGAAGAAAAGAAAAATAAAATAAACCAGGCTGATAATTCGACGGGACGATCTACTGTCCAGTTCTATATATAAGTAATAATAAAAATAAAATATATGTGTTACTTTAAAACAGCGCGTGCTGATCCTTTTTTATGTATTTTTTTATTTTCATATATATATTTTGGGCCTGAGGGCGCGAGCACGGTATAGATAGGGTCATCCCCTGGCGACCTGGGCGTGCGGCCCGGCCTCGACCCCTTTGGTGGTCAAAACAGGCGGAAACATGGCCTGACCCTCATACATCATATTCGTAAATTTGGTATGATGTTTTTAATTTTTTAAGATTAAAAACAAATTTCATACAAACGAATTAGGGTATAGAAAAAAATTATTATACTTATTTAGAAAATAAAAAAAAACAATTCTTTGATAAATTGATATATTCAAAAAATATAATTATAAACTCTGTTAGTTACTTGAAAATATTAAGAAAATAAAAATTTAATAATTCGTTTATTTAAAAACGTAGCTACACAAAAAAAAAAAAAANATGAAACCAAAGAAAAGAAAAAAAAAGTCTTGTATAACATAAATGCAAAATGTGCATAAAACGAGAGTATACGCCCATTAGCCCCAACTCCATATTATACATGTCAGTTTATGTGTAGTCATGTGTGGTATATGTATACATGTGAGGAAGGAAAACGATGAGAGTATAGAAAAGCAAAATAAGGATGAGGTTGAAGCAGACGAAGAAGGACTAGAAAAAGAGAGTGAAGCTTTCTCATGCTCGTTACAGAGTCTCCACTCTGCAGATTCAATATTCTAACCAAAATCCCCAGGGCTAAGGGGAATGGAAAACTTTTCACTCATACTGCACATATATATATGTATATATTTTAAACCTCTACATGAGCCTCGACATTTCGACGCTCTTCTTTTGCCTCTTTACCCTCATACCCTCTGACAAAGCCACCACCCATTTTCTTCTCCTCTTTCTCTATATATATGTCTTTGTCATTTTTGAATATATAACATTCTAACGTCTAAAATTTCACAAGCGTCGGTATAAAGCTTTCCACCGACATGACATTGATGCTGGCAATTGCAAATTTTGACGGACTCAAAATACTCTATATTCGTATGCTTTTGAAACTTTTGTCAAACAAAATATATGCCAAAGAAAAATATCCCGGTTGAATTTAAAAATAAAAATACCTGTAGTTGAAAATATTTACTTAAACAAGTAGATATTAAATGAAATAGAAATTATGTTTTATTGATTGTTGATAACAAAAAAAAAAAAATAATATTAAATAAAATATTTAACGAAAAATCAATAAAAATTGGGAAATTAATTTTATCAAATTTTGTGTTTAATTGGGTTTGCTGTTTGAAAAGCAATTAACAAGTTCAACTGTGCAAAGTTTAAATTATAAATAGGGTTTTAGAGTTTATATATACATGATATAAAAAGTAGTTGAGTGGAAATTAAACTTTAGAGGGTTGCTTTGCTTGAATGTGCCCATAAGATGTGGTACAACATGAGGGACGTCATATTCAGAAGGAAAAGCCTCAAGCTATGGCTTTTCATCTTATCGAAAATACACATCTTATATACAAAATTTCAGCTAAAGTTTAAAAAAAAAAACAACGTCGATACATGTACTTGTTAGAAAATATACTAAAAAAAAAAAAAAATTCTCATTCAAATGATTGTGAATTAAAAATACTTAAAATTGATTTATAAAATTAATCAATAATGACAGCTTGTATTTTACAACTTTAAATTGTCCAAAAAAGTAATTCAAAATAATTATTTTTTAAATTTATACACAGCAGTGCATTAATAATACAAATATCCCAATAATAGATGATAAAAAAAAAAAAAATAGAATAAAAAAGTGACAAGCAATCGAACACGAATAGCTCTTACAGTAACGGTTTTAATCCGTTGGATTTATCGAGAAAGGAATATTTAACGCGACTCTAATGAGGTACACTTCAGGTAGCTAAAAAAAAAAAAAACTACAATTTTTATTGAACAATTCTCTGTGTGTTGATATACATGTGCTAAAGATTTAAACTTGCAAACCCTTTTTGGTTGATAAAAAAAAAAAAATTATATACCTGGAATTTAAGGACAGTACATTGATGATGCTTGTGATGTTATATATAAAAATAAAGCTGCCACGATTGTTGCAGAAAAAAAATAAATGTAACAGGGAATAAATGAAATTATATTACAGAGTAAGAGAGAGAGAGAAAGAGAAAGAGAGTATTCAGGTCCAAAAAAAATGTCCAAATGAAATTGAAATTCAAATGAGACCACGAGGTATATTCTAATTCCAATGTGGCAACCCCTTTTTTGCATATTGGGACCCACACAGCTGCAGACCCAAATTATGTACCTACATGTCGGTTTTTCTTTCGACCTTATACATGTCCCTTTTTTTTCCTCTTTACTGTATTTCCTCTTCTTCTCTCTACCCCCCTCGTATTCATCATAAAAAAAAAACTATTTTATATATTGTTATTTTTTTTATTTAATGTATTCTTTTTTTCATTTATTTTTCTGAATCTTGCATTTGATTATAAAGTTGAATGATAATCCGTAACTGTTCGAATACCAATCGAAGTATAGAAAATTATTTAAATTTATTTTTCCTAAGCCATGTAGGGTGTTTTGTCATATGATTTTGGTAACAGTGGGTATCGTTTACGATTTATTTATCTGCATAATAAATGTATAGATAATATTACCCATCAATTTATCCAACAGGAAAAAAAAAAAAATAAATTATAGATATGGTAATATCATTGGACTAGAATAATCAAATGATTAAATTTTTTTTTTTTGGTTTTTTATGTACGGAATATAATTAAAATAAATTATAAAATCAAAGTATTGAATATATAAAATTTTAAATAAAATGTAATCCCAATTTTGTTATATATTTACTAAAAGAATTTTTATATGTTTTTAAAAAACTGTTTATTGTTAGAATTTAACATTAATATACCCCTCTAAAAAAAGAATAAAAATTCCAGAAATAACTAAAACACTTGATGGTACTTTTGAATGTTTGAGATTAGTGGGGTTGAATATAATTCTCAAACCGTCACCATGAATTTATCCATAGACGTTATAGACATTACCAAGGGACCATTTAAATTCCAGAATTAAATCCTCTTTTGTTATTTCAATTCTTGTATATATATAAATGACTGACTGACAATAAACAATTTATTTTTTCTTTAAAATATTAAAATATCTCAACCAAAATTATCGCAAAATTAACTAAAATATATATCAAATAAATTTTATCCATCAAAGAGATTTAAAAATTTTCAAATATACAAAAAAAAATAAATAAAAGAGGGTGTCTGTTATCACCCAGCTCAACTCAGCATGAATTTACCCAGCATAGATATCAGAAATAAAAAAAATAAAAAAAAAAAGGTGAAAAGGCAAAAAAATAAATAAAAAAAAAACTTGGCACTTTTATCCAACTCCCATTCGATATTCACTTCCTCCTGTCTCCCTGTCATTCCCCTGCTGAACGATGTGAATTCCCGCGGGTGGCAAATACTTTTATACACACATATACACACATACATATATATAAAAAGTTGATGCGTGCAGAAAGAGGCCGACCCTCGTCAAAATGGACGCTAAGCCTGTATAACTCTAACAGGATTTTCGATCGTGGGCGGACGTGCGAGAAGCACCAAAAAAAAAGGATAAATAAATATAAAAAAAAAAAATAGAAAATGTTAAGGGGGTTGAAGAGGACGAGACATAGTTGGTAAGGGACGATGAGAAGTTAGAAGGGTGAGATAAAGTGAAGTGTAGGGGGATGAAAATTTACCATCTAAACTCACACTCCACCTTCTTGAATTCTTACTCTCTCTCTCTCTCTCTCTTCAACAACTATATATGTATATATATATATATAAACACCACTAACTTTTCTTCACCCACCCAACCCTTAACCGCCCCTCTGATCAAGATGGCGTCCATAAGGGATGACTGAGGGTGCACAAGGGTTACCAGTGAGGCAATATATCAGAGGAAAAAAAACCCTCTTTGAATATACACAAGGGTAAAATAGCCTATATGTTGGCCAAACGGCATATACCCTATACTGTCAGACTACCCCTACCAATTTTATCCATTTTCATTTGCCTGAAAATTTCTCTAACCCACAAGGATAATATATAGATATATACGTTATTTATTTTCCAGTTTTTTTTTTATTTTCTTCATCGACGAATAGTATATCTTTTGCAATTTTCTTTGCCTCAATTTATTCTGGTGTCCTTGGCCCCTCAGGGTCCATTTTTCGATGTAGAAAAAAAAAAAAGAAAATTGTCCTTCGATATATATATATACAAAATGAGGTAATCGACAAGGGACATGAGCATCGTCCCTTAATCGATATATATTCTTTTTCTTGACGTCATTTTGAAGGGTTCGTAAATGTTTAACTTGAGGGGATATTTTTTTTTTTTTTTTTTTTTAAATTGGGGGTGGTAGGATATTATACAGTGAATTTATATATGGATATATATAGATTCAAAGGAATAAAAAAGAAATTTTTTATTATTATTTTTTTTCTTTTAAGAAGAAAAAACGACAACGGACTTTAACGCTATCGCCCTGGGGAGAGTTGATATGTGTATACGTAGTGATAGTGATGCAAACACCACCCACTGGGATTACATATGCGTAAATGGATAGTATAAAATAAAAATAAAAAAAAAAAGAATAATATATAACGATGCGCATATAAATGTTGGAGTGTATGTGTAGGTGTTTCCTGTGCTATGGAAAATTTTATTGTGAATAAACTTATGTGCGGCTGAATCATTCGAGTCGTTGGGGTTTACGTGGATAATGTGAATATGCAGATGTATTTTTTTTTCTTTTATTTAATGCTTTTATTTTATCATGGAGCTGAGAGACCACCCTGTTATACGATTGATCCCATATTTATATTTATTATAAAAGAGAAAAAATTCCAATGAATGGTAAAAAAAAAAATAAAAATAAAAAAATAATTTTATAAATGGTTAGATGAGTGTACAAGTAAAACGAGTAGTAAAACAAAAAGTAACTGGGAAAATATGGTAAAAGTTAAAAGAAAATTAAAAAAAGAAAAAAAAAAAATTAAAATTAAAAGTAGCGGTGCTTGGAGCAAACATCGAGCGTGTAATTTGGTCTTTAAAGAACACTTGGACGATAATTACGCTGACATAGTAAATGCAAAAAGGAAAGGGGAATTGTGAAAAGGAAAATCTGTAAAAAGAGGAGGAAAAAAAAAATAAAGAAAGGGGATGATGATGAAGAATAAAAATGAGAGAAAGAATGAAGCACAGGATGAGAAGGTTAAATTCAAGATAAAAATTTGTTGGTGTGTATACTTGATACGATGAAAAGATTTATATATGCATTTTTTTTTTTTCATTTCATACTTGTGCGGTAAATAAAGACACACGATTTTTGTACTTTTAATTAGTGTCGAAAAAAAAAAATAATAATAATAAAACACAAAAAAAAATAAAATAAAATTGTGAGAAAAATAGCTTGGAGGTTGATAGCTGTATTAAGTGACATTAAGATTCTCAAAAGTTTTAAATTTTTATTTTTTTTATTTTTATTATTTAGTCTTTTTTTTTCTATTGTAAAACTTTTTTAACACTTTCCCTTTTTCTTGAATGTACTTTTTATTATATGTTAATTTAAAGTTTTAAAAATTCTTGAATAATTTGTATTTTACTAACTGAAAAGCCGATTATCTTGTAATAAAAAATTGATGATAAAAAAAAAAAAAAAAAANGTTAAATAAACTTTGTTACTAATTATTATTTTTTTTTTTTTCCAATAAAAACGTTTACTCTGTGTCAGTGACTAATTTATGCAATCTCTTTTGCTTTCAGGTTGATCTGTTATGCAATTTAAATGGATAATTATGCAAAGTAAAAGTAAACACCGCAAAATTTGTAGTAAAATTAATTTTAAATTATCAAAAATTTAACTTTAAATAGGTCAATAGTAAAGACCAAAAAAAGAATACAGGTGTAAAAGTCAAGAACTCAAGACCCCTAGCGCTGTAGGGGGGTAAATTCTTCAAAAGCCCAACAAGAAATAATAAATTAACTATACCAAAATAATGATAAACTAGTTTTTCAAGCGCACGCGTCATTCATTATGACAAGTTTAATATACAACACCCAAATGTCCAGTTTATCCTGTTTTTTAATATTCAAAATCATCAACCAGACTGACCTCCTCAAAAAAAACAGGATCAAAAAATCAAATGCCTCAGCTTGACATCTCAATCTTTAAGTGCCACAATTAAACCTGTTTTTGTCAAAATAAAAAAAATAATTTCAAGCTCAATATTTAAAAAAAAAAAAACATGAAATTCACGAGTCAGAATATAAAGTCAATTGTAAAGATTTATCGACGTATTTCACACAGACGTAGATGGAATTTTTTTTTTCTTTCCAATAGAGTATAAGGGTGTCAAAGTCATCCCTCGAGTCATTCTTTCGATAAATCCTTTTTCAAAAAAAATATCTCAACCTTATCAAGCAACCCCTTATATCCAACACTAATACCAATATATTTTATCCAACAAAGTGGGTCCATTCTGAATCCCTCTACCACCGAATCGTCAACATAAATAAATCTTATAAAAAATTCACTAATTTTCAACCAAGAAAATTTTCATTTCGATCAGACATCGAAAATTCTCAAATAATCTAGTTGATTATACAAACTCTCAACATCATTGTATACATATATACACTCATCAAATATCCAATACACTTCATGTCAATCACAAAATTAAATTACAGCATTACGAAAATTGCCTCTTGTCAAAAATAAATAAATAAATAAATCCAATAAAATTTGATAAATAAAACTTGAGCTTTCAAGTTGAATCAAAAATATAAAATCATTTAATCGACATAAAATTATATCAAATTATTTTTTAAACCCATTGAAATTCTCTCAAAAAAAAAACATTAAATATTGTTATATAAATTACGACAAGTTGCATAATAGTTGTTGAACATGAAAAGCATGTTTAAAATTTGAGGAAAATTAAAGAGGCCATATATGCAAAAACCACGTATACATTGAATTCCAATTTTCAAGTATAACTTTATAGTGAGTTAGAAGCTCTGTCTTTCTTCCTTACTTTGTCATTACCTCATGAGTTTAGTTGTACAAAGATGTAGCCCCATGTCTTTTCACAAAGTATTATATATATAGTGTATAGAACCAAGCAAGTAAATTGATTAGAATTAAAAGGGTTGGTAGTAAGGCAAGATATATATTAGATGAGAGGGGAAGAGGAAGAGGGTGGATGATGGTGAGTTAGAGTGGTTCCTGAGAGTAAAACGGTGACCACAGTCTCAACGCTGATTGGTGGAGTCAAGTTTGTGGCAAGATGGCTGCTTGAGGGCAAGGCTTGATGCTTTTCCCTTCTCACCTTATTCTCATTCACTTTATCATTATCTACAACTATACATTTACCTTCACATTATATATATATATGTATATTTTTTGAACACATATTCTGATTCCAAGCTAAACTCATTCGCCAACTACAAGATTTTACAATCTATATATAATTATTTTCCATGAAACTATATATATGTACTCTATTCAACCATGTGCCAAATGGATGTATGTACTCATCATCATACATACATACAACATCTTTAGATTTCGAAACAATGCCTCGAGCATTGCAGCCCATAACTATCCAACCAACTCTGCATTTTCCTCATCCAAGCTTAACTTCAACTCCAAAGCACAACCTATACTTTTTTTCGTATGTGTTTTATATATATAATGCTTTCTTGTTGTTCTTCTTCATCTTCTTCTTCTTCTTCATCATCAATTTTATTATATTTCTATCCTTTATATTCTACAACATATTATCATCCCTTATTTCAAACTTTGAGCTTTCAGTATACTGTCAAAGTCTTCAATAGTTATATAGACTTCTTCCGGGTTTATCTTATGTGCTAGTCTTATACTTGTACATGTCTTTGTCAGGTTATATTCATACACCAACTGCTGATGATTGTGATGATGATGCTTTATACAGAGTATATACCTCAAAGAGAATGTTATATTGTTACAAAATGCAATTTCTGTTAATGAGTTAATAGCAGCTTGCTACCAAACTTTTACTTCAAATATACCTTGTATAATTATATTTGTATTTATATTTTTTTTTGTTTTCTATATACAATATATGCCATGAAAATTAATTTATCAAAATGCATATACAAAGTCTATATCAAGTTTTGTGTAAATTATGTATTAAAATTATTATTTACTTGTTTATGTTAAATTAATTGAAAAAAAAGTATTTTTTTATTTGATGAATTTAAAAATTTAATAAGAAATTAATTTTGAATTATAAAAATAAAAAAATCTAGACTAATAGATTTATTATCAACTATAAAAATTTATGTGAAAGTTTTTTTTTAAATATTTATATTTATAAAAATAAAAGAGAATGAAAAAATTGTATTTAAGGTACAACAAAAAGAACGAGAATAGACGCGCCTATATCTTTAGTAAGTAAACAGAGCACCTTATGAATTTTAAGCAGCGTGGCGTGGAAAAGCGTTTCTTTTATTTTTAACAACCTTTTATATACGAGCCACGTGGTAAGAAGGCCAACGCAATTTAGCAAAGTAGATGCTGGAAGATTGTGTAAGCAGTCTCACGTTTTTTTTATATATATAAATTTTTTTTTCTTTTCATTTTTTTTTTTTTTTGTGATTGTCATTTTTATTAAATGAAAAAAGCCAATTTTTTTTTTCATTATTAAATTAATTTATGTGTTTATTATATTCATAATAATATATAAGAAATCAAAAAATTATCTAGAAAAATTATTGAATTTACACAGTTAAAAAAAAAAAAAAATGTATAAATTAAAATTAATTTTTTTAAATATTGACTCAAAATTTAATTTAATTTTTTTAATTGTTAAATTGACATATTTCAAATGTTATTATTCTATTGAATGAAAAAATTAAATTTTTTTTATCTATATTACAAAATGTAGAAAAAAAAAAAGAAAAAAAAATCTGAAAATTAGAAAAAATGTTAGAAAGTAATATTTATAATTTTTTAAAATTATAAATTTTTTCGATCAAGTCAATTAATTATTCAACTCAATTTTTTTTTTAAATATTTTATTTCTATTCATTTTTCATAATTCAATTAAAAATAAATAAAATAAAAAAGAAAAATTCTTTTTTTCTAAAAAACTTTTTACAAAAAAAAAAAAAAGGTTTAATCCCAAATTAATTAATTGTGTTATAAAAATTCCAAAAAAAAAGGTTTAATTTTAATGTTTAGATATTGATTTTCAGAATAAACTCATATATGTTGTAAAATTTCTAATTAAAAGGAGCCCAAGGATTCTGCGCATAAGAAATTGCATGTGTGTCTAATGATTTTAGTGTTACCTCGCTATATATACAGCAATATATGTGTCCACACACAAACACACAATGTATAATGTGTAAGAAAATAGATAGAGAAATTTTAAGTTGGTTAGCCAGATAAGGATACATGAATTTTGTGAACCAAGACACATTTTCAACATATACAAATATATATACAAAGTTGTGTAATATGTCTAGGTAAGATGCAGCGCTTTATAATACAGTTGGAATATCAAAACAGAAGGGAATGGTTTTCTTAGTATAATATTGGTATACATTAGATGGTTGTTGCTAGAGGTCTTGTGGGATTCTTAATGGCAAATGGCCTCCAAGGTAACACTAAGACTATTAAATACCAGCATCCTTCTCTCCCTTCCTCTTTCTCTCTTGAGGAAATTTATACTCAGACTTTCTTCACCCTCTTTAAAAAAATTCTAAATATTTATTTTTTATTTATTAAATTAAATAATATATCAATGATAATGTATTTTATATAAATAAAAATAATATTAACTCATCTCGTTGTAAGAATATAAACAAATATGCTTTCATGAAAAAAAAAAAGTAAAAAAAAAATATATACGAAGATCGAATTTTATTGGGTTTATCTTTGAGGCAAATGTTCAGCTAGAGATTTATGATATGATCCCTGAGTGAGTTTGGATTGGCAGGATGATATGAATTCTATAGTGTAAGAGTTCAATTAAATTTCTGAATATATAGGGGAAAAATATATAAAAAGAGATAAGAAATTTTTTTTCAAGATCCGATATAAAACCACATTGCATGGAAGGGCATGTCGATATCTTTAAAAAAAAAAAATATATATGTATATATATATATTTCTACCTTTTTCTTGAAAGTTTGTTTTTATTTTATTTTATTTTTTTTTGTCTTTAACCAAGATGATTTTGATGGGTATGTAAAGATGTATGTGTGTGCGACCTTTGCACAAGAAAGCTTCGACATGTTCTGGGGATTTTTATAACTTTTTATTTTATTTTTTTCTTTTTTGGCTTTGAGATTCGATTTAGGCTTTTGAAAGAAGAACGACCAGAGGGGAGTCACATGGTCTTCTGATTGGTCGTACATGACCACGCCCTACATATAAGGGTGGCTCGACCGAGTACGTACTATCAACCCTTATGTGGCCCCAATATCATCTACTGTATGCGTATATAGCTACTCTGTACACATGTATGTATGATTGTACTTGTACTGTACATGTGTAACAATCATTAAATATATATATCAAATACAGAGATCAAATTAACAGGGTGGGGCTTTTGTTTTTATTATTATTTCATATCAAAACTGATTTCCCATAATTTGTAATTAATAAAAAATTTAAATATTCAATTTCAATTACAAAAAAATTTAAAGAAATTATTTTTTTAATTTAATGAAATTACGGTTTTACTTGGCTAATTTTTTTTCCCTTTTGTTTTTTAATATATTAAATGGAAAATTGATTTTTAATTTTTAATATAAAATTAATTGTTTATGATTTGTTGAATTTTTCATTTAAGCAATGTTTTAATTGATTTAAATTTATTATTTTTCATTATACCCTCAATTATACGACAGTGTTAATTACAAATTAAACATTTTTGTAATTTTTTTTTTTTATTGTTCAATTGATATGACACGAAGGATGATCATTTATTTGCAGGTAATGATTTTTTTTTGTCTGAGATATAAATTATTACTGCATAATGAGCTCGAAAATGTATGGATTTCGTTGTTTCTAATTGTTTAAAAATTTATTGTTATTGAATAAATTGTCATGGAGTTGTTATTGTTGCAAGAATTATATTTTGTATAAACAAAAAATAATATACGTATTTTTTGCTGGACAATACATGTCCATTATCATTATCATCACGTGGATAATAAAAAAACGAATGTTTATATGAGCATAACCGAATATTGATCACAATTAAATTGATCAATTGTTTCATCAATCATGTTACGAATTTGTAAACGTTGGGCACAGTGTAAAAAACTGGCAATCTCCAAATTGTAAAAATAATTTCAACAAATAAATACACCACAAATTATGCCATTGATAATCTAACCTTAAAATAAATAATTAAAAAAAATTAAATTAAATCATAAAATCATAAGTAATTAAGTATAATAAATGATAAAATTAATAAATAGTATATTAAATGAATCCAAAACATTAAGACATGAAGCTTGGTTCCAAAAATATCAACAACATTCCAACAAGAATCATCAATGAAAAAAAAAAAATATATAATCCATGTACATTTACCTTGATTAATGTTGAATCAACCAAAAAAACATCATAAACATGTTAAACAATGCTCCAATTACTCAAATGATTCTGATGACAATCTCCAAGATGTTAATATAACTCCAAATCTTCATCAAAGCCAAGTAATTCGTGTTAGATTTTTTTTTTCAAGCCCGCGCATTTTTACAGCTAAATTATATAAAATTAAGTAAGCCTACTATCGAATACAATCGAGCATACAACAATCGATTAATCGATTAGCTATCAAAGCGCCATCTTTGTTTAAATCCTTTTAAATTTAGTTACAAATAAAAACCGCGGGACAAAACGGTGGAGCTGAGGCATCATCAGTCAACTCCAGCGACTTTGAGCGCATCAAAACAATCTCGTGTTTGGTGATAAAAAATATTTATTTATTTGTAATTATTGAGTGAAATGATTGAAGAGCACGACGAGCGTGATACAATATGCGACTCAGTGGTAAGATGATTATTGAATTCAATTTTTTGTTTAATTTAATATTGACTGGGTGACAATTGAATCATCAACAAACAAATATACAAAAAATATAACCTCAAATTTTTAGAATTCGCTTGTTGAAGGATGTCGCTTGCCGGTTCGTATGCCTGGAACCGATGATTGGCGTGAGTTTTAATATTATTTATAATTATTAACAATATAAAAATTAATTATTTAAAAATGTTATTAAATTCTTTTCAATAATACACGCAATTTTACAAGTGTACACAGTGACACAGAATTTTGACATTTCAATGTTTTCCAAACAATTGATTACATATTTTAATTATTAGTTAAATAATATATTGATAAATAATGATAATTGTTTATTAAGTTATGTGATAGTTGATACAATAATTAAACATGTTGATAATGTTTTTTATTTTTTATTTTTTTCATCAACAACAATTTGTTTTGTTTGGCTCTAGGGTTATGTTTTGGTTGTCAAAAATAAATTGTCAATGTTATTGTTGACTTAACATGATGACAATGTTATTTTCATAAATGATATTATTATTAAAATATTATTATTTATTGCATTACAATATAGTAATTGTTTATTATATTATTTTTTAGCACTGGCCGAAATAATAAGTCTGAAAGAAGAGCGAGGTGTCAAATGGTACTACGTGCATTATGTAGACTGTGAGTATATCACATCAAAAAAAAAAATGAATAAATAAATAAAAAAGAATATTAATATATTATATATTCTTGATAAATCATCATGATACTAATTTTGTATTTTTATTTTATGATTAAATCAATAATGGAACGAAAATAATAAAAAATAAAATAAATAAATAAATAATACAGTCAACAAAAGATTAGATGGATGGATAAAAGAAGATTGTTTAGACACAAGAAAAGTACAATATCCACGTAAAGATGGTATAACACCTGGTACTGGTGCTGCAACACCAAAAAAACAAATACCAAGTAGACCACCAAGTCCAACAATAACAAATAATGAACCAGTTAATGGTACAGCTGTATTACAAGCAGCATTACAAAAAAAAATATCACGTAAAAGAAAAGCAACATTTCTTGATAATGATGATTCACAAGATTCACCATTATCATCATCATTATCATCAACAACAACACTAACAATAACAACAACAACTGCAACAACAACAACATCATCATCATCAGCATCATCATTAATAAATGTAACACCAACAAGTGGACCACGACCAACTGGTTCATTGGTTGCACATCATCATGATGATGTTGTTACTAGAATGAAAAATATTGAATTAATTGAAGTTGGTAGACACAGAGTTAAACCATGGTACTTTAGTCCATATCCACATGAAATGGTCAATTTACCATGTATATATATTTGTGAATTTTGTCTTAAATATAGAAAAAGTCGTAAATGTCTTGAACGACATCTTGTTAAATGTAATTTACGTCATCCACCTGGTAATGAAATATATCGTAAAGGATCAATATCATTTTTTGAAATTGACGGTAGAAAAAATAAGAATTATGCACAAAATTTATGTTTACTTGCAAAATTATTTTTAGATCATAAAACATTGTATTATGATACTGATCCATTTTTATTTTACGTTATGACGGATTTTGATAATCGTGGTTTTCATATTGTTGGATATTTTTCAAAAGAAAAAGAATCAACTGAAGATTATAATGTTGCTTGTATATTAACATTACCACCATATCAAAGAAAAGGTTATGGTAAATTATTAATTGAATTTTCATATGAATTATCAAAATTTGAAGGTAAAACTGGATCACCAGAAAAACCATTGTCTGATCTTGGTTTATTATCTTATCGTAGTTATTGGGCACATACAATACTTGATATATTATTAACAATGAAACCAATGGTGGATAATGAAAAAGCACAAATAACTATCAATGAAATATGTGAAATAACATCAATTAAAAAAGAAGATGTTATATCAACATTACAAAATATGAATCTTATTAATTATTATAAAGGACAGTATATTGTAACATTAAATAGGTAAATTATTTGATTTTAATTTTATCATTTTACATTAATTAATCAATTAATCAACACATAATTTAATTTATTTTTTTTCAAACAGGGATATAATTGAGCAACATCAAAAAGCGATGGACAAAACATCAATACGAATAGATCCAAAGTGTTTACATTGGACACCAAAAGACTGGAGTGTAAGAGCTAAATGGTGAAAGTTTTAAATAGCAAGTGAAATAGACAATAATATTTTTAAATTAATTAAAAAAAACATTAATTTTCGGTAGTGAAAAAAATTTTATTTAGAAGAAAAGAAGTATGATCAATTACATTTAATTTAAATGTACAAAAAAACAAAAAAAAGAATGGAAAAAACATTGTACATAATAATTATAGTTTTTTTTTATTTTTTATTTAAAATGTGTGTAATGTTTTTAATGAGGCTTTAAAATAACAGTGCACATAAATGAAAAAAAAAAGAAAAAAAATCTAAATTTAAAAAAAGAAACATTAAATTATTAATTATAAACTATTAAAATTGATTAGAAAAAATCAGCTAGTCTGGTGCTACGAAAACAGGTCTAGCGTGCATTGACCAGATCAAATTTTTTGAAATACAGTGATTAGGTAAACAATAATAAAATTAAATAAACAAAGAAAAAAAAAACAATATGAACATTAGTAGGATTGTAAATAAATGTGATTTTATAAATTGTCGTTTTTATTATAAACAAATACAAAAAACAATAATAATAAAAAACTAAATTTTTCCTAAAAAAAATGGCGGTGAATGTTACCGACCGAAAATATTACAATAGTTGATATTCCCATCGTTTGGCAGCGTTGCGTTTGGTTTCTATTTGTCACGATCTTTCTTGTGGAATTATATATTTTTAGTTAGAAAAAAAATATATTTGCGCAAGGATGTGCAGCTGCGCAAGTTCTAATTTTACAATCAAATTTGGTTATTAAATTGAGTTAATTAATTGTTTTTTTATAATAAATCACTTTGATTGTTTATTGTCTATTGAATGAGTGATAAATTGTTGCTGAATATTGCTGATTTGACGAGAAAAACTGCATATTGTCAAAGCCGGTTGAGCATGGAAAACACGGCCATTAATAACAACACAAAATGGCAGCATGGTATGTAAATATTATTATTATTTATTTTGTTTGTAAATAAAAAGCATGTAAACAATCGTGACAAATAACAGTGAAAAAACAACAAACTTAAATATTTGAGATTATGTTTCACTGTTGTTTCAAGAAAATTAACAAATTTTGATATTTTTTGCAATAAATTAATCTTAAAATAATAAAAAATAATTGAATTAGTTATAAATAAATACCAGTCAATAAAATTATAATTAGCTCAAAAATATTATTTAAAAAAACTTTTAATGAATCAAAAATATCATTATTTGTATTTTTTTTTTTCTAATTAAATTTTATTTTTCTTCTTGAAAAAAACGATATTCTAATTATGATGTAAAATATTTTTTAATGTTTATAGATACAAAAAAGTGTGACCAGAAATTATTGAGAGAAAAAGGCTGACGTGAAGTCCGCACATGGAGGTCGTGAAAAATCTAAAACACATAAAAAAGATTCAGATAATTATGGACATGATGAAGAGCCACCACCAAGTACTGATTCATCATTCAATTATACCAACACCTGAAGAGAAAAAATAATTACAGCATAATGCAAACACAGATGTTGATGACACGATGCTAAATGTTGAGACACCAAAAGATGCACTTGTAAAAATTCCAAAAGAGGGTGAACATCATACCAACTCGAGGGAAATCATGTTGATGTTACTGGTCAATCAAAGTCACCTGTGAATTCTGTTGGAGGACGTGCATCAAGCTACAAAAAAGAAATAAAAGAGATTGAAAAACTTCAATTATAGTTGAATTATTTATTCATTTTTCTTTCGTTTTTTTTGAAGTTATAACCCCCTTTTTTTTTATATCATTATCGCATATTTATTTCTTGGGTTGAATTTATTATTCTTGCAACCTAAAAACATAAAAATGTCTGAGATTTTATTAATTTTTTTGTGTTAACAATACTGTTGTTAGCTGCACTACCCAAATTATCTTTCGTTGTTGCATTTATGATACATCCTTGAAGATTAATCAAGACACTCATCATCAACAGCAAAACATTTAAGAGCACTATGTAAGGATATAAATTTTTTTCAGAGCTCAAAGTAATTCATGAACGTAAAAAAGTAATAAAAATAATTGAAATTAAATTCTAAACGTTTGGAATAATTATATTCAGGTGGTGAATAAATATTAGAATATAATTTCATGAAATTTGTCCGTGGAAAAAAAATATATTGTCCCCTGTGTTGCCTCCTCTACAAAATTATTTGGCTCTGACTTGGAGGTCATCAATCAATGACCAAGTTTTCTTCTCTATTTTTAACCAATTATTTTTTAACTTAAAATTAACTCAATTAAATTCTCGTTATATTATGAATTATATGTATATATATTTTATTTTTTCTTTGATGAATTTATAAAATAAAATATTAATTTGACAGTCGAAAATAATTACAACTGCAAATTGATAAATTATTTTATTTTTTTAACACATTTATGGGGTGAACAATTTAGTCGGCAATGGCTGGACACGATAATATTTTTTTTTATGATTAGATTTTTTCTTTTTTTTTTGTTTAATTTTTATAAATTTTATTCATTTTTTTTTTTTT
>MKYW01000044.1:894806-909295 GCA_015776835.1 Aphidius ervi
AAAAAAAAAAAATACTCGCCTTCACCCAAGCAATTATCTTTTCCGAAAATAAAATAGAAATAACAAAATAAAAAAAAAAAAATTGAATTATTATTTTGTATAGTTTGAATATGGGTCAGTTAAAATATAGAAATTTATTTATTCATTATTTTTTATAAATATATAATATTTTAGCCAATTTTTTAGCAAGATAAAATAAATGATAAATAATCAGTATGAAAATTAACTTGATAATAAAATAAAAATAAATTTTAAAATGAAAAAATAATTGTTATTATTTTACAATATAATAATTTTTAAAAATAAAAAAAAAATTTTATAAAATAATTTTTTTTATATTTACCAAGTTGAATAATATTTTTTTTTTTTAATTTATAATTATTAAATAATATTGAAAATTCAAAATTTAATATCTCGTTTGATTGTATATAATTTTTTCAATATTATTTATGACCAAATATATTTTTTTTATTGTTATAACAAAAAAAAATTAGAAGCGATACGTAAAACTTTATAACGTCGTTTCATTGGCTGAACAATTTTATTTTTTTTCTCTCTTGTACATTGCTATGCTATTATCAAACATGAGAATTTTTTAAAATTCAAATAAAATTGAATGAAATCATAGAAACGATGAAGAAGCTACTACTCATTCTCGTGATATTAAATATCTCAGAATTACAAGTCAATAACATCGTTATTTTCAAAATTTAATTTCATAAATTTTCACAATAAAAGTTTATAAAAAATTATTGAATAACATGAATATAATAAACTCAATGTTCGATTTAGTATTATTATTATATTTAAGAATTTTTATTCAAAAAAATAATCAGCGGAAAAAAATTAACCCGACAGCAAGTATTTCAGTAGTACAAGTCAACTAATGTCAGACCTAATATTGTATTCACTAGATTCACGTGTAAAAAAACAACATTTAAATTATTTATAATTTATTTATAATTCATTTAACTTGGCTAAAGCTAAAATATATATTGAATCAAAAAAATTATTAATAATTATAATTAATAAGCAATTTAAAAATTAACTTTTGTTAAAATCCTTTTTTTTTTTTTGTTTTTTTATTATCATCAAAACGATTTGCAATTTGTATGAAAAACTCATCATGAATCATAAAGCCATTAGTATTATCCACATTGTGTGCTTTTATATAGAAAAAAAAAAATTGTCAATTCCATTTTTATGTTGTTTTAAATTATCGTCAAGTGTTTTCAATCGTCACATAAAATATTTGGTTTGGTTATGTCTCTGTCATGTTGAAAATAACAAAAATAAAAAAACCAGTAACCAAAAATAATATCAATATTGAATTATTATAATTATTATTTTAACATAAATTATATTAAATCATCAAAAAATACAGTTCATTGAATTTTTTTAAGCATCAATGATTTTAATTAAATAAATAATAATTATTATTATTTAAAATTTAGAATCAATATAATTTATATAATTAATATCAATTTTTCAATATAATTATTATGATTTATTTAATTATTATTGCGTCAGTAAATTGAAATATTTTTTAAAATAAAATTTACATTTCAATTTTTATTTATTTTTTATTCGAAATTTGATATTACAAGTAAAATATTAAATTTCAATTTATTGTTTATTTATTTTTACTCTATGAATTTATTATTATAAGTAAAATATTTAACTGAAATTTATTTTTAACTATATTCTTCTTTTTTAGGATGATAAATTTGTTATTTTTTGGCTATTAATGGGCTTGTGGTTTAACACTATTTATAGTTACATGTTTATTACATTGGTTCGTTGACAATATATATATATTTATTGATAATATTACAAACGACTATCGGAGCTTGATCGACTTTTACTCATTCCACTAAATTCAAAGCATGTACTGATCGGTTTTCTAAATATATGGATGCATATATATATCTTATGTGGTTTGCTTTGTGGCCATCAAAGTGTATACTTGTATCAAATTGTAAAAGCTCTAGTGCTTTTAACAATCAATATTTATCAATACACCTTTTAATTATAAATGTCACTTGGGTTTTTTAAATTTATTTTCAATTTTTAATAATAAATATATTTCCATTTATTAAAATATGAAATTAAAATCAATTTTACAATTGTATATTATATATTAATTATAATTATATATATTTTTTTGCTTTTATTCATTTTAATTGAATTTTTTTTTTATGTCATTACTTTTCGGTGGATATAATTTACCTCTTTGCAAATTTTCTTAATTTTTAAATTTATAAAAAAAGATGCTCCAGTTATTGGTGTTTAAAAAAAAAATTCAATAAAGTGTAATTGAATATTTTTCGTTAATCTCTTTTTATTTTTAATATATTTTTCTATCAATAATTCATTATGATAATTGAAATATAAAATGATAAATAATTTTTTTCATCTGCCTGATGTTTGTTGAATTTAATTTACCAATTAACTTTAAATTTTATTAATTTTAATATTCATTATAATAAGATGCTCCAGTTGTTCTGTTTTAATTAATTCAATTTTAATTTTCTTCATTTAAATTCCTTTGTTATGAATAGAATTAAATTTTCGTGTATAAATATTTTAAAATATTATTTTTAATTTTTACATTATAATTTTTCTTTGTTTTGTTATAAATTCATATATGAAATTTGATTTAATTTAATTTATCAAAACTTTAAAATATTATTTATTTTTGTAAAATTTATATATAGATTCTTGAAACTTAATATTCAAATTTATAATAATTATTATTATTTTTAATATTTATTAAATATGATATTCATCGTCAGCATATTAGTTTTAAGAAAAATCATGTTTAAATTAATTTAGTCATGAAATATTAAAGTTGAAAATGATAAAAAAAACAATAAAATTTTTATGTTAAAAATAAAAATTATTACTAAATCAAACGGTTTTTTAAAGTCTGGTTTTTTATTATTATTTTATAGAGTCTTTATATGTGGGTAATAAAAAATTTATTGCCATAGGTGAAAATATATATTTGTCATGCAAAAAAAAACGTATATCATACTTGAAAAATCTCATGAAAGATTATTGCTCAAGGCATATACGTGAATCATCTGTCTCGCCAAAGTTAGTGGATTTAAAAAAAAAAATCCATATTTCATTGGGATATAATTTATTCCAAATTCATTAATCAATAATGTTGTTTTTTTTCTTTTTCACAAACTTTTAATAAATAAAATAATTGTTTTTTTTTTTTTTTTTTCTNAAAAAAAAAAAATAAATATCATGCTGAAAGTTTGCTTGGGCAAAACGATTGGCTTGGTAAACAGCTCACGGGTAAAAATCAAGTATTGTGTGGTGAATCGATATAGGCCCCAGAAAAAAATAAATAAATAAAAAACTTGAGCAAACATCGACTTGTTGCCTTTTTTACTTCTTTTTATTATTTTTATTTTTTCATTTTCATTGAAGCATATTGAGAAGAAAAAATAAAAAAATTATAAATAAAATTTTCCACTTATGATTTATAAGATAAAAATTTGAAATCAGATATTAAGTATAATGCTATATGAGAATAAAATTAAATCGACATTTACCTTGAATAAAAAAAATATTTAAAATTAAAAAATAAAAGAAAAAATTACCAACAAATGACAAAGAGAAAGTTCTCATTTCAAATCGTTAATTACAATTTCAATTCAATTTAGAGTACTTTTTTTTTTTGTCTCGACATACCTGAGCATTGTTGATTAATAGATTTTAATTAAAAATGTAAATAAATAAATAGTAACAAATAAATAAAAACAATAATTTTAACGATTGAATGAAAAAAAAAAAAAATAGAATATTTATTTTATATTTAATTTGGATTGAAATTTTTTTAAAATAATTAATCATCGTTATTATTATTAATTTATTTATAAATATAAAATTTGTATTACATACTCTAATAAATAAATTCGCTAATTCTATATTTATATTTTATTTTATTATTTTTTTCAATTTTTATCTCGTTCAAATACGTCGACATGTTTGCATTTCATTAAACCATGATTGATACGGACAACAAAATACCAAATAAACATTTATCTCGGTTTAAAAAAATAAAATAAAAAATTGATATATATCTATTCTGTTAAATTATCATTCATACGTATGGTTTTTTGAATTTTTTTGCATATAAAAATATTCAATTTGTTTTATTTATGTAAATTTAAGAGTTTAAAAAAAAAATAAAATCAACGACAATTTGATTGGTATCCATTTATATAAATAACAATTGTTCTAAATTTGCATTTATTAAAATCAAACTACTACCTGTTGTACTTTTGAATTTAGTGATAGCAAACATTAAGAAAACTTGGTCTTGAATGAATTTAGGTCATTCAAGTAGGTCAGCAAGATGCCAAACTAATATCTATATATTCTAAAAATAAATAATAATTCAATAAAAAAATATTTTTAAACTTTTATTTGATTTTAAAAATGAAATAAATATTTATAAATAATATAAAAAAATTCTATAGATAAATTTAATCTATTATTTATTTGATTAAATAAATAATTATTTAATAGTGGTTAAATTCAAAATAAAAAACAAAAAAAATGAATATTCAACTTTATATTTAAATAAATATAAAACTTTTTTATTTAAATTTTATAAAACTTTGAAAAATAAATTATAGGAATTTAAGATAACTCTGTGATTAAGGGGAAAGAAAATAAAATTAATATTTACAAAGTTGTTTATAAATGTATACAGAAATTAAGGAATATAAATTTTATATATTTAAATATAATTAATCATAAATATTCCATAAATTAGAGTAATGAAGAATAAATTTTCAGGATAAAAGTGTTAATATCGAACTTTTGATTAAGGTTATTTTAATCTTGAATTTTAACTTTCTTAATTTATTGTATAATATTTATAATATATAGAATAATATGTATCTAAAATACGTAATATAACTTGACTAAAAATTGAAGATAAATATACAAAGGGTAGTTTTGTAATAGGGATGGGTCAAAATGTCGTTAATGAAAACCAAGAGGAGTGAAATGAAATTGGGAGTTTGGTAAATATTTGTTCGTAGTTCATATATAAAGTGTGAACAAAGTTACAGTAGTAGTGGTTTTTGTGTACACAGTGTCACTGTTTATTGAGAAACAAAAAAAACAAGAAAATTATTCTCAAAGTATACGTCTTTTTTTTTTTTTTCAAAATATTAAATCAATGAAAATAAAAATTTTATTTTTGTTAATGTTAGTTGGTATTTAACAAATAAATATATTAATTAAAAATTAAAATTAATCATAATAATTTCAACTCAATTTATTTATTTACAAAAATTCATTCAATAATAAAAAGAAAAATAAATAATTTTTTGTAATTTTAATTTTCATCTTGTTTTTTTTTCAAGTAAATATATTTGAGAAAAAAAAATATTATTTATCTATTTAATTAATTAATAATTATTATGTAAATGAAAAAAAAAAAAAAAATTATATTCACAATTAATTAATGTATAATAACATCTTTAAATTATCATAAAAAAATTTTAAATGAAAAAAGGTTTAAATTTTTTTTTTTTTCATATATTTTTTCTTTTTGATTTTTCACTTGAATTTTAAAGTATAAAAATTCAAAAACATACTGAAGTTGAAGTGGAATAGAGTAGTTTAACAGAAAAACAAAAAAAAAAAAAATATATAATAATAAATGTGTAATTTTATATAAAAATTCATGATGTCTAAATTCATGCTGAAAATATTATACTGTTGTGCTTGAAGATTCAATTACCCTAAGCTTCTCTTGAGAATATCAACCTACTCAGGTTTCACATTATAGCTTTATTTCATCTTCGACTTTTTCATTTTATTTTTTTTTTTTTGTTATATTTTCATATTTATTATAATTTTTTTTTTTAACCATACAAGTTTTTTTTTTTTTTCTTTTTTCTCCTTAATAAAACTTTTAACTCATCAATGTAGAAAATATTTTTGATGAAGATGAATTTGTACATCATGATCTAATCATGATACTTTCAACTTTTTTATCCCATCGAACTTTGTTATTTTACTAAAGCGATTTTCTATCACTTAATTAAACTCATCTACTTTATTTTTTTTCTTATTTAGTATTTTATTTTTTATTTTGTCATTTAACTAAAACTTTATTTCTACACGTTTCAAATTAAGTTAAATTTTGTTTTTTTTTATTTTTTAACTTGAAATGTAACTTTTTCGAGAGTATCGTCACGAAAAGAACATCAAGCAAAATTTACATTTTAACACTGTGCTTGAATGAGTTAAATAACATGTTTAAGTTTAAAATAAAATTTGTAAATACATTGGATGATGATGATAATGTAGATTAACAAAATTGTCTTGTTAATTTGTAAAAGTTGTATGTTCAATGTCAGAAATGAGGATAAAAAATTTTATAGTTTAATCAAATGATACTTGAAAAATTATTCAAGCTCAATATGTCGACTTGTATGTACTTGATGATAATTAATGAGGAAAGTTTTCACCTTAAAATTATTTATATTTTGAATCAAGACTTTTGAACTACTAAAATTTTTCCACTTGGCACTTATTTTATACTTGAATCTTTCAACTGTAAAATTGTTATTCGTGATTGTGTTTAATCTCTCATAAATTTCTTTTAATTCTTTTTGATTTAATTTTTCTTCTTTTTTCTTTTAAGTTCACAAAGGTATATGGGTCATCTAATTTTACCCTTTTATCTACGCATTTGAGAGTGACATTGTTTTTTTATATTTCAATTGATTTTTTTTTTAATTTTAAAAATACATTTTTTTTATCATTTTAACAATTAAATCAATTTTATTTTTCATTTTCACAAAGACTGTGTGTATATCTGTCATTTTAATTTTCATATCTCCCAATTTATAACAGTTTTATTATAGAAAAAAATTGTTTTTTTTTATCACAGAATAAAATTCAGCTCATCCGTAAAAATCCCATTTCCTATTGTCACCAGTGTATGAAAAATAATTTTTTTTTTTTTTTATCAAAAAGCCAGGTTGAAAAAACATAAGTACTATATATGAGCAATATCACCCTCCGTGAAATAAAAAAAAAAAAAACTGAAAAAATATTGAAAATAATAACTGAAAGCTTCAGGCAATACTGAGAGTATACAAAAATAATTGGAACATTGATTCGAATTTTTTCCAATTTGCCATATCACCTCAAACTAAATTTCTATTTCAAAAAAAAAAATTACTATTTGCTAAAAAATAGATATTTTAAATAATTACATTAATTGGATTTAAAACAATTACGAAATTCAAAGCTTAACAAAATTTAAATAATTAATTTTTAATTATATTATTGAAAAAAAAATTATTCAAAATTTTAAAATTAAATAAAAAAACAACAGCTTGGAAAAAAAATAAAATAGTTAATTAAAATTTTTAACTATCAAAGTAATTTTTAAATTATTTTTTCAATTTATATTTTTTTCCTTTGAACATGTTAATTGTAATTTCAATTAAATATAATTTTTTATTTCAATATTTTTTTAATAAAATCAAAAACTACTGTAAATTTTTTTGTAATAAAAATATTTATTACCCATTGATATTTAATAATAAATGAAAAATTAAGGAAAAAAAAATTCAAGGTAAATGGCATAAGTGTAGTTACAGGTTAACATGTTGATAAAAAAAAATAAATAAATAAAAAATAGTATTTTATCGCAACAGGTGGTGTGTTAGCACCTCGGGTATTTTCTCTTTCTCATCAGCCACAATGTTCGGCTTAAGAAGCCATCGTACTTGTGGTATGTCTTTGTCTATGTATACTGTTAGTCACATAGAATAGCTAGGTTGCTTGGTTGACTAACAATGTACCTCAACATTTTTACACAAGGGAAAATATATATATAAAAAAAAAAAGTAGCTATATATTCTTAGACCACACTGAAGACTAACAAAAGCCATCAGCTTTACTGTCTACTACTCTGCGAATAATAAAAAAAAAAAAAAAATAAAACAATGTATATAATATAAATAATAAAAAATAAACAACAAGCTAACCAAGCCATTCATTCAAGAAGCTTGCAAGTTTTTAAATAAACTTGCAGACAAAATAACTGAGTGGTGAATTTTTATTTTTTTATTTTTTCCTGACTCACAAATTACAGACAATTGTAATTACAATTTTATTTGTTTGATAATAATTTGACAGTTAATTTTTTATCTCATTTTGAAATAAGTTTTCTTATAATACTTATCTGTATTATTTTTTCAAGTCAGGGTAAATAATCTTTTTTTTTTTCCAATAAATCATGACATTATAATCCTCGGAGTATTAATGTCGGCGTTGGAAGAATCTTAATTTTCATTTTACCACATAATATTTTGTCAGATAAATTTTATTTAGTTTATTGTTAACCCTTTGTTTTGATTAAAATATCTAGAATACTTTTTTGACTAATTTTAATAACTAAAGCTAATAACTAAAGCTAATAATTAAAGCTGTAATAATTATTTTTTTATGTCAATTTATATTTTTTTTTTCGATTTGAAAATATGACTTTTTTATACTTTAAATTTTTCATTTTATAAATATTTTTATTATTTGTTATTTTATGTTTTTTAATACTGAATTATTAGGGTTAAAAAAAAAAAGTTTAACAATTTTAAAAATTTAGATATAATTTAACGAAATGTCAAAAGTTTGTAAATTGAATATTTAAATTTAAAATGATTTTTTTTTTACACGTATAACTGATAGTTTATAAATTTGTTCTTGATATATTTTGAATTTTTATAGTGTTGAAAATTAAATTGAACTTTCTAGCAAGAATAATGAGAAAGTACATAAGTTTTGTTTTAAATTGAATTTCTCAAGTGTTTTAAAAGTATTTTATACAAATGTAAATTAAGTTTAACTAAAATTATATACTTTTTTAAATTTATAATATTACAGATGTGCTTTTATTTATTGACATAAACATTATTCAAATACTATCACGTAAAAAATATCACAATCAAAATATTCTCAATACAAACTTTCTGGTATAATAAAATATACTGGCAAATGATTTCTGGGTAATAAATATTATGTATAGCATGTGTTAGTTTGAAAAACATTAAGTTTTCAATATCAAAATAATGATTTCCATGTATTCTATTGAAATATATATTTTTAAAATTATTTTGTATTATTGAATTTAAATAACTGTATGTTTTTCTTCTATTCCTTTAGCTATTATTTTATTTTGATTGAAAAATATTTACTCAAACATCTAAATATGTATTTAATTTTATTGTTGCAGATGATGTAAATTTAAATAGAACTATCCAACGAAATTAATCGGATTAATTTTCATCATCAACTACAATAATGGTGAGTTATTAAAAAAAATTTTAAAATATTTCATTTCGTTTTTTAGATAAAAACAAACTGTTTTGCGTCTTAAAAAAATATTTATTCTATCAAATTTTCCAAGTAATTAGAGCTTTCGTTTGATCAACTTGATAAACGTAATTTTTTAAAATTATTATACTTGCTAAGCAAATACTTTACACAAATATATTTCAACTGTAAAATATTTCAACGAGAAAATATCAGTTAAAGAAATTCGTTCATCATAATATTACACGATTAATTCAAATAATATTAATAAAAAAAAAAAAAAAGTTCATCAAGTATACAAAAGGAATATACTAAAATGTTTATTTAAATCCAAAAAAATAAAATAAAAATATTAAACATCTATGCTCTAGGTACATAGAGTGTTGAAGGCTTTTAGTTTGAGATTTAAAAAAAAAATGCTTAGATGGTGTGTGTTTGTGAGTGAACAAAATCCTTCGGAAGCCAAGCTCAATCGAGATACAAATCCTGAACAGTGGGAATTCACGCTGAATTCCAACCACGTTCCGGAACAGAAGGATCGTTACCTACCCTCTTTCTACGCTTTCCGATTCACCTCGTTTTTCTCTCCCTAATTTTTTTTTCTCTTCTACTCTCTCTCACTATATTGCTTTTATTCTTTTACTCTTTCTTTTTTTTTTTTTNTAGATTTATATTAATAAAATAAAGAAAAAAAAAAAATATAACAATATTAAGAATGCCGACCTCGTTATTGTCTTTGATAATCAAGGGGATTTTATGATAAAAGATTTGACCATTTGTAAAAACAAAATGAAAAGATTAGATTATTAATAATACTTGATAAATATTTTTTTTGTTTTTATTATTATCTTTTTTGTATATAATTATTTATCATTTTATTTATTTTTTTTTCTATTGTGTATATATATTTTTCTTCGTTTTTGTTGCGATGAAAAAGTTTTAAATAAAAATCCAATTTCTGTAACTATTACTTGGCAATATGATATGCTAGTGAATATCGAAAAATCGTGAATAGAAAAAATAAAAATATAAAAAAATAAATTAAATAAAAAAAAAAAAAAAAGTGTCGATCGGGTCAGTAGCCAAGTTTTTAGAGCGTAGAAAAATTTTCCTCTCATATCTTCTCGTCTTTTCAGATATTTATTATCGATAATAGTTTTTTTTNAAAAAAAAAAAAATCTCTGTGGTCATACGCATTTTAAAATAACTACCACCACAAGAGAAAATTATTAAATTATTTTATTAATATAATTTATTAAATAATGTATATTATTTATTTTTTTTTTTATGAAAAATATTTAATTTAATTTCAAGTTATGATTAAATATTTTAAAGACAAATAAAAATATTTATTATAGTAATAAAAATAATTTTATTCAGAGTTAAATTTATGGATACAATATGGTTGAATGTTGATAAAAATAATCATGAAAATAAAAAATAATAAATAGGGTAATTTTTGAAAAATATATTAAAAGCTGAATGTACATCTGGTAGATGTTGCCAAGTGTGTAAATTATCCAGTCTAGTTATATATAAAATAAGTGGTATTCTACTCACAGTGAGCATTAAAATTTCCAATGAAAAATATTTCTCATTATTTTTTAGAAAATATAATATTTTTCTCAACTTATCTACAAATCATTCATTGCATTTTTCTTATTTTTTTTTTTATTTACATTTCTTGAAAGTTACTCTATCAAAGAAATCATTTGCTCGTTTATTAATTTTATTTTTATTCTATTATGCTCTTATCTTCAATTGCAAAAAAAAAAAATATATAAATATATAAATTCTCTCAACAATAATTGACAAAAGAAAAATAATTAACATGATTTTTCATAAAATAAAATCAACAAACTTCATCTACAACTTATGTAATGAAAAAGAAATTCAGAAAAAAATTTTTTTTTCCTCGAATAATCAAGAATATTTAAAAAATATAATTATTTATTTTTATTTATCAACTTTTCTTTTGTAATATTATTATTTTTCATTTTAATTTCAACATCAAGTTAATCACAAAGAATATAAAAATAAATATATTAAATAAATTCAATCATTGTATTTAATTTTTTTTTTTTTATCCAGCTTTTACAACTAAATATTTTACTGAGTTTGAAAAAAAAAAAAAAATGTATATATCTTCATTTACCAATTGTAATATTTTCTTTTATAAATGATTTTTTATTTTTTTTTCTCATGAAAAACTTGCCTATAGTTTATATATTTTTTTATTATTTTTTTACTGTGTCATGAGTTTCACCCATATTTGGCCCCAAATACGCCAAAAGGGTGGCTTTCATGACACAACGTCAATAACTAATACTCAAAAAATAAATGTATAAAAAGCTTATACACAAACGATAATAAAATTTTACATTAAAATACATCTGAGGGATGAAATTTTAAAAAATTAAATACAAACAAACTTTGTATAAAATAAGAAATAGAGCGTTATATATTTAATATATATTTTCAACCTTCATCTAAATATAAATATATAATTTATAATTATGATGAATAATATCAATGACACAGATAAAAGTAAATATTTATTTTACAATATTATATATAAGAAATAAAAAAGATGATAATAATAATTTATTATAAATAAAATATATTGAATATCTATTTTTAATTATCATTTTTATCTTTTGTTGAAAGAAGAAATATATATTACTAATAAATATATATTCCATTGTGATATTATGAATAATTGCAAGTTTCATTATTATAAATTTTAATTATAAATTTTCTAAAAACATCCGTTTTATAAGTTTCAAAAATAGCTAAATGACAAAAGTTTAAAATTGAATTCAAATGTCTTTTTTTGTATGAAATACTTTCCATTGTTTAAAGTTTGTAAATTTAAATTATTTATTAATAAATATTATTTAAAGATTTATTAATATTAAAATTTTCAATTGAATATATTTTCTTTTTTTTATTGAAGCTATAATTAAATTTTCAAGTATTGTTTTGAGTATCAATTGTCAGCAATAATGATGCAAGAAAAAAAAAAAAATTAAGTATCAATTTATTGTCATTTTTAACAATTGAATTCTTCTGGATTTTTTTCCATTTGAAATAATAAATAAGAATATAAGTTATGATTTTATTTTTTTGCAAGATAAGATATTTTGCTACTAATCTCTTGGTGAATCTCTTGTTAAGGATTGTAAGATGATCTTCTATGGTGCAAAAGTAGAACAATGAAAATTGTGAACAAAGTAAAATAAAGAATATTTAAATTAACATTTTTGTTTTTTAATTTAAATGTTTATTTTTTTTGTTTTAAAATTATTTTAATTAGCTTATTTCTTTTTCATTGTTTTCTTGTGCGGATAGATTTATTATTTTTGTGGTTTTAAATCAGTTTAATTTGATTACTTGAATGGAATTGAGATGTGCGTTTGAGAAATTTCGATTGGCTTCTTTTTGCTTATACTAATAGCAGCTAATATTTACTCGTAAATTTTTTTGAAAATCTCAATTTTGCTGGTTTTTGAATAACAAAAAATTCTGTTCTTAATGATATTTGATTATATCATTGCAATTGAGTGCTAGAAAATTGTTGATCTAGCACTTGATTCCCCCAGAGTTTGAATAATTTTCATTTATATGATTGGCTTTTTAATTTAACAAATATACAATTTTATATTATTGATTTTATTTATAGGTCAGATTTTTTATTTTAAATTTCATCATTAATATACACTATACATGAAAAACATATAAGAAAAAATATAAAAACTTTATTCAATAAATAAAATATAAAATTGAATTTTAAGTAACACTAAAAGAAAAAATTTTTTTTTTTCAAATTTAAAATTTTTTCCCGAATAAATTTGAATAATAAATTTAACAAAATAAAATAAAAAATATATATTATTTTTAAAATTAAAATGAAAAAAAAAAAAAAAANNNAAAAAAAAAAAAAAAAAAAAAACACATACAATAAAATTTTTTAACAATTTTAAAAGTCGTTTAAATAATTTAAAAATAAATTGCTTTTAAGAAAATTGATTGTAACTTTTAAGCATGAATAAACTTAAAATATGATTTTTTTTTTTCTTTGTAATTCTAGGATTTACTTTAAATTATAAATAATTTTTAAATTAATTTTACTGTAAACTTTACAGTTTATATAAAAATAAGAGGAACACTTTTCTAAATGGTTTTCGGTTTAAAAAAATTTACCGCTTATTTCAAGTTGTAAAAAGCTTTCAATTAAATAATTTTCTTATTATATAATATTTATTTATAAATGCGTTATTGATGTGATAAATTTAACGAGTAATTACTCAACAAAATAACTACAAGTTGTTATAATTTACACACCTCCATTTGCTTGGTCAACTCGTTATCCTTGATTATTCAAACCCTCATAAATTAACGCAACGATAAATACTCTCTTTAAATTTTCAATATAATCATCATTAAAATATACACACTGTGTTAATAAAAAATTTCAAAAAATAAAAATACTATTTAGCTAATTAATTTCACAATAATAATAATAAATTTTCTACGATGTTGATTGAAAAAAAAAATTAAAAAAAAGAAAAATACACCAATTTTAATTTTAAGGTATACTTGCAAATGCATATTTTACACTTAGTGGTAGGTTTATATTAAGGGGGGCTAATGAAGGGTAAACATTTAATTCTAACAAGGGTATAAATATATTTGGGATAAATTAAAAAAAAAAAAATTAATATAATTAAATTTTAGGGGACAAGCCAAACATCAATGTTAATTTATTTTAATTATTTTTATAATATAATTAATTGTAATTGTATATATTTATATAATATATTTTTTTTTTTTAAATAACTCACGTTTACGTGGCCTGTATTGATGGTGCAGCAGGACTGTCGTTCCTGAGGCCAATCTGACAAACTCGTGAATGCCCAAGAGCCACCGAACGTCAACCAGTGAAAGCCGGTATTATTATATGTATTTTTTTTTTTTTCCTCTTTTCCATTTGCGCAAGCGCTTTTTCAACCCCTATATTTATATACAAGATACACTGAATACTGGGGGATGATTCAAAAGTAGGGAGATAATTTATGATAAATTTAAATAGAAATTGTATTCATTTTTTTATTTTTTTTTTT
>MKYW01000044.1:924226-976927 GCA_015776835.1 Aphidius ervi
AAAAAAAAAAAAAAAAGAAAAATTTTACACTTGAATATTAATTATTATTAATATACATTATCATTTTCCATTTAGTACTTTCATTTGTTTTTCAAGTTGACATGTGCAACAATGATAAACTACATAATGCACTTTTTAATAAATTATTCTTAACAATATACCAATATTTTATTTATTTATTTAAAAAAAAATCATAAAAAATTAATATTTTTTTATCGAATAAAAAATAAAAAGTGATTGATTATTATTTTTTTAAATTTATTTTTGGCTTGCCAATAAGTCTCGATTTAACAGTCAATATATATATTTTTAAATTATGTAAATTTGAATGTCATTTTTTCATTTGTAAATTGAATTTTTTTAATCAATAATTTTTTATCAATTTAAATATTTTTAGACAGCTATTTATACATTTATATTTTTTATTTTTTCACATTGAAATAAATGAATATTTTAAGTGACTACTTATACTTATTTATTTATTTTTTTTTATTTTTTGCATTCTGTCAATTGAAGTGTATATAAATGATAGTTAAAATATATATTGGTATTATTTATTATTTATATATTGAAGATGACTCTTGACAAAATTGATAAAAAAGTAAAAAGATCATTCAAGTGAATATTTTTTCTATCATCGGAATAATATTGAATTTGGCAATTTACCAACTTTTAAAGTTTGATAAAATTATATAAAAAACAATGTTCAGTTTAAGTAATTTCAAATAAATATATTGGTATTATTAAATGCAACTAAATTTAACATTTATTTGATATATTAGCTTCGAAAAATTATCACTAAATTTGATGTATAATCAAAATTAAATATCAATAACTTTTTTTATAATACAATCATTTAAATAAATAAAAAAACAAATAATTTACATGAAATATAATTTAGCAATTATTATAAATAATATAATTTAGAAAAAAAAAAATTTAAACAATCTATTTTTGCATTATCAAATATCAATCCATTGAAAAATTACAAGTGTATTAAATTATATATTAAAATACACTTGAATAATTAATTCACAGCATTATTTATCACACCTCTTTCTGACATATATTTAAAAAAAAATTAAAAAACAATTTTTTACAATGACAATGATATTATTATGTCAACAATATTATTATTATTATTATTATTATTATTTTTAAAATAACTGTAAAATAAAAAACACCAAAGTTTGAAAAATTGATTTTATGTCAAAAAGTTAAAACAATGAAAATAGACATTTTTTTTATTTCTGAATTTTTTTTTTTTTTGTTTTCTCCTGTCAACATTGTAACTCTATATATATTTTTTATCATTTTTATTCTTTCCGTCCATCAACTAATTTTCCACATGAATTCTATCTCGAATAAACTGGAAAATTTTTGAAAAAAAATAATAATATAAAAAAAATAATTTTCATAGTTATTTTTTCATTTTCTGTTTTTGTTTCAGTGTATTTTTCAATACTATATTTTTTTTTTTCGTTTTCTTTTGGTTATTATTTTTTTTTTTTTGTTTTACCTTTAGAGGAGAATACAAGCTGTACCATGCATAACTTCAGCAATAAACATTGGTGTACCAGCACCCAGACCTCCATCACTTTTATCCATTTCATCTTTATCATATTCAGAATCAAAATAATGACTCTATAATAATAAATTAATTTATTAGTATATAAACAACTAAATTTTATAAATTAAAAATTAATTAATATTAGTTGAGGATTTAAATTTAATATTAATAATAATTTAAACAAAGAGCACTAATAAATTTTTAACAATAGAAAAATTTCAAAAAGTTTAATTAACATTTTTTAAAAAACATTCTAATATTTGGTATTAAAAAAAAAACTATTTGAATGTTTTATTAATATATTTTAAATGTAAATTATCAATTGAAATTTAAGCAACTTTAATTATTCGTATCAATTCCAAAATTAACTTGAAAAAAAAAAATATTAAAATTTAACTTTAATATCGAAATAATCAACCAAATTTAGAATTAATGTTAACTACACAAGATATAAATTAATTATAATTAAAAATAATTATTTACCTGACAATCAAAACACCTGCATTGATCACTCATTTTACAAGTTAAACCCCATTGTTTAGCAACAGCTCTGTACAATTCTTTGCTTGATTTGTGAATGATTTCTGGTGCTCTTGTTTCAATTCTTCTAACTCCACAACAACCACCACCTGGACCACCACCATCACCACCACCACATCTTTCATCACAACTTCCAGTTAAACTTCTTCGTTCATTACAATTTATTTCATTGCATTCATCATCAATTCCATTATCTTCTTCTTCTTCTTCTTCATCTTCCTCATTCTCTTCTTCACCACTTGCTGTTCTTTTTAATCTTGTCTTTTATATAAAAAAAAAAAAAATAATGATTATCTTAAAATATTCTATATTATTATTCAATTATCAAAATTACCATTATTATTATTAATTTTTTTTTAAATTTAAATAATACTTTAATTATTTCATGTTAAATTGCTTTTAAAATTTATTATGTAGTCATATTGAGAATTTAAATTTAAATTGAAAAAATTTAATTGACCTTGTTTATATAAAAATATATATATAATATTTTTCAAACTCTGCACAATTATTGACTCATTTCTAGTGAAATAATTTTTTTTCAATATACAAACAATTTATACATATTGATTAAACCATTCAAATGATTAAATGCATTATATTCTGCATCATTAAATTTTCACAATATGCATTTGTAAAATTTATTATTTATTATTTTCTTTTTATAACATATAAATTTATTTATTAATTTTTGTTTGATGTATATTTTTTTCTTTGGAATTATTACTGGTATTGAATAAAATCAAATGATTGGTATCTTGTATGATGGGCATGTCAATTTAGTACTATTTTTATCTTGTTATTCTTTGGACGTTATCTGATATATTTTTTTTCTTTTTGAATATCACGATAAATAATAGAGTATTTGGATAAAATAATAAAAAAAAAATTATTCCATATTATTTTCTAGTATATAATGAGTGAATAAATAAATAAAATCAATAAACAAAATAGAAAATAATAACATTTTTAATTTTTGTTTTTAATATATATATTTTTATAATAAATTACCTCTTGAAGTACATGTTCGTATGATGGTGGTGGTGAATTTGGAAAAGTTCCCAATTCATTTATTGGAGTTATTGAATTACATTCAATTGCCGGTGTTTCTGGACGACTATTTGAACAATGTTGAATTTGTTGTAATGTATCGTCACATTCAGTACTGCTACTTCTACTTCCCTTACTACGTGATTTTGATAGTTTTGAAAAACGAAGTTTAAAAGGTGCCATTATCTTGAAAATATAAAATTACATTTAATTAATAATTAAACTTTTATTTAACATTAATTAATTAATTAATTTTCACAAAGAAAAAATTAAAATTAGATTTTTACTTTCTTTTTTTCTTTGTTTTTTATTTAATACATTAAATTTTTATTTTTTTGATAAATATACTGTATCAATTTTATATTGAGATAAACAAATATTTTTTAGAAGCATAGTATTCCCGTATTTTATGTGAAATCAGAACGAACAAGTGTAGGTCATATCCTCGTTGTCCTGGTAACACATCAGATGCACTGACCTACTAACCGAATTTAAAATTCGAATGCCTAGGAACAAAACATTTCAATAGCAAAAATAATCATACAAAAAAAAAAAATAATAATAATTCCTTTATTTTAAAAACTAAGACTTTGTTTTGAATTATATTTGACAAAAAAAAAAATAATAATTCTATTGTAAATACCATAAAATAGTATTATAAAAAAAAAAACAATTAAAAAACAATTAATCAAGTTTTCAAAGTAATATTTTTTTTTTTTTCGATTTAAAAACCAATATTTTTAATCTACTTTTTTCTTCATTAAATTTGAGTATCAATTGTTTGGAAATATTATTAATTGAAAGAAAGAAAAAAAATTTTTTAATTATTATTTTTATTATTTAGTTTTGAATCAATAAATTTTTATTTCAATCAAATATATTTGTGGGTGTGGTAATTTATATTTGAGTGGCTCGTGATTCGGCAATAATTTATTTTTTTTATTATTTATTCAATGGCATATTAATAACGTTATTATTGGATACATATTATAGACACATCACTCACAAAAAAGCCTAACCACCATTTTATCAGAATTTGCATTTTGTTAATAGTAAAAGAGCTTAAATTTTTTTTTTTTTTTTTCAATTTCTCGATGTTTTACAAAAGCTCAGAGAGCTTGCGAAGAAAAATATATGAAAAAAAGAGCTGGATATATGCCCTTTTGTTATTACCAATTTTTTATTGAACATAAATTTTTTTGTTATTGACTTTTATTATATGTTTTTTATTAATAAAATTGATAAAATTTGAAAAAAAAAATTTTTAATCCATGAAAGTTAAGAATTTTTGTAATTAAAAAAATATAAAAGCTATTAAAAACTTGTTGTTGTCTTTATAGGTATTTTTATATGAAAAAAAAAATATTTAAAAATATATTAAAAGTGAAATATAAAAATGAAAAAAAATTTATCAAAAGAATGAAAGTCTGTTGACAAGTGTAAATATATAGAATATATAGCACGGAAGTATATTAATAATGATCGAAAATAAAAAAAAAATATAAATAAAAAAAGATAGTGGGTGACATGTTGATAATAAAAGGTGGGTTTAGATCAGTAACCCCGACGTTGAGTATAAAGGTCAAAAAAATATATAGTAAGTCTAGATGCATTAATCAAAAATAAAACGTGATTGTCATTTTTTTTTTTTTTTATCTGATATTACGGAATGCTATAAATAATATATTTTTATTTGAAAAATTTAAATTATTATGGTTCTAAGAATACCTTTGAATTATATTTTTAAAAAGATTTTTAAGCAATTCATTTATTGTATTTTTTTACTTGGAATTTATTTATAAAATTATATATTTTTATGTAAATTTTTATTTGTTGATCAAAGAAAATTATTAAGTTTAAAATTATATAAAAAGTTTTTAATAAAATGTAAGATTTTGATATTTATATTATTTATTTGAATCAAATAACTTTGAGACATATTTTTTATTATCATATCGATAATCGATATAAAGAAATATATTTTGTTTGAAAATATCTTCTGAGAATATAAATATATTTTTATATGAAAACTATACTTGCTATTTCACAAAAATCTCTCAATCAAAATTGCCGGTTAAAAATTTTCAAATAAAATATTTCATTAATTTATATCAATAAAAAAAAAAAAAAATTCCATAACAATTTTACTGCTTAATGATTTCAAAGAAAAATCTTCTGATCATATCAAATAGCCAGTAATTCAATTTAAATTTTTTTTCTTGGAAAATAATTTTTATTCCAACTCTACAAAATTTAAATTGAATTATTCAATCATTTCCCACAATAATCAATAAAGTAAAATTAAATATTTCACAAAATTTATAACAAAAATCATAATCACTAGCTTTATATAGACTAAATTTTTGTAAGCTCTTACTAAAATATCATTAAAGATTAAAAAAATAATACCCACTAAATATTAAAAATAAAAAATTACAAAATTCACTTTTTTAACTTTTTCAAAAATTCAGAATTTTAAAATTGATGTTTATACGAACTGCTGCATCAGTTTGTTACGAGTGAGTTGTTTCAATTGTTTTTTGGTGAAAACTGTAGAAAGGGTTTACTGAATAAAAGGGAAAACAAAAAAAAAAAAAAAATAGATAATGCGGGTGTAGTAGAGAGAAGTGACTAAAAAATAAAAAAAATTAAAAAACATATATATAGAAGGTAAAATGATGAAGTGGGGCAGGAAGTTGGCGGGTAAAGTAGGTTGCCCCGGTTAAGGGAAAATCCGGTTACACCCCAAGCCATCATCAAAATGAGGGGGGGCCCTGGAAATCGTAGCCAGCCAAGTGGATGGCTTAGTATCAGTGCTCCATGCTTGTCGTGGTGTACAACTTTATCAACTCACAAATACCACCAACACTCATCCTGGGCTTTAAATCAAAAAGGCTTCTGTCCTAGTTTCACAAATCAAACCCTTTTCCATTTTCCTATATACATTTTTCTTTACTTCCTTTTTCTTTTTCTATACTTTTCGTTTGTTAAAATCCTCTTTTTTACTTTAAAAAATTTTCAAAAAAAAAAAAAACTGCAGTACCAGTAAAAAACTTTTGTAAGCCATTCAATTGTTCTCAAAAATTTTATCAATGATTTATTTTTATTTTATCATTTCAATACTATTTTTATTTTAATTGTAATTATTTTGTTTTTTTAAATTTTATTATTGATAAATTCGTGCTTAGAAAATCAAGCATCAAATATAGAGTATCAAAATTTAACTTACGGAAGGAAATTTAATCTCTCAGGCTGAGATATTCACACGTTTATTTGAGATTGACAAGGTTTGTCTTTACTTCCGTAAAATGTGCTACAATATTTTGATATATATTACTATTTTTTTTTTCCAAGTCTTTGGACTGTCAGTTGAATAGACAAACTAGGTCGTTCAATTCAAGATTGAAGGAGCCAGTAATTTAGCTTCAGACGGTACTTGATGATAGACATCTCTTCGATATTAACAATTTATTTAGCTATCAAGTAAAATTCAAAAACAAAAACTATTTTGTTTTTCATTATTATTATTAAAATATAGATAAGTTTTTATCTTGATTGCAAAGGTTTCTAAATTATTTCATTAATCTAGTTTATCTTTTTGTTAAAGTTACAGTGAGTAACTCGAGTAGACTTGTACGCAACTCTACTTGTTTCACAATTAATGATGGTAGACATGTTTTTTCGAGACTTTATATATTGGCTAAAGTTTGAATCAAGTTATATGTATATGGATTTTTTTTTTTATAACTTTTTTTTCATGTAAAAAAATTTTCTTTATATTTTTTAACATGGGTATGTTTTTTTTTTTGTGGCTTGTTTTTTTTTCTGTTATATTTTGAGAGAGGTTTTTATGACAGGTGTTTTTGTGATTGATAATTTCATTTAGTAATATTATTTGAACAGCTTGTAATGTTTTTTTTATTTTTAATTTATTATTTTATAAATTGAGTAAATAATTAAAACAAGGACTTTTAATAATATAATATTCGTTGAAATTTGAAACTGCTGGTACATGATAGGTATATAATTCTGTCATTAAAATAGCCAGTTTGAAAATAAATCCCTTCATATTTACAATTTACATTTCAAATGTTGCTGTAATTATTTGTATTTATTTTATTTACAAATAAAATTTATAAAAATGTTTTTAAAATAACAAAATTTATCATTTTTATTGTACAATTTTTTTTATTATTTTATATTTATAGATGTTAATTTCAAATTTTCAACGAGACAAGTCAGTGACATCAATTGCATTAGGGGTGAGTTTAGAAATTTTTTAATTTAATTTTCATATAACCAATATATCTTCACTAAAAAATAATTCTATCGCAATATTAAACAATTGAAAATTAATCCCGATATACGATCTCTCAAAGAAAATTAAAAAAAAACATTTCCAATGTTTCGTAAAAAAATTTTTTTCTTTGATTTTTATCATGACGATAGCTTTTTTTGTAGCATGTGTTACATATGATGGATTATTTTTATTCAACAAATAATATTATTAGTTGATAGAGTGGAACTAACACTCGAAAAATAATATATATATATATTTTTTTTCCACCTTGTATTTTATTTTTTATTTCAAATGTTAATCTCACGTGTTGTTGAATTTTTTATATGAGATTTTTGTCATGTCGTACAGTAAAACTAGAAAAAAAAAAATAAAGGAAATCTTGCGAATTGTTGCAGATGTTATTTGGAATCTTGTTCACATATTGTGAAAATATACATCGACATGCATGGTATACAGAAAAAAAGTTGAGATAGAAGCCCTATGTACAAGTGAAATGTAATACAGTCAACCATATATATAATATCCTTTTTTATTTCCTGAATTTTATTCTGTATTTTATATATATATTTACATAATGTTTGACAATACTTTCAACCCTTTACGTATTCAACTTGAGTGGCAAAATTTGTTGAACCATTAAAGAATCCAGGATATTCAATACATATCAAACAGTTCATATTACAATCTATCATACTGTCTATTTCTATATCATACTGTCTATATCCTATATTCCTATCCATTACAAATGGAATATACAATGAGTAAATTAATGGCTTCATGGCTGATCAATCATTTACTTATACTACTAATTATATTATCCTGTTAATTAATATAATCCTCTAGCCAATCAAATAAAATTATTATCTACTGTTCGTTTTTTTTTTATATTTAAAATCAAATAATGCAAAACATGGCTGATTAATTATTTACTTATACTACTGATTATTTTTTTATTTTAATTAAATACTCTGATTGAGATATTTTTAAAATTTAATAATTTATTTATTAATTTATTCATAAATTATTGAGTTTAATTTATTTATTTTATTTTTTTTCGAGGAATAGTCTATTTGCTATTATTTTGAATATTAAATTTTTTTTCAAAAGCATGACAGTTTGATGATTGAATCACTCTATTCGTTGGCAGTTTAATAACAAACACTGCTCATTTTTTTATGCATTTTTTTTTTGTTTACCTGTCTAGTCACTTGGCTTAACCTCTCATTTTGTGAAGCTCAGTTTTTCTTTTAAATATTCTCTTTTGTTTTTTAACAATTAAACTGCAAAGTGTACATGTCAGTTTAAACCAGAGAATAAAAAAAAAAATTGTGGTAAATATTGTAGATATTGTTTGAAAGAAAAATATTTAATGTGTAGGAGTTGTGGGTACAGGGGTTGTATAGGTGGATGTAGGAGAAATTTGTGTTAAATTCAAGAGAAAAAAAAATGGATATATATATATAGTAGATGAGTGAATTTGAAGATAGATAGTTACCGATTAGCTGCGTACGTGCAGGCTCTCAACAAAACCGGATGTTCAATAATCGAGTAGACTAGTAAACACGCGTACTATCTACCAATTAATGATCGAAATACATAGCCAGATGTGATCAAACATAAATATATATATATACTCAACCACTCGTATAAATACGAATGCGCTTTTCAACTACATTTATTGTACAATTTAATTTTTTTTTTTTGTTTTCTATTCTATTTTTGATTTTTTTTTTTTTTCAAAAAATTCAATGTTTGTTTATGTAAAAGCATTTGAATAAAATAATTGTTAATCCAAACACAAATTATTTGAATTAAATTCATTTACTAAATAAATAGTATAAATATAAAAAAATATAAAATTTAACATGTTTTTTTTAAATGTTTTAAAAAATATCCTAAAAATTCAATTTCATTTGACATTGACATTATTTTTTTTTAATTTTACAAAATTTTTTTAAATTATAAATAAAAAATTAATTAAATAAAATGATATTTATATTTTTGATGATCATTTCAAGGTTAGTTTTTAATGAATATATTTAACAGTCAACCATACATAAAATCAGTCCAAGTATTTACAAATAAAAAAAATAAAATTATTCATAATATAAAAAAAGTTTGATTCAATTACAGCAAATTGCAACTTGTAATTTATCTCACGGTAAAGTGATTTTGAAGGATAATTTAGTGAGTAGACTTTGAAGACGTCATTAACGTAATGGGCATGTCCAAGATGAAACATCTGTTACGATACATTACATAAAAATAATTACATCTAATGCTTTTAAAATAAAATTCTTGAAATTAATTACATAAACGTAGCAAGGCTTGTTGAATAATATCAAAAAAATAAATAAATAAATAAATAAATGAGTTACATACCAAACAATGACAACAAATTTTCCATCAAAACATACCGACGCCATAGTTTTATTGATCGTACACTTTGTGTGCTTATACCGGGTTCATTCAGACATTAAACGTCTTATATTATTATTTTTTTTGTTTATAAATTTAATTCTACATTGTTAGCTAATTAAATAAACATATGAAAATAAATTAAATTTACATAATATTTTATTATCTACTTACCAAATAATATGCTTATAATGAGTTGAAAATATCAATTAACACACAAAATTTATTCAACACGATGTGCGCACGATAAAAAGCTCAACAGCCATATTGATATTACTAGTGGCGCCGTGCTGTGGTTATTTTTTAAAAATATTTTTTTATATCATCCCTACCACATGATAGTATTTTTGGGGGGGTTGTATGGACTTGCGTGACCCGCAATGAGTTCACAAACCAAACAGATTTTTTTTTTTAATTTTTTTTTTTAATTTAAATTTATCTCATAAATCTCAGGTCATTTCAAATTTTTTTTTTTATTTTTATTATTTCATTTGGAAATTGCTGGCTTTTTAAAATCACGATATTTGTCATGTTGAATATAAAAAAATGTAAATTGCATTGTACAGTGAACATTTTAATTTGATAAATTTATAACTTTTTTTAAATTTATTTTATTGAGACTTGACAAAAAATTTTATTTTTTAATTTTTATTTAGTGTTGTTGTTTTTTATTTGTTTTAAAAAATATTTTTTTTTGAATTGAAAATCTTGAATTTGTCGAGTTATTTTTCATGATTTTAATAATTTACAAGTTAATGTTTTTGATTTAATATAATATAATGTTTGAGCATGTAAATTTTAGTGTCAAGTTTTCGAGAATATTGGATGGGAGTCCTTAGGGCATTTTTGATCTTTACTATCATTATAATTAACGTGAGTTTATGTACAATGTATATGCAACTTTTGGTAAAACTTTGTGTAGAGTTGTACTTGTTAGTTTTAAAATTTTAAATATGTTTTTTTTTTATTTTTGTTTTATAATTTTGAGGTTTCAATATCATGATTACTTGTCGAGTGATTGATTTTATAATTATTTTGTTTAAAAAAAAAAATGTATAGAAACTTTTTTTAGAGTTGATGAATTATTTGATTAATTAAATAAATAATTTAATCAAGCATTTCTCAGTATTTGGAAATATTTCCAGGGATTTTTTAAACTTCAATTACATGTTTCGTTAATATCAAATTTCATAATTATTTTTACAACTTTTTTTTCAATTAATAATTTTTTTTTTCAATATATTAAATACACCAGTCAATTAAGCATTTCAAAAAATGTAAAAATATTTGCAAATATTTCAATAATATATAGTTAAATAATTAAATTTCATTTTATGTAATTAATGATTGAATATTTAAAAAAAAAAAATAAAACAAAATTTAAATATTATACTTATTTATTATGAAAATTAAACAAGTATAATTTTTAAACAACAAATAAATAAATGATTTAATAAATAATGAAATTCGATGAATGAATCAATCGATAAATAAATTTATTATATCAAAAAAGCTGTTTACACTTTTAATTTGTTACATTACGTTAACAACTTAACTATTACAAAACAAAAATATGAAAATCAAAACAACAATATTAACAATTTTAACTAAAAATGTATCTGAGGAAAAGATGAATGAAATTTACAAGCTAAATAATTATTCCAATTCCAATGGGACAACTAAAACCAGTAAAACTTTCAAACATTCTGTATATTGGATACGGAAATTTGCCCAACGGTCATATTTATTTTATCCTTTGTACATCAAAGATCTCAAACTTTCTTCAATTAAACCACAAACTAGAAGATACAAAGTCAATTCATTTTTAATTTTAATACATCATCTAACACTCTTTTTTTAAATAAATAAATTTCTATATACAAAATTAATCATCCAATCATTATTTGAATTAAAGCAACAAAAATAAAATAAAAACGTCAATCAAATTTTCATTAATTTATAAATTTTTTCTAATCAATTTACTTATTTTATTTATGATTATCATTATCATCAGACTATAAGTAATTCTAACAAGTAAAAATTAAAAGAATAATCAATCAAATTTATTAAAATATAATAAAAAATATATACATTCATAAAAAAAAAAATTTACAAGTTGGTTTAGTTATACAAAGCAATTGATCTTCGTAACGACAAATGTGGAGATTGAACTGCCGGTACAACTTGCAAGAATGAAGAAGATGAGTTGACAAGTAGCAAGAGAGATGGTATACTTTCAAAAGAGAAATCCAAAGTAAAAAAAAAAAACAGGAAAGAAAAAGAAAAAAAAATAAAAAACAAATAGAGGAAAAGCTAAAAAGAAACAGAGTGAGTATTGAAAGGGTGGAAAAGATGATGATGAAGCTGGAGGATGAGCGGGTGGGTGGTGGTGGTGGTGGCGGTGGTTTGTGAAAGAGGTGAAAGAAAAAAATAGAGTAGGAGTTGTACAGAAGAAACGTTGTGAATTTTGAAGCGCGCGCCACTATCAGTAAATCGATGGGAGAAAGGATGAAGCGGTTTGCCTATTTACTATCCTCTATTTTTTTATCCACTCTATTTTTTTTCTCTCTTAATATTTTTTCTCTCTCTGTTTCATTTTGACTTTTATATTTTCTACTGTTAATATTAACTGTCCTTCTCATTTAACAATGAGTATTAATATGTTATCTTTGTTTTACTTTTGGTTAAAGCCAAGTTAAACTTCAGCCTGTTTTAGCCCTCCATTTCACCCTTATCCCACCAACTTTGTCTACTACTCTCTTCTCTTCCTATAACTTCCCTTCTCATCCTACCCCCTTCTTGCCAACCAACAAAATTCAACTGAAGTTCCCGCTCACGTGCAAAATCAGTCGTTCGCTGCTGTCTTGAAAAGCAACATCAACGGATTAAATTCATTCAAAAATTTAATAATAATAATAATATTTAAATTTTTTTTTTTTTATTTAATATAATATTGTGGTTTTTTTAACTGATAAACAAATTTTGTCATGCATGTTTATTAATTTATTTGCTGTTGTCAAGCTGTAATAACATAATCAAGGTAATTTAATTGTTAAAATTTTAAATAATTTTTATTTATTTGTTTATTTGTTTTTTATTTATTGATTATTTATTATAAATTTCAAAAATTATACATTTTTTTTTTTTTTTATTACTATACGATTCTTGTGTTGGATTAATTATTTTTTTTTTATCATTGATATTTATTTTATTTTTTATTTTTTTTATTTTTGTGGATTCAAAAATTTATATATTAATAAAGTTTTATTTATTTTATTTTATTTGCGTTTAAATCATCACTATGATGGGGTGAAATATAAATCTCTTTTTGATATTATTGAGATTAATCTTTTGGTAAATTTGGTTTTATATTAAATTTTTTTTTTTTTTTATTTTCTTTACCATTCAATAAATATACTGTGGATGGAAAAATATATGATTTTTTTTTTTTTGTATAAATGTTGATTGATGAATTTGATCATTAAATGATAATTTTAATTTTTTTTTGAATGTTTATTTTGGACTTTGAATTATTTTTATGGGTCACTCACGTGCAAGATTTAAAATTTACGTTGTTAAAAAAAAAAAAATTCAACTTCATTCACTATTTTTTACCGATGATACGTGAGTTTTATGTTGAATGAAATAAAGCGATAATAATTTACTTCTTTTTTCATTTTCAATTGTCTTTTTATTTACATTTTATTATTTAAGAAAAAAAAAATATATAAATACACTTTGATGAAATCCATTTCAATTATAAATTTGAGATGAAAAAGAATTAAAAAAAAAAAATATTTACCCTTGGGAATGAAGATGCTCTTCGTGGTTGTAAAAATTTTTTTTTAATTTCATTTTCAAATGTCAAGCTATGCAGAAAGGTTTAAAATCCTTATGAAAAATTTTTGCCCGAGGTCTTGTGTGTATTTTCCATATAGAAAAATAAATATACAGTAATATAAATTTTTTTTTTTTTATTTTCTTTCACGAATAAAACTAGCAAGTAGAATACAGTGGCGATCCACTTGGCAAAATTCCCATCTCGAGAATCAATAAGTTTATCAAATAGTTCCACCATTCACTGTTCGACTGGTTTTTCCGTCGAACCGAATAAGTGGCCTTTTCGTCGATGCTGCATATACTTTTTCTTTTTTTTTATTTCATATTTTATTTTATTCAAATTTTTTTATTCCATCTACTTTTATTCGTTCTTTTACTCATTTTTTTTTCAAATATTTTTTTCATATTTCAAATAAATAAATAACATACAAATAAATAATTATTATTATGATAATTTTTTTTGTACTTATTAATTATTAATTTATTAATCTGAAGACGTTCTTGATAATTAATCTTGATAATAAGAAATACTGCGTTTCACATAAAACCCAGTGAAATTATTATGTGATACTGAAAATAAGGCGGGAAATTTCCCTCGAGTATTTCATGTTCAATATTCGATTTTAAAAAAATTCAAATTACTTTATATATATTTTTATATAATTTGCAAGAAAAAATATCATCAGTGAATAAATATATAAATATTTTTTTCAAATTAATAGAAAGCAATAAAAAAACAACATTGATTCATTAATAAACTTACGGACTATTCATTCAATCGATAATTTTTATTTTTTTTTATTTTTTTATTTTTCCATTTCAATCCCAGGAGATAGTTTCATTACGATTCATCACCTCGAGAGTTAACCCATTGACATCCATCAATGACATCACCAATAGGTTATTCATTTTTATTATCGCCATATAACTTGAAAAAGTGATTATAAAATTTACGTTAATTTTTATTTGAAAAAATAGATTAATATATATAGTTTATAGTGAAAATTTATTAGCATATTTTATAAATAAATAAATGAAATAATAATTAGAGTATTTTTTATTAAATATAAGATAAAATTTTGTAATTTTATTGAAACAATTTGTAGTATTGCACTTGGAATGGTTTTAGTTTGAGATAACTGTGAAGCAGTTCTGATTATCATTAGGTATACCTGTATATCTGTATAATATAAACATGCAATAACCCTTCAAAAAGCATTTAAGAGGTTTAAGTAAACTCAACTACTATGCACAGATTCATTTTATATTATTTAAAAGTTTCATTTAAAAGTTGAATTTTATATATATTTATACTTTAAAGATAAACAGCTCTGAAAACTTGTATATTATCGTTCAATTTTGATTTATATTTTATAAAACTACTCACAGTTTTTGGTAAATTTACTGAACATTTATATAATTACTATTTTACAATAGTTAGAGACTGTCTCTATTTACCGGATAAATTTTAGAAATATCTACTGATGCGTTGGGAGTACTTTAGAAAAAAAAAAAAAAATTAAAAATAGGGTTAATATTAATTAACGAAAAACAATGCTTGGCCCACGATGTGAATTTTTTTTTTGAGAATAATTAGAGCCTGTATCTATTTGCTTGACAAATTTCAATAATATCTACTGATGCATTTTCCCAAGAGAATTTTTGGAAAAATAAAAACTTGATAATACATTTTATATTGCTTAGCGAAAAATAAATCTTGGCCCTTGGTGAAAATTTTTTTAAGAATAGTCAGTGCCTGTCTCTATTGACCTGAAAAATTTTGAAAATATCTACCTACGCATTTTCTGGAGAGACTTTAAAAGAAAAAAAAAAATTTGAAAAAAAGGTCTATATATTTTTTTTGGAATAGCTGAATTTTGAATTTCATATACGAGTATTGAAAAAATAAAAAAAAATTCATTATTATTATTATTTCAAGTGTGAAATTTTTTTGTTTTTGAATTTTTTATTTTTCACCCCCTTGTATCAGTCAAATGAAAAAAAAAAAATAAATAAAAAGAATAAATAAAATCGATAATGTTGAATCCCTTTGGCATACTATTATTCTGACAAATTTAAAATTTATTCTGTTCTCGTACAATTTTGAACAGTGGAATTTGCACATATATAAAATGTTGATATAGGATACAGTTGACAGAACATAATGCGTAGAATAAATGTGAAAAAAAGTAAAAATATTTCGAGCTAGACATTATATTTTTTTTTAAGGCCAACAAAAAATTTTGAACCTCTTGACTTTGTTTTTTTTTTTTTTAAAAAAAAAAATACGTCAACACTGTTTTTATTTAGATTTCCATTTATAAATTTTTTTTTTAGAAACTCCCATGAGTCTTTTTAACAATGTACTTTTTATTTTTCATCTTAACGTCAATTGAATTTGACATAATATATTTTTAAAATGTATATAAATTTTTTATTCAAAAAAAAAATACGTAATATGTAAAAAAATGTAGAATTTATGATGATTAAAATAATTTTGATAATTTATTACCTACAATATTGTATAACTAAACTCAAAAGCTTGAAAGGCTCAAAATAATTTTGTCATTATATAATATGAGGCAGGTATAAATCAGTCATTAAATATATCAAGTTTTAATTAATTTTCCTCCTTGAAAATTTAGTATTTCAAATAAAATTTCAATATGAAATTTAGAATATATATATTTACTTTTTTCCATATTTTTTTTTTCTCATATAAAGCTATGCTCTACATCCCAACGATATATAAAAAATAAAAGTAATTTTAATCTTCATTTATAATTAATTTTTTGTAAAAAAGTCTAATAAAAACTGAAAGAAAAAAAATGAAATTAATTGTTTTACAATAGCCAAAATTTTTAACTAATAAAATCAACAAAATTATAATTAATTTTTCATAAATAAAATGAAAATACAATTGATTATTAATATATATTTATATTTTATCATTATGACAATTGTAATTTTATGATTTTTTAATAACCAAAAGCTTTAAAAATAAAATACCGAGCTAGAAATGTCTTAACATTATTTGTAAAGCTCTTAATCGGTTACCGTGGGGATAATGATAATAAGCGGAAATTGGTTTTGATGCAAGCGAAAAAAAAAATACAAAAAAAAAAAAAGAAAAAAATTACACTGTATAATAATACAGTGTAATATACTGTAATACTCTATATATATCTACGTGACTAGATCTTAATCTCAGCTTAACTCTTACTTTATATTTTTACCTTTTTTGTTTTTTTATTTTTTGTTCAACATTGCTCTTCTTCCTTAACAATTATTTTCACACGAAACACTGTAATATACAATCACTGTCTTACCACCACCACCACTGTCTGCTTCTACTACCACTGCTAAAAAGATTTAAAAAAAAAAAAAAAAAAATATTCGCGTGGTTTCTTGTTTCATGAAAAATCACTGGCAATAAGTTTCAACTGGCTTAGTATTTTTTTTTAAATTTTTTAACTGACTTACTTAATGATAGAAATAAATTCCTTAAATTTATCTTTTTCACACTTATTAAAATAAATAATTAGAAATATAAAATTACACGAAAAAAAAAACAAAATTTATCATTGAAAATAAAAAATTTTAAATATTTTTTTTAAACAGTTATTTTTAATATTTTTAAAAATTTTCTTTGATAATTAAAAATCAAAAAAATTCGCGTAAAATAATGAAATATATAACTATGTATTTAAATATTCAATTTTTCCTTTTTTTTTAAAATGCATTTATAGATGCATTGATTGTCGATTATAGAAACTATGAAATTTTGAATAAATTAAAAATAGACTTGCGCAGCAATTGTAAAATTTCTATTGAGTAACTGAGAGGGTTTAGTTGACGCAAGGGCAAGAGGGCATTAGGGGTGTGGACTCACTCTCGATCGACCTCATTTTTCTACCGGAGAAACTTAACACCCTGGATATTTTTTATATTTATTTATTTATTTTGTTTCTTCTATCGAAATGCCATCGACATTTATACCCCTTCCTTATTTTTATCCATTTTTCACACTTGACTTCCGGATATACTATCGTTCATTGACACATTACTTTGTCTTTTTTTTTTTTGTTTCATTTTTTATTATATATATTTTTTAAAAATATTTTATACTTTATCACACTTAGTATGACATTTCAAACTAGTCCAAAAAATTGCTCTATAAAAACAATATTAAAAAACTAAAAAAATTCAACATAAAATTTATCAAAATATTAATTTTTTTTTCATCAAACAAAACAATGAAAAAAAAAAGTTAAAAATAAAATATTTTTAACTATTATTAATTAATTTTTTTTAAAAAATATAATAAATCAAAAAATAATAAATTTTTTTCCATTAAATTTAAACAAAATAAAGAAAAGAAAAATTTATTTAAAAAAATAAAAGTCATTATATTAATTAAATTTTTTTGTATTTTAAATTTAACTAAAATAATTTATTTAAATATTAAAAATATTTTTAAATAAAAAATAATTATAATAATGATGACACTGTAAATAGCAGGTAAAAATAATAAAATTTTTAATATATATAAAAGTTGTAGAGACAATCACAAGAGTCTACAAAATTTCATAGTATTTAATGGCATTAAATTTTAGAAGTGTTCTTGTCATTTCTGTTGAATCATGAAGTAAAAGCGAACAACGTAGATGTTGTATTTCAGTGTATAGATATAGTGAACAATCAAAAGCTTATTTTCATTAGAGTAAAAGTGAAGAGAAGTCGGTAAAAGTAAAATGAAAAAATTAAATTAAAATAAAATAATGTGTATACAGAGGGCTTTACGAAATACTTCAATATAAATGTATAAAAATTTTGAAAGTAATTATAAAATGGAAAAAAATATATATCAATTTATTAACATAATATCTCATCTTGAAATATCAAGTTAAAATTACTTTAACACTTGTTTTTTTATTCATCATAACTGTCATTAAAACACATGCACATTATAATGATGATGATAATTAAAAATGAATCATGATAATAAAAAAATTTTAATTCTTTTTTTCTGTTTTATTTTTCATATTCCTCTAGTATTTTTTATGCATACATGAAAAATATATTCTTGCATTGATTTTGACTTTCAAAAGGCCTTGATTTTTTTTTTTCTTTTTATTTTTTTTTCTGCTTTTTCATTTATAATAGCTGTTGCTATAATCTTTTTTTTTTTTTTCAAAATCTTCAAGGCAGTTAAAAAAACAAAAAAAAAATGTTTAAAATAATAATGAAAAAAATTAGTAATAATGTATATCGATATGAAGAAAAAAAAAATAAATAAATAATGACTTTGTTTTACTTGCTATTGACTCAATGGAAGACAATACTTTTTGTAAAATATTTTATTCAATCACAAGTGATCATTATTAAATTATTTCAACTTGAACAATTTTCATCTGCTCAAAATTTTGTATCTAGTTTGATTTAATTACAATATTATTATTGACTATACATTGTCACTTAATAATATTATTTTTTTTTAATTTGTTAATTATGGAACAGCATGGTTCAAGTGTAATTTGAATAATTTTTAAAATTAATTAGTTCAATTATTATAATGAAAAAGAAGTGAATATACAAAATAAATTAATTAAAATTTTATATATTCATGTTAATTTTTTTTTTTTCGAATTTATTATATTTATATTATTTTTTCAATTAAATTAAAATATCTAGTTTTACAAATGATAGAAGGATTATTCAGCATGATTAATCAGTAGATTGTGGTAAGAAAACATTAGATAATTAATATCAACTGAACCTGACACTTTCAAGTAAAATATACATATATTTATTGTAACATGGATCAGGAGGTGTTGTACATGATTTTGTGTATCTACCAAGGAAAACCAAGGGAAGTAGATATCTATTGTCCTTTTGATGACCCAATTTCAAATGTACACATTCAATATAATACAATAATAATTAAAAAATCATTTAACCATAATTTATTATTAAACAAATATTTAAATTCAATTTTAATATAATTTATAATACGATAATGTATTTCATTATAATTGATCTATTATTCTTCTCTTTTATAAAAAAAAAATATATATATTTATAAAATAAAATATAAATTCAATCGTTTTTATTTAATTTCATAGTTTTTAATATAAATAATAGAAGCTATTATTGTTTTTTGATATCATTGTAATATTATTTCGCTGAATTAAAGGTAAAAAAAAAATATATTTCAATGAACTCATAGCTTAGGGCAATACGAGTTAAAGGTATACTTGTTGTTTATTATAAAATAAAAAACAAAGACAGTTTTTAGATAAATATAAACTGACGCAACAATATATATGATAAATATATGGATGATTTTTTTTAATAAAAAACATTCCTGTTGGTATTGGTATACATAAAAAAAATGTGAATATACATTGAGATGAGGGAGAAAATTCTCACAGACTTGAGAGTTAAAGATGTAACTTTAGTGCAGCTTGAACGTAATATTCTCAGACCTGACAATAATACCACTCTTCAACATTTTTATTAAAAAAAAAGAAAATAGTTATAATAATAAAAATAATAAAAAATAATAATAATAATAAAGAATAATACCAGGATGAAATTTTTTTAGTGCAGTACATAAAAAAAAATTATTATAAAAAAAAAAAAANAAAAAATGTAGTTATATATTTTTTATAAAGTATTTATGATTGGATTATTTTTTAAATATATTTTTTTTAAATCTGGATATTCATAGAATTTTTAATGTATAATTTTATGTATTTATATTTATTTTTAATTTTATTTATTACATTTAAAACATTTGTCTTTTAAATTTGTTATTTTTATAAAAAAATATGAATTTAATGTAAAATGAAACACGAAAATAAGAGCAATGTCTGGAAAATGTGATGGCGTGTGTACATGCACATATGCACTCTGATGTATTATTATTTTTATTATATATATTTATTATATATTTTTTTTTTTTTTTTGCAATTTGCTTTTGTATTCTCGAAGAGCTTCAGAACTAGAAGTCACTCGTGCTCTATAAATTTAATGGACTGTCCGCAGACGACAGACACAAAATCGTCAAAGGAACCCAAATCCTCTTACAAAATTAGGCAACGTCAATGTATATATTAAATTCCATATAACAAGATAACCTAGATTTTAACAATAAAAAAATGAAAGAAAAGAGTGAAATATTAATAAAAATAATCCGGTAAATTTAAATATTTCATTACATATTTTTTTTATTATTACTCACGTAATTTTTTGAATAATAATCAGCTTATAAAATTAAAAATTACAAAAAAAATTTTAATTTACAAGTTATTTATTTTATAAATTTTATAATTAATCATCAACTTTTTGTAATTTAAATATATTTTCATTGTTGTATTTTTATTTACCTATTTTACAGTTAAAATAAATAACGAATTGTTTTTTCTATTCATATATGAAATTTTATTTTGCATTTTTTTTTTTTTTTTTAATATATCAATTATACCTTTTTCATAGAGCTTCGTTTAATTATTAAATACACTTTTTTTTCATATCCAGCTTGAATGGAAAGAAAAAAAAATTAACATTAAATTTATAGTACTATTGATAACTGTGACCTATTATTTTTTTTTTAAATCAAGAGAGTAAATGCAATGACATAATGATTAATTTAACTTAAGTTGAATTTTTTTTCAAATCAATAATAAAGTACAATTATTTTTCATAGTTCATCGAGTGAGCTGATGGTTAAGTCGGCTAGGTACAGAACTCTATGTGAAAGTCAGTTTTTGTGTTCTTGAGTTCGAGTCTCGTAAAATGATAGTTGACGAAGTTTATTTCAATTTCTGATATTATTGATAAGAAATTTCTCTGCTCTTTGGGGCAAATATAATCTAGCATAGACCATGTGAACTACGCACTTAGTCTACGCCAGGATATATCTGCCTCAAACACCGGATACCTCTTTTTATTATTTTTTTTTTTTAAAATATAATGTAACACACTTAAACATATTCTATCCGAGAGATGCATCTCTCTTTCACAGTTGACGACTGTTCTTTTTATAACAGGATTATTTTAATATTTTTGAAATAAAATTTATTAAAATATCGACAACCCGGAGAGTGAATTTTTTTTTTTTTTAAATATTATTCTATTTTTTTGTATTGAAAAACATTGTTAAAATAAATATTTGGTTTTTAAAATTTATTAATAATTATATTTTAATTTCCAGTTTTTAATTTACCTAAAAATAATTAACATTTTATGTTTGTTTTTTTTTTAATTCAGATTTAACTGTATTTTTTATTTTTATTTTTTTAAATACCCGACGACATGAGTGCACAGTTCTTTGTCTATTGAAATGAGAGTTGCAGTTTGACATGCCTCTGTAACTTCATCATTTCCGGCTTTATCTTCCCGCATATTTTCTTTATATTTTATAATTTTTTTTTTCTCTTTTTCTATTTATATTTTAATAAAAAATATAAAAAATACATTTGCAAGGTGACAAACACTGTGTTTCATTTATTTATGTTTTATTTTTCTTCTAAAAATTTCATTTTATTTATACATTTTTTATTTCTTACAAAAAGTCATTTTTTTTTTTTTAAATAAATAAGAAATTTATGAAAGCCACACACACAGCTTTCTTAGCTCAAATGTGCAAGTTGGCGTAATCTAGAAATAACAAAATAAAAAAAATAAAAAAAATTTATATACTTTTTATTTTTTAAAATTACAAAATGCTTGGGTATCTTGTATATAAGTTGATAAAAGTAAAGATTATATATTGTGTAAGCATGCAAAATACAACCCTGGATGCAAAAAATGAAAAAAAAAACTTTTTTATAAAATCTTGAAAAATATTTTGCATCGTTTGCAGAAACTTGAAATTAACTCAACAAGGTGACATCGAACGAACAACACGTACAAGCCCTAACTTTAATAGACAGTAACAATTTATTTTTTTTTCTTTATTTTTTATTTAACTTAAGCTCAGTGTCAAGTAGAATAAAAACCTTCAATTTTATTATATATATTTTTATTTCTATCAATTTTCAAATCTAAAAATAAATAAATAAATAATTTATATAAAATAAAAAAATAAAAATACATTAAACATAGTATATCTATATATTTTTTTGAATTAAAAATTTTTTTTTTCTCTCGTTGTCAGCGATAGTAAAATATTGAATAAAAAATTTTATAATTCATCGGTCCAGTGAGAGTACAAAAATTTGCTTGTGCAAAAAAAGTTGAAAAAAAAAAAAAAATAAAAAGTCATTTACAATTTTATTAATTTTTAAATCCAAGTTTTCAATTTATATGAATATTTTTTATTTCAATATCACTATTATTATCTAGTTTTTAAATTTAGAAACTTTTAAGCTAAGTATAACGACAAAAATACACTCAGCTATCTCTAGAGTCATATAAAATTCAACAATTTTTTTCTATTTTTTACACGCAAGTAGGTTTTGTTTCTTTAAAGAATTTTTTTCAAAGAACAATATGTAATCCATTGGGTAAGTTTTAATGATGTACAAAGTTACCATGGGAATTTAAAACCAGATAGAGACAAGTTCCGTTGAGAATTTGTTATGTACATGTCAAGAGTGTTCTGGCCCAAGTGTACACGTGCATTAAAAACATTATTTTTGTTTTTTTTTATTTTTATTATAAATATATATACACTTTTTTGATATATAGTTGCTAAAACTTTGTCATCTCTAGGATAACCAAGTTTGTGAATTCCATTTATGTCGCCATGATGCTACAAAACAATTGTTCATATAAAACATTTTCATGATTCTGGTGTACAAGTTACATGTCAAAAATAACAACTCTTGTTATTTTTTTACTTCCAAAAAGAATAAAAAATTTACCTCAAAAATAAAACAATAAAAATATATATTCTTATAGCAACTTTACACTGCGTTTCAAACTTCTTGCAAAAAAGAGTTTGAAAGAAAATAAAATGAAACAATTAGACTAACAATGTCACTATACATTTAACAAAAAAAAAAAAATGATTTATTTATTATTATTTTTTTTTTTTTATTCTCAACACAAATGAGCTTGCATAATTACTGAACAATTTATTTATTTTTTTTCTAGCAAGTTTTATAAAAGAACACGTAATTTAACGAATAAAAAAAAATACATATCACATTGATTAGAAATGTCAATGAACATGGGTGTGTATTTGATACTCTTTTGTACTTTTCAATGTACTCTTTTTTTATTTATTTATTTTTCTTCAAATACGTGTACACTTGTATTTGTTTTTTAGATATACATTCAATGTTTTTTTTTTATTTTTTATATTTCATTCGACCCTGGCACAAAACTAACCCCCACTATTTTATATTTTTTTTAAATTTTTTTTTGTTTTTTTATCATCACCATTATTATTTATCTTTATTCTACGATCCCAATACATGTATTTTACTATCTATACTCACCTTCCAGTCTCTCACTTAGTTTTTTATCCTAATTTTTTTTTTTTTTTTTTATCCATTGTCTTGTTTAATAAAAAGGTATTTCATGTGGCTGAGACCAGATGATACCCATTGTTATTATTATTTTAAATATATTTTTTTTTTCATTATAATATATAAATTTTTTATACTACAAATATTCGATATTTTTATGAATAATAATATTCTAAGTTAAAAGAAATTTGTATCATGGACAAAAATATAAGAAAATAAATAAAAAAATAAAATAAAAACTGGCTTTTAAAATTAATGATAAAATTAAATAATGATTTTGAAAATTTTCTAAATAAATAAGTCAAAATAAAAAGCAATTTTTATATTTTATGAATTTTTTTCATTAAATTTTATAGCCAAGGGAAAATAACTCTCTATAGTCAGACGTAACTTGAAATTTAATTTAAAAATAATTTTAATAAATTTTTTTTTTTTTTTGTTTATTATTTATTAGTAGTAATAATAAATTATTATGATGATAGTTGTATAGAGTATTATTATGTTAATAATTTTATATCGATGTAATATATACTGTCGAATTTGAGGTTTTTTTTTCAAGTGAAAATATCCCTTTATAGTCAGACAAAATTTAAATTTAAATGATTTCCATTTTCCAATTTTTCAAAAATAAATTTCACAGTATTTATACGATATACATATATTTGAATCAAGCTTTTCCTATTAATTTTACGAAAAAAAATTAATACATTCATGATTATTTATTCAAATAAATATACATAGTCAATTTTATAATAAAATAAAATTCATTTGACACTCATGTTAACACTTTATTTATTAATTTTTATTATTTTATTTTAAAAATATATTTACGTTATGAACTTTATACTTTTAGATGATAAAATAAAATTATTAAAACGAATTTTCATTTAAATTTGAACGTAAAAGAAACGAATTAGAGTAAAAAACCAGTCAAAGTAAAATTAAAAAAATAAATAAATAAAGTTGAAGAAGAAAAATTGAGCTAAATAATAACCATACATTTATAATAATTTTAAAAACTTAAAAAAAATGTCATAAAATGAGTAAATTTTATTCTACAGCATTGCGCTGTTGGTTGTCATTCCGGATTTGACCTGATTAAGTATTTTCTTTGACCTGATTTTTTTTTATCAAAAAAATAACTCTCAATATCCTCATTACCCAAATCACCATTAAACATCATCTCTATTTATTTTTCATGTTATTTATATCTCCATCAAAATAAACAATAAAAATACAAACAAAAAAAATAAAACAAGTTCAATAATAACAAAATATTTATACGTTAAATTATGTATTTGTAGATTAGATATATATGTTTCTCTTTCATCAACAATATAAACTAAGCTTGAATGATGTTACGTGTCATGAAATTTTGAATGACACAATTTCTAATACACATCACACATATATTTATGTACATACATTGACATTAGTGTGTTTGTTTTATTAATTCATAAAACCACAAATTATACACTTTCAAGATAAACAAGAAAATTATTATTATTATTATTATTTTATATTTGAATAATCACATTGTTGTTTTGTCTTTCTATTCATCATAATTTATTATGAAAAATTTTTATAAATATTTTTTTAGTATATATATGTTTTTATAGTGTAGCTATTTTTGTTATTTTTCTTATTTTTATTTTCATATTTTTTTGTCCTTTTCATTTTGTAAAGAAGAAAATATTCTATTGTAAAATAAATTTCTGAATGAATTCGACAGAGGATAGTACTTGTAATAAAAAAAAAATTATATTATAATAATAATATCAATAATAATAACAGTTTTGTGACAAAAAAAAGAGGTATTTTTTGGAATGGAAGTTGAATTATTGTCATGACATAATGTTGATGTTTTCTTGTAGCTTGAGGTGAAGAATATATGATCAGTAAATAAAATATGAAATATACTGTGAAAAAAAAAATCATCCAAATAAATAAGGAAGCTGTAGAAGCATATTTTTTATAGTAGAAATTTTTTACTTTTATTTATTTTTAAAGAGATAATATGTTGTTGAAGTAAAACATTTATTATATTTTATAAATGAAAATTTTATTATTATTATTTTTTTTAAACAAGAAATATCAGATGTTAAAATTTCAAAGATAGACACACAAAAACTGTTAACTGGAAAATCATGAGGTTGTTTAAACTTTAGACTGTAATTTATATCTTTAATCTCAGATGGTTTTTATGTAATTTTATCGTTGACTATAAAAAAAAAAATGGTCAATAAAACTATTGTCTTCAGAAATACCATTCAAACTTTTGAACAATTCAAAAATTTATTTGAAATTTTTTTTTTTTTTTGATTTATAAATATAACAAATAAATTTTTAAAAATAAATAAATAATTAAATCGAAAATTAAAGCTTTAAAAGTTTATAAAGTTAATTTTTGTTGAAAAATATTTATAATATTTTTATATTAAATTTTTAAATTTTTATTTTTAAAATAATTCTACATTATTGAAAAAAAAATTTTTTATTCTGTTCGATAGTATCAGAAATAAACTGACTAAAAAAAAAAAAAAAGAAAAAAAATAATAAAATAATATTTCTTATTATACAACTGAGAGTAAAAATAAAAAAATCACAGTTAACCTGATAATGTCATAAAATCATTTATTCTGATGCAGTAAAACGTGAGTTTATTGAAGAAAAAAAAAATTGTAATAAACCATTGATATAGAATTTTAATAATTTATCTTATTCAATTTCAACTTTTCATATTTGACGATAGTTTGTTAATTGAAACGTGAAGATAATAATAAACTTGGTTTTTGTCAATTCATTTTTAATATCCAGCATAATTAAAGAGACATTTATTAATGAGATTATAAATCAATTTTCAAAATACTTTTCATGATAGTGAATACATAACTTTGTAAATATAATAACGTGAATATAATACATCGAAAAATATTTACATAATATTAAATATTAATAACAAGAGTATATTTTATAAAATTAATAAAGAAAAACTTTTAATAGTATAAAACCGAGATTTAACATTGTAATTTATTAGTGAACAAAGTATAAAAAATAATAAAAAAAGAAGAAATAAGTTGTTGAATAAGAATTTTATAAAAGAAAGCCATTATAGTAAATAAAAAAAATTTCGATAATATTTTTTATAGCATTATAAAGAAGGAGAATGTGTTTACATTTTTCTACACGTGATACGATGAAATTTTATATAACTTGCACGTGCTTTTTTGCAATTACCGTGTAATATTATAGTAAAAAAAATAAATAAAAGAGTTTATGATAATCTTTTTTGATAATATTATCAATAAATTATTTTTATTTTTTATTAATTTTGTTTATTGATAAATTAAGGCTACACTAAAACTAGCACAACTTTTTTTTTAATAATCATCAGATCTTGATGTATTTAGGCTTAAAATTTCGTGCGAATTATGTGTTTTTTATGTGTGAATAAATGAAATTGAAAAAAAATTTTTTTCCATTTTCATATTATTTTTAAAAATTGACATATTAAACTAGCACAACTTTTTTTTAATAGTCATCAGATCTTAATGTGTTTAGGCTTAAAATTACGTGCAAATTATGTGTTTTTTATGTGTGAATAAAGGGAATTGAAAAAAAAATTTTTTCTATTTTTCATATTATTTTTAAAAATTGATATATTAAGCTAGCACAACTTTTTTTTTTTTTTTTAATAATCATCAGATCTTGATGTAATGAGATTCAAAATTATGTGCGAATTATGTGTTTTCCATGTGAGAATGAATAAACTTGGGAAAATTTTTTTTTTTTTTTTTTTAACATTTTTTAAAATTGACATATTAAGCTAGCACAACTTTTTTAATACTTATCAGATCTCGAAGTAGTTAGGCTCAAAACTACGTGTGAATTATGTGTTTTTTATGTAAAAATTTATTTATAATAATTTTTTTTTTTTTATTAATAATTATTCTAGATTTTGACGTAAGCTAGCACAACTTTTGTATTTATTATGCGATTTCAATCAAGTGAGACCCTAAATTATGAGCTATAATACATACCTATACTTAGCTCATAAAAAGCTCATAATTTAGGGCCTCACTCAATCGAAATCGCATTATAAATAAAAAAGTTGTGCTAGCTGTTTTTGAAAGCTAGCATAACTTTTAATAAAAAAAAAAAAAAAAAATGCTTAAAAATCGCGGTTTGCACTCAAAAATAGCTCTTAATCATCTTATAATTACTGATAAGGTCTGATTTGGTTGTGCCATTATGCCTGTGCCAGCTTTATGTACCTTTTCAATGACAATTTTATAGTTTAAATATTTTATTTTCTACGAAAATGTTATATTTAAATTTAACTTATATATTTTAATCAATTTGTTTTATTAATTTTTTTGAAAATTTAAATTTTTAACATTGACAATTTATAACTCTAATTTCAAAATTTATTCTCATTTAAATTATTAATTTTTAATCATTATTCGAGTACTTTATTTTTGAACTTATGATGGAAAAATTATTAATGAATATAGGACAATTAATAGACTATTAATATTAATTTATTTTTTTCATTTTTATTTTATCATACTTTTAAGAGTTTTAATTTATAATCATTCATTTTACGTATGCAAAATTGTTGCTCGTTAAATCATCCCTTAGGACATGTAAAATACGATTTATCCTTTTTTTTTTTCTAATTTAAAAACTTTGAAATTTGAATTTTTAAATTAAACCATATTATCATAGTTAATATTTCTTTTCAAGTTTTTTTTTTTCTTTTTATTATTAATAGTATGCACCTTCTTTTCTCTAAATAAATTATTTCAAATTAGTATTTGAATTTCAAAGTAAAAAGTACAATAAAATAAAAAGACAAAATAAATAATTTCTAAACTTGAAATCAAATTGATAAAAAAATTACATAAAATTTATCAAACAATATCATAAATGATATTTTAATTAAATTAAGAATTCAAATATATAAATTAATATTCAACAGACTAAGATTATTCCATATGCCAAGTAAATTTCAAGGTATTCTAATTTACCACTTAAATTCATAATATTTGCATATCTACATATCTCATTCAAAAATAATCCAAACCGATGATAAATGATAATGGTGTTGTTACAGAAGAAAGAATAACTAACTTGACATCAACAAGACTTAACTTTATTACAGTAAAAAAAAAAAAATAATTAGAACCAAACTAAATTCAAGTTAAAAAAAATTATTTAAATTATATTTAAAATAATATCATTGAATTGCCAACGAAAAGACGTCTATGTTTTTTCAAAGTCTTAGATTTTTTTATATATTTAAGATAACAGAATAATTTAGATTTTTATTTAGTTCATAATTTACGAATATATATATTTTTTCTACTCTTTTATAAACACTGTGTATAAAAGCCAATATAACGTTATTACAAAACGACTTTAATATTGTCCACGGCAATATAAAAAATATCGTTAAATTATAAATACAGTATGTACATTCGATAATGTAATAGAAGAAAATAAAGACTGTTAAAATTTGAAAATACTATTCTCAGTATTGTATGTACCATTATATAAATGGTTAACTAAAACTTTTGAAAGGGATAAAACCATGAATTTAGTCAGACAAAAGTGCTATAATATTTTTTTTTTTCTTTTCAAAACTGCACGTCATTTGATTTTATTGTTGATACGATTGTTTTCAACTTTTATTTACGTTCTTTGTTTTTATTTTTAAAATACAATTTGTTTTTTTTTTTTTATAATAAATCAATTTATACTTTGAGTAATTTTTAAATTACTTTGTAATTTTTTAAAATAAAAATATTGTAAATTAATTATTACATAATTTTTTCAAATTGAAGTTAAAAATTTTTAATGTAATTTAAAAATTTATCTAAAAAACATTAAAGTTGTTATGTAATTTATTTTTTAAATTACATAATAATAATTATAAAATACATAGGAAATAATTAAATTAAATTCTGTCACTAATTATTGATGTCAATTAGTTCAAGTTTTCAATTGTATTTTCAAATAATACTGGCTGCCAAACGAACAAGTGAACGATTCTCTTTTATTTGACCTCTAAACTAAATTTTATCTGCATTGTTTTCTTCTCAAAAGTGGTTTTATTATTATTATTTATTACATTACTTAGTTGGCAATGTAAGGTTAACTTTTACAACTGGCAATGTGAGAGTATTTAATTAGATATTTGTTATAAACTTTTAACCATATAACATGTATGAAAAATATTTGTAATGTAATTTTATCCTTAATTGCGGTTGTTTCTTCTTTGTAAAACTTTCAAAATTTCAATTAGGATATAATTATTTATCTTTCAAAGATATGCCAAGAAAATATGACAAAGAAAAAAGCAATATTGTTGGATAATACTTAAAAGTTATTGTTGAAAAGTTACAACTGATTTTACTGTTTAATTTATTTGCCTGATGATTTTTTGGTGATGTAGAAAATTTTTATTTGATTACAGAATGCCAAAAGAAAATACACCAATTTGTGACTGTGGAAAACCACTTGAATTACCACAACCACGTAATGGATTAACATCAATATCAAATTTAACAATTGTCATGCCAAAACCATCTAAAAATAGTAAAGATGTACGTTCAAAAAAACATGATAGAGATGTTACTAAATTATCAAAAATAAGAACATTTGATAATGGTAGTACAAGTTCAGTTACTGAACAATTAAGACCAAATAAAAATAGTACTAAACAAGAAAAACGTCTTAATTCAACAAGAAGAACAAGAAGTGCTGAACGAAATGAATCACATTATACTTATATAGGTATTTATTAAGTAAAAATTTGAATACATTTTCAAGTGAAAAAATAAATTTATAAATTGCATTAAAAATAAATTAAAATAAAATATAAATTAAGAGTAAATGATACTAGAAAAAAAAAATTAAAACTGCATTTAAATTTGAGTATATAAAGTTGAGTTAAATTTATTTTATATTTTTATTTTTATTTTAAAATTTACAAGTGTCAAAATCTTTTAAAAAATACAAAAAACAATTTTTATTTTTTAATGCAATATATATTTGTTATTAATATAATTTAATTTATATAATTTTTTTTTTTTTTTTTTGATTGATTTGAATTATATTTTTATATTGGAAATAATAAAATTTGTTAAATTATTTTTTATTTTTAATATTGATTTGTTTTAAAATAAAAATATATTTTTAAAATTATTGGCATGTATTATAATTGAAAAATGAAATGTCAACAGATTCTGGTTCAAGTATAGTTGGTAGTGGACTACGTGAAGATAGAATTCCTGAAGCAATTTATGCAACAATACCAGAACTTCCAAATACAAGTTCAAATTTAACAAGTGAATTACCAGATACATCATTAAATCGTGCACAACCAGTTTATTCAATTCCATCAATGACATCACCACCACCAACATATGACGTTGCAATTGCAAAAACGTGGCAGGTAAAAAATCATACAAATAATTACTCACATTTTCTCCCACAAATTTTCAAAATATATTTTCAACATGTCCAAATTAAAATAAAATCCATGTATAATTTAAATACAACAAAAATTTAATTTAAAATCTATAAATAAATATTTAAATAATAAAAGAAAAAAAATTTAAATACAATACTAAAAATAAAATAATTTTTTGAGTTGAAAAAAAAAAAGAAAATTCATTTTCAATTGGTTGAAAAATAAAAAACTTCATCATAGAGATGCTTGTAAATTGGCTTATCTATTTAAATTAAATTTTTTTTATCTATTCATAAAAATGAAAATAAATTTCATCTTAAAATTGAATGATATAGAGAAAACTTTTGTCTATACTTTTTACTTTATGTATGTATAATTTTTAGAATTTAAACTTTGCCCTTATATTTTTTTTTTTGAATCTTCTAAAGTTCGACTATTCGCCTTCAAGCACCCCAAGTCTTTTACCACTTGCATACAGAGTTTTATACGGCGCCTGTCGTAACATAAATTTTTACCACTAGCACAACCACATTTTCTCATACCACGTAATATGTTAGCTAAAGAAAATAAATGCTTTCTCTCATTCCACTTAAAAACCAAAAATTCACCACCAACTTGGTATACCATCATTTTACCAAACACAGCATCAACTGATAGCTATTTCAAGTTTTTATACTTTTTTATTTTTTCCTCCTTTTTTTTATATTTTAAATATATATATATATATATATTTTATTTAAGGACCTCCATTTACATCCTATTTTCTTTAAGGTGAAATATATATATAAACGGTTTTTTTTTTCTTTTCGTTTGCAATCACGAAAATACATTGGCCTCCTGGCAATTTTAATCAGTCTCTAGTCAAGAGTCTCAAGTATTTTTTTTTTTTTAACTATCTTAGCTTCTTTTTAAAGTCACTAATTACATTGTTTTTTTTTTTTCTTTAATTCTTATTTAATATCATCAAATAAAACGTTCAATAAAAAATTATAAAGTATTATTTTCGTCAATTAAAATTATAGCAACAAAGATAAGAAGGCTTGAGACTAATTTTTTTTCAATAAAAATATAAAAATTCAGGAGTAAAATAATGAGAAAAAAATATTAAAAATATAGGTCGATCAATGTTTTTAAATTTACTACCAAATTATCGATGATTTTTATTTTTTCAATGTTCTTACATGTGGTTTTTTTTTTTTTTCTTTTATTGAATTTATAAATTCATGTAAAATTGTATGTATAATATAGTTGGGCATAAATAAATTTTAAAATATATATGCATGATTTTTCGACAGAAAGTTAACTCGTTTTTTTCATATTTATTACTGTAATAAATATTTTTTATTTTATCATCAGTTATCACAGTGTAAAGATGTCAATAAATTTTATTATTATTGAGCACATTGCAACGAAAATAAAATGAAATTATTAATTAATGAATATAGCTCAGACTTGAATAAATACCCAAAATTTTAATTTTTTTCATTTAAAATTAATTAAAATCCATCAAATGATTATTTTATGATTTTTTTTTGAAAATTTTCAATCATGAAAAACTGACATCACAAACTCCAGTAGTACAACTCAAGCAATAGTCGAACCGTTTTTTTATTTTTTATTTCACATGGAAAATTTCATAATTCAGTAGTACAAGTCAAGCTTTGTCAGACCCAATATTATATATTTCAATATTACGTGTAAAAATAGCCATTAAATATTTATAATTATTTTCAATAATTTACTAGTCAAAATTCAAAGATATTTCTCATCAAAAATATAATAAATTAATTTTTCAATAACTTTTTTCATCGAGCCTATTTGTAATCTCATCATAAATTATAAAGCCATTAGTATCATTTACATTAAACACATCTACTAAGTGTTTACCAAAAAAAAAAAAAAAAACTTGAGAATATTAAAAAATATAAGTCGAATTTAAAATGAAAAAAAGATAAAAACAAAATTCATTGTCAATGATAGATAATGGACTATTAAATAATCTAAGAAAAAAAAAGCTCTACAAAACCTTGGACTGAATATTACATGGAAAAAAAAAAAATAAAGAAATAAACAACTTGGCATTTAGTTATATAGTTTCATTGATCAGTAGTTGTATATTTGTTTTCAATGTTTGCACTCGATTTCACAGAGTGTCGATTGGTGTACAATTCTCCCCGGGAGGTTAACCAAGTTTTTTTTGTATATCCCTCAGGAGAATAACAACAATCATTTGTAGATTCGTTAGTTTTAACATTGAGGTCACTTTAAAAAAAATATAAATCTACAAAGAAAAAATGAAATTTTATTTTTTAAAATATAAAAAAAGCTTAATTGGATTAATTTTTTATCAATATATAGAATAAATATAAAATTTAAATGATTGAAAAAATTTTTTAATTGATATATTTAATATGCATATCGAGTATAACCAAGGGAGAATACCAACATACTGACAAAAGCTAAAATCGGCTTAGTTTAAATTGCACTTGAATATTCTATTATTTTGAAAATCACTTGTGTTTGAATGAATTGAAATTCTTGAAACGTTTCAACTACGTGATATATATATTAAATTTATATAAAAGCTAATTTCTATGATACCAAGATGTGCTGTAAAATGAATATATATGTTTATATAAATATAAGATGATTTATGATGGATACATTTATCATGCTCACTGATGAATAACAACAATACACACACAAAACACAATGCTATAGGCTAGTCATTCATACCATTGTTTATGTTTATTCAATAAAAACAAAAGTACAATTGTTCTATTATTTTATACTAATTACATGACATCACAATAACATGATAAATTTATTTTTCTATTATTAGGTTTTTTTTATTTAATAAACCACATGGATTTTTCATGTTAAAAGTAAAATCAATACTCAATGTAAAATTAAATAAATAAATATAATTAAATAATCAAATTGAAAAATAAAAATCAACATCAAGTTCAATATTATTTTTTTCATTAGTTGATTTTTCATTTTTGTATTGATTTTTTACATTAAAATTAGTTAAAAGATGAAATTCATAAATTTTATTTAACTTTTATATTATGATTTTACGAATTACTTTATTTTTTTTATTTATTTATTTGTAATATTTATGTAAAATATAAATTATTATTTATTTTAAAAATATTCAATTTAATTTAGTTTGATTTTTAAAAAGAAAATAAATATTATTTGTTTATTTATTTAGTTATTTTTATTTGTTTTTATATTCATTTATTAAATTAAAAAAATATTGATATTTTTATCAATTAAAATTAAAATAGTATTAACAGTATATAAAAATTTTAAATTCAATAAAATTTAGGTTAAAAAGAAAATAGCTTTTTACGTTTGACAGAATCTTAAAGCAATTTATTTTATTCGGACAAGCACTCTGACTTTGAGACGAGGGTACACACTTAGATTTCTCCAATTTTTTTTTATAAATGTCTGTCATGTATATGCAGTATATAACACTCAATGTTATATCTAATATAACAAACACACCTATTCACAATTTGAAAATATCTCAATAAAAAAAAAAAAAAAAAGGTTTAAGTCAATTGAAAATTCTCTTCTCTAAAAAGAGAATTTTTCGCTGATTTACCAAAACTAAGTCAAGTATATGAGAAAATAAAATAAGTAAAAAAGATATATGAAAATGGAGTAAATATAAATTTAAATATATAAAAAATAAAATAAATAAAGAATTGATATATGAAAATAAAAATTGGAATAATAAAAAGTAAAATAAAAGAAAAAATAAAAAAACTAAATGTATATAAGTCTGTCCCCCTATATCTGATAAAGTTTTTGCAAGGCTTCTTTTACAGTCACGATCAGCTTTATCAAATATATATAGAAAGCTTTTCGAACAAACAAATTGAATTCTCGCATCGAATGCCAAAATGTAATATGTATATGATATCTAATAGGAAATCCATACTGATTCAATAATATTTACGAACTAGAACATAAACTTTAGCACTTTTTTCTACTCTTAAATAAATATATTTAAATAAATTTATAATAATATTATTAAATCAATGTGTTATTATTTTGTAACTATAAATTTACTTACAAAAAAAAACAAAAAATATTACATTAAAGCTTTAAATTGTCAAGTTATATTCACCTCAAACACAGTAAATTGTTATTTTTTTTTATTTTTATTTTTGAAACTTAACCGAGCTTTCACATGCATCACTAACTCAAAATATATTATATAGGATAAAACTAGATGCAAAACGTGACCGATCAGAATATGAAACATTTGCTATTTTCAACTAACACGTTGTATTTACGTGACACTTTGTCATGCACAACTCAACACGATCTTATTAAATTGTTTTATCTAAATTTATATATATCACAAGTACTAGAGATGATGATAATAATAATTGAATAATTAATTTAAGCAATTAAAATTTTTTTAACATCAAAGAAGATTCATGGATGGTTCTGGAAATAATTATATTAAATACGAAATAGCCGGAATTAAAATATAAAATTTATTAATAGCTTTTTTTTTTTTTTAAGCTTTCTTGTAAATTGGAAATTTTTTAAATTAATTTTAAAATAATTGTATTTTGTAATGGGTTTTTAAATTAATCATGTAAATTGTCAAATTGAAAATTTATTTTAAATATATTTTTAAAATATAATTTCAATATGTATTTAATTTGAATATGTTATTTTGCAGAATGGTATGCCACCATCATATGAAGATTATTTATGTACAAAATTTGCAATGTTTTCACGTTCACATACACCACCACCACCATGGTCAGATACAACAAATCAATCAGTTAATATACAAAATACAAGACGTGATTTGCTAGCAAGCCAACCAGAATTACGTGAATATCTTGCACGGTTAGCACTTGCTAATAATATTCAACAAAATTCACATCATCAGTACAATAATTATGATGATAATGATAGTATTTCAACGTCACAACAAGCATTACGTAAACATGTTAAACAACAAAAATTAAGAGCAATGAATCGAAGGTAAGAAAAATTTCTAATAACTAATAATTTCATTTTTAATTTCAATTTTTTAAATGATTTTTTTTTTTGTGTTTTTACCAAGGGGCTATTCATGGTCAGATGTAGTGATACCATGACTACGAAATGTAGTCAAAAAAAATACAAGTACTACACCTACTACACCTTATACATAACGACAATGATTGACTTCACTATTTACTACATTTTAACTACATTTTTAAGTTTTTTATTATAATCAATAGTAACATATTGATAATAACTGTACTATAAGAGATTGACCTTCTGTATTTATTAATTTAACAACAAATGTTTCGGTTGAAAATTTAAAATACGGATAATTATCAGGGGGTTTTGCTTCATATATTCACAAATTTTTATAATTTTCTAGCTTTGCGTTTGTCGTTAAATAAATAAATGGAAAACTAGGAAAAAAGGCAATCGGCTGTACTATTGGAGAATGGAGACTGCTATCATATTTTTTTATTCAACAACAAAAGTTTCGGTTGGGAATTCATATAGTGGATAATATTCAGGGGGTTTTGCTCTATAAATTCACAAGTTTTCATAGTTTTCCAGCTTTGCGTTAGTCGTCGAATAAATAAATGGAAAACTACGAAAAAAAAGCAATCGGCTGTACTATTGGAGACTGCTACTGTTTTTTTTTATTCAACAACAAACGTTTCGGTTGGGAATTCATATGGTGGATATTATTCAGGGAGTTTCGTTCTATATATTTACAAATTCTCATAATTTTCCAGCTATGCGTTTGTTGTTAAATAATTTTCACTATATGAAATAAGTTCAGCTTTGTGTCCTTTCCATCGGCTTTTTATTTAATGACTCGTTTTACATGTGGCCTAAATTGTGACTTATAATTTCCTTCAGTGTAACTACAAATGACTACATATCACTACAAATTACGATACCATACTACATGAAACTACGAATGACTACATGAAATTAAAACGAAAGTTGTAGTCAAAAAAGTACAAATACTACATAACAACACGTGACTATACACTCAGAGTGACACCATGACTACACCGATGAATAGCCCTTCGGTTTTTACAGTCACGATAATTATTTTTTATTTTAAATTAAAATAATAATTATTTTAACAGTTTTTTTTTATTAATATAATATTATTCTAAAAAATTCATAAAAATTTATTTGACTGATTATTTAAAAATGAAGTTAATCCATTTGAATAAATATATTTGAAAACAAAAATATGTTCATTTTTATTTTGTAAATTATTAGAATTAAAAAAATTTCTATATTTAAAATACATAAATTTATTAAATAAATTCAAAATTAAATTTTTTAAATCAATAACAAATTTGTAAAATAAAATTTATTAATTTATAAATTTAATATTTTAAAGATCACTGAGTGAAAGTCGAGCACATCAACAAAGACTTGCAACAATGTGTGAAGACGGTGCATTTTGCATGGAAACAACAGTTATACAATCAGCATTTGAAAATGGAGTTGCATTTTGTAGTTTAATGTAAAAAATAAATAACAACATTAAACCTCACGAAAATGAGAAATTTATAATTAAATTTAAAATACTTGAATAAAAAAAAATTTTTAAAATATAAAAAAACAACACCACAAGTATTAATGTTAATTTCACCGACTTTTTAAGTCAGTGAATATAACAACGTGAAAATAAATAATGATGAAAAAAAAACAAAAAAAAAAAAAAAAATNAAAAAAAAAAAAAAATGAAACAAAATTAACAACAGCTTGGACTGCGCTATAGTATAATCGCATTATACTGGCTGGTCCAGATAATCGCATGAGATTAAGCGCACACTGATAAGCTCTCCCAATTAGTAATTTTTAATTCTCATTATTTAATTTTGAAAAAATTTTCTACATTATTTAATGTATCATTTATAATCGAAAATTATATTTGAATATACATAAATTTATTATAAAATTTTTACCAACAACAATTAAAAAACAAAAAAATCTATTGATTATTGATGTTTTATTTTCTTGAAGAGTATCAGACTATTGCGCAGTTTATTTATTCATTTTTTTTTTTGCAATTATAATGAATTAATAGTATGTAAAAAAAAAGCGTCACGATAAAATGATTGATTCATTTAATTCATTAAATTAAGTAACATTAGAATGACGTAATAAAAAAAAATATAAACTAGTCCAGTATGATAAAAAATAAAGTTTTGATGAATTGTTCTTAAAAAGGCTGTATGTTAAAAAAGAAAAAAAATAATAAGTAATCAATTGTCATAAATTAAATATAAATCGTTAAAATTAATATCATAAAAAACATGTTTGATATAGTTATTTACACATTAAAATAAAAAAGTGTTCTAGACGTGAAGTAAGATGTATTGATGTTGTAGAATTCATGGAGAAAAAAAAAATAAATAAATATATTGTAGTTTATTAAATTAATTAATAAATAATATTGATGTTTAAGACATTGTTTTACATAGGGTAGTTAATGTCCTGCTGAAAAAAAAAAATATATTAGAAGAGTTGCCATGATGTCAGTTTAAAAAAAAATTAAAATGCTAATTTATGAAAATAAAAAATTTATGTTATTTTATTTTGGATAATGAAACATACTTTTATAATTTTTTGTGTATCGTCAAAATTCAAGTGTATACAATTGGTTAACAATAATTGATGAGAAAAAAAAAAAATAAAACTACCATAGGTCCAATTTAAANATTTAAATTCAAAGGATTAATTCCTCATTTTTTTAGATATAAAAATTAGGATCTATTGTCGGCCATAAGTATTTTTAAAATGTTAATTTAATTAGTGTAGATCTTTACCTGAAAAATGAGAAAAGAAAAAATATTATAATGATGTTTTTAAATTATTTTAAAAGTCATGAGAAAATTAAAATAAATCATTGGATTTTTTAAAAATTAAAAATCAACACTTGAAAATTTATAAATTTATTTATGAAATAATATCCAATTTTAAATATTATTTTTTTAAATATTAAAATTTATTTATTTTATTTTACACTAAATAAAATTGTCATTGCCAAAAAATTAATTATCAAAAAAGCAATACGTAAAATTAAAAATTAATCATCAAATTTTTCATTTAAATTTATAATATTTTTTTTTTTCATTTCAATTTTATATGTATTTCTAATTTTTCATTATATTATTTAAATTATTTTTATTTATTTTTTTTATATTCAATAAAAACAATTAATAAAAAAAAAAAAAAAAAATATGAGAAAGTATTTTATGGAAAATTAATTATATTCCGTATACATACAAGACGAAAAAAAATCATAAAATGAAAAAAAAAAAAAAAGAATAGAATTTCATGATGGATTAAAATTGATGATAAAAAAAATGAAAAAAAAAACAACTTATGCACATTGAAAAGGGGGAAAGAAAATGCCAGGGAATGATGTATGTTTGAAATGTATTTTTGTATAGAAATTTTTTTAGCAAGGATTGAATAATTGTGCTATGAAAAAAAAAAAAAAGTATATGAAATAAACAACGCCAATAATGTAATCTGAATTTTTTTCTGGAAATATTGGAATATAATATATGCATATTAATATTAACTATAAATTACCTGTTGTGTATATTGTAAATGTTTAGTGGACCAAGAACATAATAAAAATGATGATTACAATGATACTGCAATTTATTCTGCATTACCCAGATTTGTGGTTGATAAAATTTCATGTCAATACTCAATTTAGACTAATTAAATTATTTTCAACAAAAAATATTTTATATATATATTTTTAAAATAGTAACTTGTCAAGTAGTTGACAGTAGTTATATAGTACTTTATAGTTTTATATTCCGTAGCTATTATTAAACTGCCGATAAATTACTTTCACATGTTACACTAGTATTTCGTTTTTACCTGGAACACTTTCAGCAACAGGTAAAATAATTCACAGTAGGGATCTGATTCACAGAAGGGAAACAATCCACCGGGTTCTACTATACCAACTTGATTGGTTCTAAATTTTGTTACTATATATATTTTTTTGGACAATCAAATATCTTACTTGTCGATTGTAAATAACTAAATAGCTTTATCAAAATTAACGAATAAAAAATTTTTTAAATGTAAATTTTTGTAGAAAAATCATAAAAATCTATTGCACCCTTGTAAGACTAAACCTTTGTAAAAAAATTATGTATATTTTCGAAGGTGACAATAGAAAAAAATGTCTAGTTTTCGAAATTTGCTAAACAATTTTTTTTTCTTACGTTAAGGGTATAAGAGTTGTTAAAATTTTCGAATAAAACAATTACTAAAATGTATATTGAATGGTTCACCAATGCATGAGCACATTGTGATAAGAAATCATCGATTAAATGATTAGCTAAAATTCAAATTTGAAAAAAATAAAGTAAGCTTTCCGTCAATTGAAGAGAGAAAGCAGTCATACAGAAATGGGGATCCAACTGAAGTACAAAAGTAGAGTAGTAGTAGCGGCGGGGGGGATAGGGGCTATTACATGAAAAGGTTGTTTCTTGGTATAGTTAGTGAAAGGTAGTAGGAAGAAAAAAGGGAGGAACTAGTCCACTATGTACAGGTTTTAAATGACTGGCCAGCCAGTCCATCGTTGCGGATAAAATAGAGATAAAATATCAAATATATACTTGATCAAAGTGAAACAAAAGATTATTAGAGGCGTTACATATTGTAAATTTACTCATATATCCACCAGATGTCGTGATTTAAATTTGATCAAGGGGCCTGGTTGGTTTAACAGGCGTAACTTTTATTGTTAACACCCTGTAACGCCCCTTGCCAGCCCTCTACTGTATATTTGCAGCAGACGTATCGCGACAACCAAGTGGACAGCCAGCGACTAACGTACCAGGTCCCTTACAATCGTCACATTATAAACGCGAAAGACGGTATTTTTGTCACGTATCATTATCCTCGTGGATTAAACAATCGCGAGTGTTATTATTCAAAAGTTATTGAACTTGTCGTGTATTTTTTTTTATTTTATATTTATTTTTAATTTATAACTAGGCTATATTGTTCAGTGAAAGATTTAACACATATGTATATATTTAAAAAAGTGATTTTAAAAATTGTCAATAATGTGCTACATCTTGAACTGCGATAAATAAAAATTCTTGGAAATAATTAATTAAAGTGTTATGATGATTTGAAAAAAAAAAAAAAAAGAAAAAAAAAACTCCAAAATGATTACATTACAGTGATAATTATAATTAATATTAAAATATAATAATTCAGTCATTAATTTAAACTTAGAAATAAAATAATTAATTAACAATAAATGATTATTACAATTATATTTAATTTTTTATAGAAAAAAAACTTGTTCTAAGAATATATAATTATAAAATTGATTAAAATGAAAACAAGATTGTATTATTATTATTATTGTTATTAAATTAATTTAATATAAAAAAATGGAATTAGTGGAACATCGTGTATTATCACGTATGGAGATTGTTGAGGACAGTGATAATAGAATAAAACAAAATGAAAAAGATGAACATGATGATTTATTGTCAGATTGTGATAGTGAAACAAGCGAAGTATTGAGCGTCGGTAGTGAACCAACACCAGATTGTTTGGGTATTGATATAAATGATTGTGAAACATCAAGATACACAAATGAAACACCATCATCACGTATGGATTATCAAATTGATACACAACAAATTGATGAATCACCATTATCAAGATCACCATCACCATCATCAAATGATTCTGGTAGTTGTAATCCACCACAAAGTCCACAAAGTTATTGTAGTCCCCAACAACAACAACAACAACAACGACGACAATCATCATCATCATCACCAGCACCATCATCAATTAGATCACCAGCATCATCAACAGCAACAACAACATCATCACCAGGTAGACCAGACACTCTACAAGAAGCAATAATACCACGTTATCAAACATCAATATTACATCAATCACATCAACAACATTTATTATTATCAAGATATTCACGTGAATCATCTGATTTAAATGATTATCCAATAGCTAATAGATTAACAACACTCGGATTTAATAATAATAGTAACAATAATGATACATCGTCATTTACAAATATTGAAAGACTTCATCGTGTACCAATAAGTGTACCAATTGTAACAAGATTATCATTATCACCACCAACAGCAACAACTGTTACTGGTATACAACCAACAACACCTGCTGCAATATTTAATTCAACAAATCGTGATACATTATTACTTTCACATACATCAACAACACATCCTTTACTTCATCAAACCACCCAAGTGCAACATGTGCCATCAACAACGCTACTCCATCATCATCATAATGATAATAATCATCATCAACTATCATCATCACATCATAATCATTCACAATCACTACAATCACAATCACATAAAACAAATCAACAACACATTCAACAGCATCGTTTGTCAATCAACAAATTGCTACAAGATTCACCAATAAGAGAACAACAACAACAACAACAACCAAGTAGTCCTGTATCACCTGGTATCCGTGATGATTCTGAATCAAGAAGAAATAATGTCACATCACCTGGAAATAATTTACAAATAAATAATAATAATAATAGTCATCATCGAAATAATAATAATAATAATAATGTTAATAATAATAATATTAATATGAATAATAATAATAATATTCAAGGTAATTTAAAATTCAGTATAGACAATATATTAAAAGCTGATTTTGGTAGACGTATAACAGATCCAATATCATTAAAAAAATCAAGAAATAAAAAAATAATACAACGACCAATTGATCTTACCAAAGATTTTATTGAAACATCATCAGAAAGTTCTGATACACGTTCTGAAACAACAACAACAACAACAACAGCATCACCATCATCAACACCAGCGGCAAATAGTGGATCAACAACAACAACAACAACAACAAATGGTGAACAATCAAAACAAAATATGTTATGGCCAGCTTGGGTTTATTGTACAAGATACTCAGACAGACCATCATCTGGTAAGTTTTATAATTATAAAAAAAATATATTAATACAATTTTATTTATGAAAAAAAAATTATTTTACTGCATACAAACATGAAGATTTTATCATTTTAATTGATCGTGTAACCGTGACGTTTGACGCCAAGTTTCTGCCAGAAGCATTGATAATTGATATCATATTAATTGACGGTTATTAAGTATATATAATTAAATGAATTTATTGAAAATAATATAAATCAATGTTAGACAATGTTGAATTACACAAAGTGAATGTATTTTTTTTTTTCAAAAAAATAAACAAATGTGTATTGCAATTTTTTAAATGGTTGTTAGAGTGCATTGGTCTCGTGAGATTCATCGATCTTGTTGAGGTTTAAATCGGTAAAAATAGCATGATAAGAGACTCAATGGCAATTGAGACTAGAGACTTGCATGTTACACAAACGAGAATAAAATAATTTTTAAAACTTTGTAATTTAATGTTAATTCACTGTGGCATTTCAACATGATTAATGACAAATAATATTTTATTTTTTATGTCTTGTATATTATTTATTATTATTAATATTTATTTATTTTTTTTTAATAACGATTTAACTTTGTTTAATAAAATGACCAGTTTACTTACGTTGTCCAACCGACGGTTAATTATCTCTGGATAATAAGGCGATCGTGACTTGGTATCGCACGTTTCTATCACTGCACAACATCGATGGAATCTTTGTAATCGAGACTTAATTTATTTTTTATTTTTTCATATATTTTTATATTGTCTAATTTTGAAGGATAACGTATTTTCGTGTCTGGCAAATGGTATCAAAACAATTAATAACAGCTGATGCACGAAAATTACTTGTTTTTTAAAAAATAAATTTAATTAAAAAATTTGTTGGAAATTTATTTGATATAAAAAAAAAAAATTGATGTCTATTGTTTGCCACGATTTAATAATTATTATTTTTTGAAAATTATTATAATATTTTTTAAATAATTATTTTATTTATTTTTTATAATAATTAAATATCAAATTGTCGTTATCTTTATTGGCCCACTGAAAATAATAAAAACTATTTAGATAACAATTTAAATTTTTTATCAGTCAATTAAATTTTAATTACAATCTTTTTTTTTTTTATATTCATTTTTAAACGACATAGATATATATTTTTTAAATATATGAATTTAAAATTTCTCTAAAAAGAGGTTGCAATTCTATGTAGTCAGCAAATTTTCAATAAATAATATTAAATATAATTATTTATTTATTTATTTATCAATTTGATTAATTTTAATTATTATTAAAAAAATATAAAACTACTATTCCATCGATTAAAAATGTATATACAACATAAACAATAGCATTTGAAAATTTAAATAATTATCAAAAAATAATTGTTTGATTATTTGATAAAGTTGTAGTCAAAATTCAAAGTTAAAATTATAATTTATTTATTTATTTAATTGTTTATTTATTTATATATTTGTTTATGAAATCATTGTTTTATTTTTTCATTGAAAGATTGTTTTATTTATTTATTTATTCGTTAGTTTGTTTAATTATTTAGTCACTTGTTCATTTATTTATTCATTCACTACTTTATTTATTTATTTATTTATTTATAACAATAAATGTCTCATCGACATTGTCAAAAGTAGTGTCATCAATTGCAATTGTATATATTTATGATGCTGAGTGATGAGTTTAAGAATGAGATGAGTGAGGACAAACGAGCCACACGAGAAGCGGAAGTGAACCTGTCGTCGGTTCGTACGCGACAACTACTTGGTACACAACACTCATATATATATATACATATATAATATTGTATATATTTTTCAAAACATGTATAGGAAAGCGTAAAAGCAAAGTTTACGAGTCGGTATATAAACGTGACATCAAGAGGTTGGTAGGTGTTTGTTACGATCCTGGATGAAAGAAGACCCGAAATACGTGGGTGGGCCCCCTCCCTATTACTTTTTTTTTTTTTTATTAAATTTGGAAAACGATAGAAATAAGGCACGTGGATACACATATATATATAAAAAAAAAATGAATAAATAAAAAATAAACTTAAACACTCTGGTGAAAAGCATCAAGTGTATACATACAATTTAAATGACATGTTAACACAGTATATCAATTTTTGAGTGTTTTTAAGTAATGCTAATTTGACATTAAAAACTCATTCAAATGTGAACAAAATTATTCACATTAAATACAAAAAAAATATATATAGACATTTATTATTATTATTTGATTTAATTTATTTATATTTTTTTATTCACTTATAATTTGGACAATATAAATTTTTAATTTACACTTGATGAATGACAACAGGGGTTTTATTTATTATTCAGCTGTTTATTATCAAATGTACTTAATAGTCACGCATTTATATTTTTAATACCAACTGTTATGTATTATTTTGATAAGAATATTATTTAGGTCGATATTACTTATTACACGTGTAATACAAATTTATTATTAATTTGTTAAAATATATTTAATTTATTATAAAATAATTATGTCAAAAAATACGTACTAATTTATAATTTAACTATGAAAAATTATGATTAATTTATATTTTTTATTATTTTATATATATTGTTTGTTTTTTTTATTTTTATTAATAACACCCACTTATTGTGTTCATAAATGGTTTTTATATATTTTTTTAAAAAATAATTTAAGAATGAAAATAAAAAAGTTTATTTAAAAAATATATATAAAAAAAGCAACTTGTGTGTTCCTGCTGTGACACTACGAATTAATCTTATGATTCTTTATGGGACACAAGTCTCGCGCAACTTAATTTTCATTTTATTTATTTATTATTTTTTTTTTATATTAAAATGAGAGATATGAATCGATGACAAATTTCTACATGTTTGTTGTGATTAATTATTTTAAACTATTCTTCATCATCTTGTTAATATATTTTTTTATTATTCATTTTTTATATTTATTATTCTGTACATTTATATATATTTATTTTTGTCATTTAAAATTTTTTTATTTGCTCAGTTATCACGTCATGCTATTTGAAAATTTGTTCAACACTGTTTTAGGGTTGTATTTGACATCCCTTTTTTGTAATATGTCATGACATTATGTATATTATTGTGAAATTAATTTTCTCACATTGTAAATTATTTATCAACATTAAATAACAATTATATTTCTTAAAAAAATATAATTACTGTTTATTTTCAAATACCCAATGTTAGGTTAAATAAAAAATAGTAATTATAATTTTCCAATACAGTAATTACTTTTTTTTTTCGAATAAACACAAATTAAATATTTTGTTTTACCAAAAAAAAATTATATAAAATGTATCCCTCTTTTGGAAAATGTCGTGACATTTTACTACAGTTATAGAATAAAATTTCTATATTGTAAATAAATTATAAACATTAAATAATAATTACATTGAATTATATTTAATAATAAAAAAAAATATTACTAAACATAATCATTAAAAATATTAAAAAAAATTTTTTCAAAACAACAATTATTCTATTTAAAAAAAAAAAAAAAAAATTAGCAAATATAATTTTACTTAAAGAACAGTATAATATATATTTTCAAATAAAATCAAGTATATATTTTGTATATTATCAAAAAGAAAGTATATAGAATGTATAGAATGATAAAAATAAAATGAAAAAAAAAAAATATCAGTTAACGAGCGTTCTTCGGGACATTTCATTGCTCGTTGAGAAATCAGGATGAACGACTGTTGGCTTTTACGACTGTTGAGAGAATATATATACATACATATATAAAATATTTTATATATATATATATGCGCATCAGACCTATCCGTTTACGGTCGCATCTCGCTGATGTCCAACCGTTGGAGATGTCTCCAGAGACAGATACGTATGGACTTGCGTAATCAAGCGCAAGGTAGGCAAAAAATAAATTTAAAAAAAAAAATATATATATACAAAATAATATAATACAAAAAACAAAAAAAAAATATAATAATTGATAAAGAAAAACAGTTATTAAAAATAACAACAATCAAAAGGTGAAAAAAAAAAAAAAACTAGCCAACAACAAAAATTCTCTGATGGAAAAAAAATAAGAAATATATACTTGTTTTTTTTATTAAAAAAAAATCAGTCATCATTTTGATATATTAAAAAATATGAACACTATAAAAACTAAATTTTTAAAAATAGTGAATAGTGATATAAAATTTTTTATTTAATTTCGAAATAAACATAAAGAATACAAAGAACTAAAAATAAATAAAAAAAAACAATATGAATAATAATAACGGCTGCTAATAAAATTGTTCAGAAATAATGAATACATAATGAGCAATGTATTTTCTTGTTAAGCCATCATAATCGTCAGCATGTTACTAACAAATGCATAAATGATGATTGAATATATAATGTATTTTTTTTTATTTTTGAATCGTGCCGTCTGTGAGTCACGAGAAGAATCTTTAAACCAAAAGTCCAACATCCAACTATATAAGTTTAACATTTCTTCTTAAACATTTTGTATTTTTTTTATTTAAAAAAAAGATAAAATCGAAATTAATTTTTTATAAGCTAATCATTCACAAGTTTCAGGTTTTTTTTTTTCAAAATTATACGTCTGTATATATGAAAATAAAAAATATAAATAATACTTTGAGAATTGAAAGTGATAATAATAGATACGAAAACCTGACGAGTTCATTAATAATACAAATGTTTAAGCCTTTTTCATATAACTGGATATAAATTCACTGAAACAACTCATGACCAAAAGTAATCGATAAATTTTTTTTTTTTTTTTTTTCACCCTATTAATATGTCCTGCACGTAATGATATCACGCTTAAGTGAATAATAAAATTTAATTCCATACCATTGAATTGTAATTTTTTATTTTAACATTTTTGGCTCAGTCAAAAAGTTTAATGTTTTTTTTTTTTTCTTTAACTGGTATGACCCTTCGAAAATAGACCCTTGTTTAATCGACCTGTTTTTTTTTTAAAGCCAAAAATTTAAGGAATTCAATTGCCTTTATAAGGGACAGTTAGTGAAGGGTTGTTTTAATGAATTTACAGCATCAAATTGCTGAAAAAAAAATTTTTTTGTGGCACTTGTATAACTGATTGTTATTTTTTTTAAATTATATATATTATTGATAAGGGTTTGTAACTACCACCCTTTAGTGAATCGATTTAAAACTTTTTGAATATTCAGATTTTTAATAGGTGTTTAATTTTTTTATTTAACGTTTTGTTTTTTCATTTATTTTCGAGCAATGATTTGTAAATTAAGTAATTTTTATTTTTCAGTTTGTCATTGAGTTTAGGTGTGTATTATTAATGAAAATAAAATTTATACACTTCTCAAATGTTACAGTCATAATACTATGAGGGTGTACATGTTTAAATAAATAATAATAATAATAAAAATAACAAAATTTTTAACAGACTCACGATATGCGAAGTTTGCGTGTGCAGTTACAGCAAAGAGGCGTGACTCTCATTCTTCACCTGTCTCTCGGCGCCGCTAATTATTGTCGAACGTCAAAATGACGCTTACATATTGGCTGAAAAAAAAAAAAAATTAAATTATAACAAAATAATAAAAGTAATTTGTTTTATATTCAACACAATATATACATATAAAATTACCAAAATAAAATGACAAAAAAAATCAAAAAGCAGATTGAAAATTTTTTAAAATATTTATTTTAAAAATCTCATGATATATTTATAAATATTATCTGTAATTATTAATTATTATTATCACAGTGAATTGAAAAATTAACAAGCGCCATGTATCATGTGAGATTAAAATTAAAAAAAAAATTTAAAATAATTAAATATAATTATTATCAAAAATAAAAAAATAATATTTAAGTAGAAATAAATATTATATCATTGCAATAAATCATCCGGATGTGCATGTCAATGATAATAATTAAAAAAACAAAAATTTTTATATTTCAAATCAATTAGTAAAGTTGTTGAGAATAATATTTACATTAAAACGATAATTACATATTTTTTTTCGCTATATAATATTAAAGTTTTTATTAATTTTTTATTTTTTATTTTCACAATAATTATTGAAAGAGAAAGAGTATCAAAGTGGGAGGTTATAATTTTATATCAAGCGACTCATTATGGGAAAACACTTTGGCATAACGAATCAGCCAGCAATTTTCGTATATCAAATTGAAAAAAAATAAAAAAAAAAAAAAATAAAAGAAACAAAGGCGTCGATGAAATGAAATAATTTATCGGTTGGTCTGAGCGTATCCCACTATCTTGGTAATGATTACCACCTGCTATGTAGTTCTTACAAAAGTGTTGCATGTATACATACATACAATACATATATATATATACAACATACATAAGAGTAAGACAGATGTAGTTTCTTTTATACAGCCCCTGAAGCGCGAAATTCTTCTTCAACATGCGCAGTACGTCCCCTCACTTGTAAATTTATAAATAAAAAATTAAAAAATATTCATTTAATATAAACAATAATATAATTTAAATAAAAAACATAATTAACATTACCAATAATTAAATAAAAATAGCCAAAAAAAATACCAAAACAATCAGAAAAATTGAGTAAAAAAGAAAATTTTATTTTTTAATATTTTAAATGAAATAAATTGTAATTAAAATAAACTATTAGGAAAAAAAAAAAATTAATTATATATATTACCCTTAACATTTAAAAATAAATTAATATTAATAAATAAATAACATAAAAAATTAAAGCAATGTAAGACAGCATCTGCAAACAAGTTAAAAAGTTGCCGCTTAATATATACGTGGGTGTAATACATACAAAGTGGAGTGCAATAAAGTAATAAGTGTCTATAAATAGCCTATGGTACACCCGTGCCAGAATAAAAGCGTGCACTCGACTCTCTTCATATTGTACCCATTATAAAAATAAAAAAAATAATAAACAAATAAATAAAAGTCATAAAAGTACTGCAATAAAAAACATGAAAATTCATTCATTCGCAAATGACATGATTTATATATTAATTTAAAAATTTTTTTTTTATAATAAACTACCAAATATAAGCTTTATTAATTTATTATTTATATTTTAATTTACAATAATCATTTAATTTATTCAATGAAAATAAATAAATAAATAAATATATGTATTATGTGGTCAATCGATCATTTTGATTAAATTGAATATCCGGTAATTGATCATGAAAAATAGAGACATTAAAACTGACATGACACATGAAATAAATATAAAAATATATAATTATATTATTTAAATAAATTAAACTTAAACATTACATAATTGTTATTTAAAAAAATCATCGATATATACAAATTTAAAATTCAAGAAAAAAAAAAAAAAATAGTAANTGAAAAAAAAAAAAAAAAAAAAATAATCAAGATTTAAAAAAATAAGAAGAAGAAGAAGAAGAAGACTCCATGAGTTGTTTATTTTTATATTTTTTATCGTTCAAGAGATAAACACAAGTATCTCTTAAACATGTATATATGATAATATGTGTGTGTGTGTTGCCCCTGGGGCTATTCTCAAAAGCCCCCCGACAATATTGCTCTCGACCCGTCGATTTATTTTTTTTCATTTTATACCAAGTATATATACAATTTATCAATGTGTCTGTGTATATATATACAAAAATATTTTTGTGTGATTGGATTTCATAAAATGACTGGTCCAACTTTATCATCATTATGCTTTTTTTTTTTTATTTTTTTTAACTTCCGCAAAACAATAAAACTATCAGCTACATGCATTAATCGAATTAATCAGTTGATAAATTTAAATAACTTTTAGTCATCATCAAAAATAAAACATGATTATTTTTGAATAAGAAATATATATATTTTGATTATTACATGTCATTTGTTTTACCATTGAATTTGAAAAATAAATAAATTTAAAAAATAAATATATGATATTTTAAAAAAATTTATATACATTTATATACAACTGAGATTGTCTGACGTTATTCACTTGACTGTTTGATAAATAACCAGATGCATATTATAAAAATACCTTTTTAAATGACCCATGATTTTTTGTTGTTTAAATTTTATTTTTTATTGTTATTTTTCTTTTTAACATTTGACTCACACCCGTCGTGTCACTCTCTCTCTCTCTTTATGGAAATTAATATTTATCATTATTTATAAATTTGTTTTTTTTATGTTGGTATTATTGTTGTTATTTATTTATTTATTTAATTAATCATGGACATTGAATTTATATATATATGTATATGCATAAAATAATAAATTTGTGTAGGATCATTCAGTGGTATAGGATTAGATCAAAGTGTCAAGTTTCTTGGAATAAATCCCACACGCGAAATTCCATCTACAACCGGATGGATATGGAATATGAGATATATTTTGATAAAATTCATTATTGTTAAATAACAACAACATGAATATATATTTAAAAAAATTTTATATTAAATTTTTAAAAAATTTATTAATAGTTTTTTTTAAAGAAAAAAAACAAAAAAAATTAATTTTTTTACTCCAAAAGTCAATTTTCATCATTAAAATTATTTATTTAAATGAAATTTAAATATTTTTTTAAATAAATAATTTAATTTGTGTGTGTAATTTAATAACTTATTACATAAAAAAAAATTTTTTAGTATAAAAATTAAAAAAATAAATTGAAATATATTTTTTATCATAAACAAAGAAAATTATTATGGATATATAAATTTAAAAAATAAAAAATAAAATGAACCTGTTGTGTTATTGTAAAAAGAAGTGGCTGATAAAGCGATTTAGTTGTGGATATATACATGTACAAGTATAGGCTGTCCATCTCGTCTTGAGCCGAATGAAACCAGTCCGTTTGGCTGACAGTGCAAACAGACCCACAATTTTCTCAATGACCCCGGTACTTAAACAAAGTAACCGTTGCGGTAACAGACAATAATAAAAAGGTTTAAAAAAAAAAAAACCCCATGCACATAGCAAAATGGAAGGAAAAAAATTAAAATAATAAAAAAAAAAAAAAAA
>MKYW01000044.1:987972-1012950 GCA_015776835.1 Aphidius ervi
TTTTTTTTTTTTTTTTTATTGTTCTTTTATTTATTTATTTTTTTATACTCAACAAAGTTTTATTTATTTTGTTTTTTTTTTATTGTAAAGAAAACATTTATCCAAACGATTTTGTTGATATACTCGAAATTCTCAGAGATAATTCTTTTGACCTAGAAAAAAAAAAAAATAAAAGATATAAAAAAAAAAAAAAAACCTTGACTAGACCCCCCTGAGATTCTTTGATATTTAAACTGGGACAATAAAATTCAAAAAAAAAAAAGAAAAAGGGAAAAAAGGTAAAATATTTGTCAACATGTCTTTTGATGCACTAATTCACTGTCAAAAATATAAAACACTTCCGTTGTGCTTAAAAATATCCTTCTACTTTTTTTTCCTCCTGATGCAATGTTATTTAACTTCGTCGAGAAATATAATTCAAAAGAAAAAAAAAAAATTGAACCCAGAAAGAGTTACACAGATGTGAGTATATATGATTGTAAAATATGAAAAAAATAAAAATAAAAATAATAATAAATAAACATAAAGATAGAATGAATATATATATATATTTTGTACAACTTCCGCCAATTCACCCTAACAGTATAAACCTCTCAATGTAAACTCATGCTTTGACTCTCATCACTCACAAGTCATCCGTAATATAGGTTGAAATACAGAAGTTAAAATGAAACAGTAAATTTAACTATTAAATTTTGTTAAATGTATGAATGAATAAGAGAGAAGAGGAGAGAAAAAGAGAGATAAATATATATCAAATCAAGAAAGATTATATTTTATTATATGTAAGAATATTAAATTCAACTGTGTGGTTTTATACGAGCCAAAGAAATTAAGTGATTTCCGGGGTTAATATTAATCAAGGTAGAATAATATATATTATTCCAATGTTAAAATTGCATACTTTTGAATATAACATCCCGTATTTTATATGTCATGTATATATCAATCACTTTTTAAAAATTTTTATTTGTAATGTAAATTTTTGTTTAAATTATACATTTAATTTAATAATTTATCAATCATTAAATTTCATATTTGCTAATTTATTTAATAAAAATTTTTTATTTTTAAATTTAAAATATTATTTAAATATATTTATATAAATAAATAATTTTTTTATTTAATTTTATCATGATAGGAAATGTCTGGAGATAATATGAATTTTTTTTAATTTTAATTTTTGTTAATGTGACTAATGAAAGACAGTAGTTTGATTGTTTTAAAAATTTTTATCAACTATATTTTGTGATTATTTTTTATTTATAAATTATAATGATATAATTAGTGATACAATTTTATTAGAAAATATATAATTAAAAAATTCAGGGTGGTCTACTTAGTAACTTTATAAACAATAAATTTATTTAATAAATTTTAATTTATATTTATGAGTTTATTTATGCCTATTGGCCAATTAAAATTAATCTTCAACTGACCCATTATACATATAAAGTTGTTGACAGTCATTTGACTATTTATATATATACGTCAATTGAATTTTTATGTATTTATTTTTACATTGATTATAAGTTGAGTTGTTATAATAATTTTCAATACTGTCATATGACAAAAAAGAAAAAAAAAAAAAAATAAGCTATTATTATTGAAATTGATTTATCGAATGAGCAAATATAAATTGTTCTATATTTTAAATAAAAAAATTATTAATACATTTATTTATTTAATTTTAATTTCAAGACCAGTAGGCGTTTACTGGCTATATCTTAAATAATTAATAGCTTAATTTTCACCTTTCAGGAAGTCGTTATTCTCACGAATGCCGCCAACGAAGTTTTAAAAGGTTTATATTCATATATAATATCATTCCCAGGAGCTAAAAAAAAAATCTCATATAGTATAAATGTGATCGAGCTATACCCGTCTCCAATATTTTGAATTGAATATATGTATATTGTCAAGTTGTTATAAAAACAACAAACAGAAAACAACTCGTCTCGAATACATAATATACACACATAACGGTATAAAAATAAAAATAAAATATATGTGCGTGTTTTATATTTAAAAAAAAAAAAAAAGATTTTTTTTAAGTTGATCACTGAGTCAGAAATTAATAGATTCGTTAATTAGAAAGTCGATTAATAAATTTCAGTCTAGTCCCCTTTCTCATTCGAATCAAGATGTTCATCTTTTTTTTTTTTTTCTAAATTTAATATTTTCTTTTTTTTTGATTTCTTATATATTTTTTATATTTATAAAATAATAAATTAAATATATATATGGATGGATTATTGTAACACAAAATTAAGATGTATCGGCAAATCTGGTTCGGGTAATTTGCATGTTCTGGGACGCCTACGCTCAAAGCAACACCCAAGAAAAAGTAAAATACACGTGAGATCCAAAAAAGCCCACCCGCAGTTGACGTTCTCGTCACGACTTGTCAATGTTCTTTTTCCCTTTTTTTTTTTTATATATTCCTATTTTTTATTTTATTTATATGATTATTGTTATTATTTATTTGTTCTTCTTCTTCTTCTTCGTCTTCTTCTTCTACTTCTTGGTGTTCTAGTATTTTTTTTTTGTTTGGCTCTTTTTTTTTTTTGCTACAGAGAATCACCATCTTCAAAATAGTGCCAAGGTTGATAAATTCTAACGTGACTATCATTGGATTATTTATCTATTTTATTATAAAAATATGTATTTTTTTTTTTTTTTTATTTCAATTGTATTTGTACCACCAGGTCACTGCATTGATTATCAATAATAATATATTCCAAGTTTGGATGTTCGTCAATTGACAGCATTCAATTGATTTATCGATCTGGTTTATTATTTATAAATTTAAATTTTTTTTTTCTTTTCTTATTTATCAATCAATTGTGTATATTTTAATAATAGACTTGTTTAAATTAAATATTTTATTTATAATTTTATTTTTAGTCTAAATAACTTTTTTTTGTTTAAAAAAAAAGTTGAAAATTTATTTCATTTTTTTGAGCTATTCAAATGGTTTAGTATTATTATGCGTATCCCTGAATAATTATATTTTTAAAAACTCAAAAATTATAATATTTTAACGTAAATTTATTGGTTCTGTTATATTTTTTTTCTCGACAAATGCATTTATTATTCAAGTTTAATTTTTGAGGTTTTTCTATCGGTTTTAAAATAAATGTTATTTAAATTTTTTTACATAGAAAGTTCGGAGCTATGCATCATTGAACAAAAGGTCAAAAAAAAAATTCAAATTTAAAAAGACATATAGGTTTTAATATAAATTAATCTTTTGTGTTTTTTTTTTTTTGCATCAGCTTAATTTTCTATTCCAAATACTTTCTAATGTCGATCAAAAAAATATATAATATAAAGCTCATATAATGAAATGGTCAATTTTTATTTCAACGATTTTTTTTGATATAAATAATATGGTAGAGAAAATTATAATATAATAATAATGAGTTGGCGTGTGTGTTCTCGATAGTGTAACGAGATGTCGGTCTTACCCAGTACGTAAACATTATTTCGAACAAACTTAACCACCGTTTATACCGACAGAGTAATGTCTTTTTTTCACCTGCAAAAATAAAATTTCAAACAAAGAAAATGAATAAAAAACATTAACAATAAAATCATTTGAAGAAAAAATAAAATCAAAATTACTTTCAACATGCCAAGCATTAATAAACCCAGCATATGTCACGTGAAACAAAAAAAAAAAAAAAACCTTCTTTTACATCAAAATTACTATTGAAAAAATTCTCGGAATATAATTATTAAATTTTTTATATTTTTATAGAAAAAAATTCAAAGTTAATAATATACAAAAATTTATTAAAAATATGAAAATTTATTTTCATTAGAAATTATTATTTAAAATTTATTTTGAAAAAAATTATTAATAATAAAAAATGTATTTAAATTAAAAAAAAAATATAAGTCAAGGGTTAAAGATAATAATTGAGCACCACTTTTGGCCACACAAACACTCCTCGCGGTGGCTCCAATTAAGCGAACAACATTAATTTCAACCACCCAGTTCCTAAAAGCCGACGGTTAGTTTCATTCGTTTGCTCTTTTCATTGAGCAATATATATATGTATACCAAGAATCTAATACACCTACACTAATTCTCACGCATACAAATAAATTTATATATTTTTATTTAAATCTTTGTTTAACTTTAAATGCTTATCTTAAACATTTAAACAAATGCAGAAAACAAATGTAAAAAAAAAACTATTTGAAACATACAAAAAATTGCACAGTTTATAAGCCAAGAAAAGGGCTGATGATTTTCACAAATACATGTGTTACTATCTTCTTGCGTACACGTGTATAAATTTATAAACATTTGTATATACATCCCGTGAAAAATAACTTGTACATGATGGTGATTCAAGTATGTATACATACACTTCTCCCTATTGCTAAATGTCTTGTTACATCTTGTCAACTAGTACTGATTTTACTTCTGTTATTCTACCAATTTGAAGTGAAAAAAAATTATATAAATATAATCAAAATTTAAAAGTAACGAAAAGAATATTTTTTTTGTCATTTAAAAAATATTAAATATAAACAAATGTATATATACTTAAATAAACAAAAATATTTTCAACATAAAATTTTTAATTTTTAACTAATTAAATCATCACTAACTATTTAAAGATTAATTGAAAACAAAATTTTTTAAATTACCTTTATACAGTACAAAATTAAACCTTATTTTTATAATTTAAAAAAAAAATTATTGACAAAAAAATATTATTTAAAAATAACAAAAAAGAAATTATAATAATATATTTTTATTTTTTAGATAATTAATGAGTACTTTAAAAATTATTTTAATTATTAATTTTGGCATATGAATAAATGCATTAATATTTTTTTAAACTTTTAAATAATTTATTTTTATATATATTCATTTATTTTTTTTAAGATTTTGTTATGGTCAGCACCGGTGATTATCTAGACGCCAGGTCATTCAATTTATATATTCACATTTAGTTTGAATTGTCTCTACGTTCCTAATGATCAACTGGGCGCCGCCCCGATGAGACTCAAATTTAAAATTTTTTTTTTTTTTTTTTGAATATTTATTATACACGTATTTATTTTCACATATATAAATATGTTGAAATTTTTTATAATAATATATAAAAATAATAAAAATATATATTCTACAAAAACAAGTATATTGTCGGTATTTATTTATTTTTTTTTTTATTTAAGTCAAAGGAAAAGAATAAAGAAAGAAAAAAAAAAAATTACAGTAGTACATCTTTATGATGACTTTATATAATGATTAAGACTGGAAATGTGAGTTTTGACCATTTAAAGATTTTATAAGTTGGTAATTAGCTATGTATTCATTTCAATTTATCCATTTTTGGATATAAAAATGTTGATGAATTTGAGGTAATATATATTCAGCCAGCTATATATAAATTTGATTATATATATACATGTATATATGTGTTTTAATCGCAGTATAGAATCAAATAAAAATAAATAAAAAAAATTTTAAAAAAGGGTGAACGAGTGTAAAGGTGTGCAAAAGAGCCTGAAGGGGAAAACCGGATCAGCAAATTCGAAAGCAAGCCTTAAGGCTACGATAGAGATATTAGTTGAATTTTTATTTTAATCATAAAATAACATTAAACAATTTTTTTTTTTTTTTTCTTTAATTAATTTAAAACAATTCAATAAATATAAATTAAGTAAATTAAATATCGGTTAATGTATTATTATATAATTAAAATTGAGAAAAAAAAAAAAAGAAAAAAATATTTTATTTCTAAATAAATTTCTAAATTATTAATTATTATAAAACATTTTCAATAATTTCATGATTTACTGAATTTTTTTTTTTTTTTTTTTTAAAAAAATTTTCTTTTACAAAAGATTATTGATTAAAAAAAAAAATATATTGTTTATTTATTTATTAGTTAATTATTATATCGTGTGTATTTAACGTATTAAAATTAATAATAAATAAATTTTTATTAAAAAATAATTTTAACAACTGCACGATTTAATAATAAAATAGAAAAAAAAATAAAAGAAAAATTTACATCAACGACAATTGATTTGTTTTGATGTTTTTAAATAATAATAAAATAACAAATATATTTGTATGATAAAAAGGGCAATTGTTATAGTTGAAAAAAAAAAAAAAAAAAAAAGTACTTGTGTATGCCGCGCCTTAATGAAAACGAGTTAACGACCCGTGGAAACGTAAACGCAGTCACGTACACTCATGGTAACGATCGACGAGTGACCAATCGACAGTCATTACTCACGCTGACTTAACTTTACCTTTGAATAATAAAAATAAAATAAATATATATTTATATTTCACCTATTTATAATAAAAAGTTAATATAATAAATATGAATTAAATAATAATAAATATATATGCAACATTAATTTTTATGTTTATTATAATTTTTATAAAAATAATTTTATATATTTATTTTAAAATTAAATTATTACTATATTTAAATTTTATATATTTATACTAAATTGTTGTTTTTATTTTTGTTTGTTCACAGGAAGAAGTAAGTAATCCAGTTCAAAAAAACATCATAAGAAAAATTAAAATTAAATCATCAATGAAAGTGAGCTAAAAAATTCATGAAAAAAATAATTTTTTTCAAATCAAAATTCAAATTTTTTCATTTAAAATAATTAGATTTTTTTAATTTCTTTTTTTATTAATTGATTTGTGAAAATCAAAGATAATTATTATGGAAAATTATGTAAATATATATCGGTGATAATTGTTTAATGTCTAAGTTCAAGTGTAGCAATGAAAATTAGTGGTTTAGTTAAAGTGTTTATTTGGTATTTGAGTTATTTTGACGAGTTTCATACCAAGATACGCAAAATTACAGACATCTTGGCATTATTGGTTTTCATTTCACCCTTCTACTTTACTAAAATTCATTTAAGTATTTGTCTACAGTTCAGTTATCATGAGTTTGTTAAGGGTTTACAGAGTCTTTGCTAAAGTAATTATACTGTCATACACGTGTTATTTCAAGTCATTCTGTTTAACAATTATTTACAAAACAAAAATATAATTAATAACCAGAAATAATGTTAAAACAAATTTAATTAATATTTATTTAAAAAAAAAATCTATTTAACTAATTTTAAATCAATTATATTTTCAACTAATAAATTATTCATTTTAATTCTAAAATCTTTATCAAAAAAAAATAATTAAAATTCCATTTAAAAATTATATAAAAATAAATTAATCAATAAATTTTTTAATTCCAAAATTTATCCACAATTTAAACAATTTTTTAAATAATTTTTAAATAATTAATTTTGTGTGTAATAAATTTTTTTTTTCATTGCAAAATTATTATATTTATTTGGACAATTATTTTATATATTTTTTAAAAATACAAATGATAAAATCATTGTTGAATAGTCCTTCAAATATCTGATTAACATTTTAGTTTAAATAAATAAATATTCACGCGTATTTTTTTTTTTTGCCGACTATGATGCCACAAAATGCGAATTGCCACATTAGTTTTGTGTATATATATTTATCAATGTATAAATGTATGACTTGGGGTCTTTCACATATATGTTGTATATTATTCGAAGGCCATATTGAAAGCTTTTTTTTTTATTTTTTATTATTGGCTTGTATTATTCACACACAGCGTGTGGTGTGTAGAAGAAAAATTACACGAGTATTATTTTTACTGTAGCTGCGTGATCTTTGGAAAATGATAACGTCAGCATTGATCGTTATGATTTGATTTATTCACAATTATTGCTTGTTTTGACGTGAATTATTGGCAACATGTATTATGCACTATATCCAATTTACTTCAAATACGTTATAACATGTTTTTTTATTTATTTATATATTTATTTTGTACTAGAAATTTTGTGGGAATTATTTTCATGTCTTGAATATATTTTTCTGTATAAGGAATATAAAAATTATATTATTTCAAGTAGATTTATAAATTTATTAAATGTTTTTTTACATAGAGTAATATTTCAATAATTATTTAATAATATTTTAGAATTTTTTTTAACGAGTATTTTAGTCGTTTGGAAATTTTGAAAATTAGTCATCATAAAGGGTTGTATTTGCAAGTCACTCAACTAATTATAAAAATATATTAATAATTTTTTAATATCACAGAAATATTGTCATAAATAAAAAAAATATTTTTCAATTTATAAAATATAAAATCAAGCCATAGAATAAATTGAATCATTGACCAAAAAATAAAAACAATAATCCTTTTTTTTTTTAATTTAAAAATCAAAAGTTAGACATTAATTTTTTTTTAATGAAAAAATATATTTTAGGGGGTTTTGTAATTTTTAAAAATTCACAAAATGTCATATCTAAATTAGTCGAAAAAAAAAAAAGTATAGAGTTAATAATAAATATAGATAATTTAAATCTATAAATATCAATTTTCAATAATTTCCATATGTATTTTTAAGTATAGATAATGATGAATTTTGTGAATCATTAATAATTTTAGTAGAAATTTTTATAGAATAGATAATTGTGAGTTAACGATGCAGATATCAGCTAACAATAGGATGTTCACGTGTGCCCTCAGGTCCAAGAACGAGACGGGTGAAAAGGTCGAGTGACACGCGAGCTGCTGGCACAACGCCTGAAGAAAAAAGGCCAAGAACAGCATTTAGTGGTGAACAATTGGCAAGATTAAAACGTGAATTTGCTGAAAATCGTTATTTAACTGAACGTAGAAGACAACAACTATCACGTGATCTTGGATTAAATGAAGCACAAATTAAAATATGGTTTCAAAATAAAAGAGCTAAAATTAAAAAAGCTAGTGGACAAAAAAATCCATTGGCATTACAACTTATGGCTCAGGGTCTTTACAATCATTCAACAGTGCCACTTACTAAAGAAGAAGAAGAACAAGCTGCTGAACTTCAAGCTAAATAAATATTAATTAATTATTATTTAGCTTAAAAAAATATATAAATTTCAATTTTAAAAATTGTTTTTTAACGACTATTTAAATTGTACATAATTTTTGTTTTTTTTTTTCTTTTAAATTTAATTTTAAAAAAAAAAAAAAAACATTCNTATTTTTTTTTTTTTTTTGGTATTTTAAATTTGAATTTAATATATTTATTGTATGTAGTTAAATGATTCGTACATATTATCATATACACATGCGAGTTTAATAAAAAAAAAAAGTAAAAAAAAAATTGTATACATACGTGCGCTTCCCTGTTGCGAAATAAATAATTATTGTTAAATTAAAATATGAAAAAGAAAAAAAAAATTGCAACGTTCAGTGCCATTTTACGTTCATCCTTTCTCCCTTAATGTTTTTTAATAATTTTTGTTTTTATATTATCCTTGACTCATAATGATACTCGCTGTGTTTTGATATTGCTTGTTAATTTATTGTAAAAAAATGAAAATAAATAATTGCAAATTGTGCAATATATAGAAACGACAAAAAAAAAAAAAAACTCATAGTATCAGATAGATAAAATTTTAAATAAATTTAAAAAATTTAATTTATAAAATTTAATAAAAAAGAAATTATCTGAACGAATGAGATGTATAAAAATAAATAAATAAAAGAAAAATATATATATATAGCGTGTATGTGATTGATAAAAATAAAAAATAAAAAATTGATAAAAAAAAAAAAAATCTGTGACATGTAAATATTCAAGTCACCCTTAGTGGTAACGTTGCCTATAGACTGTTTAAATAAATAATAAAAAAAATAAAAAAGTATCTTAGTTATTTATTTACATGTACGTCTAGGTACCCAAGAAATAAATTCAAATGAATTAATAAATATTAAATTGAATATATCTGTATAAAGTTATTTAAAAATATTCAAATTAAAAAACGAAAAAAAAAAACTATTTTTGTCTTGTTATTATTTTGTAAATTATATATAAAAAAAACCATCCAATCCAGCATGTAGAATATTTATTAAATTGTTTATAAATTTATCTAATTGTTAATTAAAATTTTTTTTTTTTTTTTATATAATATTTGAACGAGTGGGCGTTGAATTATTTTCACACACATAGAGGCGGGTCGATTTCCGCATTTATTTTTGGCGCATGCTTCAGTTGAATATTCCTCGTATTTTTAGAAAAATAAAAATGAGGGGTTGTTGGGGTTGTGCCAGCAAGAGATATCAATTGATTTACAGTCAAAAGGTGGCCATAGCTGATATCAACAAAACCAGCCACGCCTATTAAATCCTCCCCCTGTATACACACATTTAACAAGCCAACGAATTATGGTTACTCTCATCCAAGATATATATTTATTTATTCATTTTTATATTGTTGTTATTGTTGTATACAACAGAATAATTTGTTCAACCCTTAAAAGCCTTATTAACAATGTATTCTTTACCAAACAATACACCCTTCATCTCACACTAATATTACCTAAACCAATTTGTTCAAGCTCCAAGATAAGAATTTATTTATTACCAACAAGATGTACGTGATTTTAAATTCATTAACTCATGGATTTCTTTTTTTTTTTTTTATATTTTTTATTATATAGTTTATCTTGTTATTCAGTGCTTTTAATTTTCTATAATCATCGATGAAAGATCTGTTAATTTCCTAAATACATATATATACTTCAGAAAAATTGAATTTATGGTTCTTATTATTATTTTTGTAATTTACAAAGTTAAAAAAATATTAATTAACAGTTAGGAAATGGTAGAAATTAATATGCTAAATTTTTAAAAATTTTAAATGCTGTATTAACATCTGTAGAAAATTTTTAATTAATATTTTGCCATTTATTTTGTTTAAATATATATGATAAATGTTTAATTGAAAATAGAATTAATTTATATATTAAATATATTTATTTTAAAAGTGTTTTTATCAATTAAATGACTTTTTTTTTTATTTTAAAAATTTCTCCTAATTTTTTTACGTTTCTTTTGTAATTTTTTTTTTCTCGTAATAATTGATTAATTTTGGAGGATTTTTTTAAATTTATTAAATGCTCCTATAGAATTAATTGATACTACAAAAAAAATTCAATGAGCTTTATAATTAAGAATTTATTATAATTTACTAATATTTTTAAAAATTTTGAAAAATTACTGACAACTATTCAGTCGTAAAAAAAAAAAAAAAATATCTCAATACATTTTCCCAATCATTAATTTTCCATCAAAAAACAAACTAAAATCCAACCGGAAATATTCAATAATTACTTAAGATGTTCCAGATAAATAAAAAAAAAATTTTAATCTTCAAAAAATAAAATCTACATTTCGTCAATAATGTGTCATTGATTTATTTCTTATCGACCTAATAGACATTCACAAATGTATTTTACATTTAAATAAAAAATATAAAAAAATGTTATCTTAATATGTATAAATTTGACCTACCATATAGCATTGAAATGTACTAGGTTAATGATGCCTTCTTCCAGTTAAAAACAAATAAAAAAAAAACAAGAAAAATATATATAAAAAAAAATAAAAAATATATATACAAGAACAGAGAAAAAGATCTTTTTTCTTATTTACTGATTTCTCATGTTGCCAGATATATACAATCATTTGTATAATGTTAAAGGCAAACTAAAAAAAATCCATACTATCAATGATTTGAATCTTAAAGTTAAGGTAGGGGTAAGGGTTTTGAAATTGACCTTTTGAGACTTAAGTAACAGTGTCCACTGACAGACAGAAGCGCGAGGCCTGTCAACCAGACGATTCTAATCAGACAGGAATGTTTAGTTTTGTATATATATATATTGTAAATTCATATATGTATTCGTGTGTGATATACAAAAACATTCTTATGGTTCGATTAATTATTTACTCGACGACCAACAACATTTCCATACACTCATCCGGTTCTTCAACTTGATCACGTTTATTTAATCCAAAGAATAAATATATATATTTACAATAAAACATCTAATTTACAATATAAATAAATAAATAAATAAATAAATAAATATTTCATCATTATATTTATTTATCTTTTTATCTATTATTTAACATTAAATTATTTATAAAATTGAAAATGATATTTTAAAAATATACAAGTTGAAAAAATAAAATAATATTTAATGTCTTGTATATTTCATGGAAAATTGTTTGTAATGATGAGACATTTAAAATAACTATCATCTTGAAATGGTGTGTAGATCGACAGTAAATCTGATGATAAACAGTTTAACAACGACTTTTTTATTATTGTTATTATTATTTTAAAATTATTTGTAATATAAAAAACTGATAAATTCCAGTTTACTGTCAACTGATGATCCACTGGAGGTCGATTCAGGTACATAAATATATATATATATATAAATTCAAGAGGCCACTGGTATACTGCACCATGGTATTATTAGAAAAAATAAATAAATAAAAAAAAAACGATCACAATGTTTATACTTGTATTAAAATTAATGATCGGCCGCGAATGCTGACGTGTCACCTTATACCGTCATGCGTCATTTTGATTGACCAATAAATTATCACCATGATGAAATCAAGGTCTACCATCTGTATCATCTATACATACCCTACAGAAATAATCAAAAAAAAAAAAAAATGAATTTAATTTTTTGTGTATCAATTGTTAAATTATTTTTATACAAATGTATTGTTAGATTTTTTTTCTATGTTTTATATCAGTATAAAATATTTTAAAATTTTAAAATTTTTTTAAATTAATTTTCAAGTTCAAAATGAAATTAAATAAAAATAGCTAAATATTACTAATTTTTTTGATTAAAAATATAAAATTATTTAATAATGTAATTAATTTATTAATTATCAATCATATTTATTAGTTTCTTACTATAAAAAGTCACAGTTGCTAAGTGACAATTTTTTTTTTTTTTTTTGTTGCATTAATAAATCAAAATTAATAAAGTCAATAAATGGGGTTTCGGGCTAAAAACAAATTATAAAAGCCTGATTATATAAAAATATTTACGGAAGGTGGTTTAGAAATAAATAAAGATGATGTAGGATTTTTTTTATAATTTTTTACGCGATTGGTCAGGGGTAGATTGGGGCAAGTTTAGATGTGAACGCGATTTTTCCGGGAATTTTCAAAGATATAATTTTTTTTTTTTCAGATAAAGGGCTGATTATATAAAAATATTTATGGGAGGTGGTTCAGAAATAAATAAAGATAATGTAAGATTTTTTTTTATAATTTTTTACGCGATCGGTCAGGGGTATATTGGGGTAGGTTTAGACTTGAAAGCGATTTTCCCGGCAATTTTTGAATAAATAGTTTTCTCTAACAAAGATAAACGGCCGATTATATAAAAATATTTATGGGAGGTGGTTTAGGAATTAATAAAGATAATGTAGGATTTTTTTTATAATTTTTTACGCGATCGGTCAGAGGTAGATTGGGGTAGGTTCAGACTTGAACGCGGTTTTTCCGGGAATTTTTAACGATATAATTTTTTTTTAATCAGATAAAGAGCTGATTATATAAAAATATTGACGAAAGGTGGTTCAGAAATAATCAAAGATAATGTAGGATTTTTTTTATAATTTTTTACGCGATCGGTCAGGGGTAAATTGGGGCAAGTATAGACTTGAACGCGATTTTTCCGGGAATTTTCAAAGATATAATTTTTTTTTTTTCAGACAAAGGGCTGATTATATAAAAATATTTATGGGAGTCGGCTTAGAAATAAATAAAGATGATGTAGGATTTTTTTTATAATTTTTTACGCGATCGGTCAGGGGTAGATCGGGGTAGGTTTAGACTTGAAAGCGATTTTTCCGGGAATTTTCAAAGATATAATTTTTTTTTTTCAGATAAAGGGCTGATTATATAAAAATATTCACAGGAGGTAGTTCAGAAATAAATAAAGATAATGTAGGATTTTTTTCATAATTTTTTACGCGATCGGTCAGGGATAGATTGGGGTAGGTTTAGACATAAACTCGTTTATACTGGGAATTTTTCGAGAAATAATTTTTTTTAAGTTAGATAAAAGGCTAATTATATGCAAATAATTCCAGAAGAAAGTTATAAATAAAGATAATGGTAAAAAAAAAAATGATTTCTTAAAAAATATCATAATATCAGCTTCTAGTATTAATAAAACGAGAAAATTTTTTTACAAAAAAAAATTTTTAAAAATAAATTAAATTGTATTAAACAATAATCAATAAAATAATTTTATAAATAAATTTATTTTCATTAAAAATATAATTTAAATTTTGTTGATAATTATTAGATTTAATTATTTTTTAGTGATTCTATTAACAAAAAAAATAAATAAATTCAAAAGTTAAAAAGTTATTTGAATCAATCGATTAAAATCGTATTTTTTTTTTTTTATGGTAATATAATACTTTTTTTTAACATTTATATAAACAAGGTTTTAATGAACTTGAACTTTTTTTAAAAAATATATTTTTTATTAACAATTACAAATGCATACACTGTATGGTATGGACTAATTATAATTCCCACAGCGAATTTATTGTCTGATGTGTGTTTTGGGTTCTCCGGGTTTCCATAAACGAAACATGTATCAATGATCCATATTTGGAATGAGCAAAACAGTTGGTCTTCAGATGGCATACACAATTTTCAAGCGTGACTTGATAAATATATTTATTTATATATTTTTAAAAAAGAAAAAAAAACAAACTTCATATGCAATAAATGTAACATTAAATAAAAATATACAATAATCGTGCGAAATATTATTATATTGTTGTTTTGGATATAAATTTTTTTTTGTTTTACATTTTTTTATTTGAACAAAACTGCGCATGTTGTGAAGCAGTATTTTTTGACTTCCGCGAATGATCCGGTTGGGGCCCCATACTTAATGGCTCAATCCATTGCTGCACGGTTCTGGCAACACGATGTGTGGGCCCAACTGATGATGGGATCACTGGACCTCAACAAATTTTCTTTAAACTTGTTCACAACCAATGAATATTGTTTATATATTTATATATGTTATATATATTTTGATGATGTTACATGATCCTTACCAAAATCAAATATACATTTTAAATAAAACACATTTTTTTTTTTTTTATTTTTCATATATTTATTTATGGTTTTTTTAGTTTGTCATCATGCTTGCAACTTCACCTGCCATTTTTATAATACAAGTTTTTCATAACAATTATCAAAGTCTTTATTAAGTACACGCATACTTATTTATGATAAATAAATTTTGTTCGTTACAAATAATCAATCAATAAATTTTTAAGAGTCTCACTTTTTTTTTCTTTTTATTAATTTTTTATCGAAATAAAATTAAAAATTCTTAAAATACACATAGAGGGCTTTAATTTATTGAAAAAATGAATAAAAAATATTCAAAATTTTATTTTAATTTTTTTCTTATTATATTCTCTAATTGCATTGATTTTTTTTGGTAGTTGGTCTTTTTGATTTGTAAAATAACGATATATTTATTTTTAAAATTTCAAAAAATCATTTATTTGATTTTAGGATTTTAAAACAAATATTGAATGAATTTAGAAAATCTTAATCTGAAATGAAACCAAATTTCATCTTCATATTGAAATATGATAATATTGTTTTTATTTATATTTAGTTTATTTTTTTTTTTTTTTCTTTTGAGGATCATCAAATTTGTAAGATGATCCGTAGGGCTATTCGAGTCCCGTGTGAGACTAGACAGATATGAAATCTTTGAGTGAGATATAGTAGGGCCATGTCTCGATATCGGCACGAGGAATCACTTTGACATATATAGATTTATTTTTTATATTTATTATTCTATATTTAATTTTTTTTTTATTTTTCTCTTGGTGGATTTACACACAAGCCCTCAGGTATTTAGTTACTCTGGTGCCATGTCCCTCTTTATGCATCCGCGCCTTTGGACAAGTCAGAACTCAAAACCCGTCTACCACAATTCAGCTCATTCTTGTCACAGCTTCATCTTCAATTTCCCACGTTGTTTAAAAATAGACTAAATTAATATATATATATAAAAAAAAAATAAATAAAATCAAGGCCGTTGATGTCTTTTTCTTCATGCTGTGTTAACTCTTTTTCTTTTTACCTTTCTTTTTTATTTTTTAAATATATTTTTATTCTTTGAACACAGTAGAAATCGGATGAGAACTAAAAATCGTGCCAGATGGATGAGTCATCTGAGGTAAAAGAACGCACAGATGAGAAATAATAAGAAAAGAATTTACCACGCGGTAGTGGCGCCGCATCAGTGGTATAAATATAGTGGGGATTAAAATTTCCCCGTTTTATGATATAGTAATATACAGAGTGGGAGAATATAAACGGGCCCAAAGTATTTTATATATATATATATAGTTTTGCAGTGGTTAAAAAAAGACAAAACTACGAGACTCAATGCCCTGGGAGTAAAGAGGTGGGACTCAAATGATGGGGACCACACACGATGATCCACGCGTCTGCGACTCAGTTACATTGCTTAATTGTAAACGGCCCAGTGGTGCTCATGTATTTATTTTTATTATTATTTTATTCTACATTACCAACCTCTTTTATTGTGCGCAAAAAAAAAAATTATCTGTTAAAGAAATTCTTATAAATTTTGTCATTACAATTAGCACTTGTAAACTTTCTAAATTATTTCAACTACACACACACACATACATGTCATTCAATTTATAAATTTATATTTCAATAAATAAAACAAAAAACAATGTTTTATGTATATTTTTTTTTTTTTTTTTTTNTTTTTTTTTTTTTTTGTTAATCAATACAGAGCGATGGTTATTTATCTCGGTTGAATATTGAGGAGGGTCAAAGAGTTTACGCAAAAGGGCCGTCCTTATCCGCGACATAATTAATTCCAACGATTGTAGCCATTCCAAAAGTGGTGATTCCAACTAATTAAAGTTCCGTCTAGCGGCTTCTGTGTACTCTGCGGTTGGTCACAACAAAAAATTTCCATGCAAATCGGTTTGATTAAATTTCGATTTATATATGTATTCCAAAAATTATAGATAAATAATCAAGCTACAAAATCGCAAGGAGTACATACATAAATTAAATGAAATAATATATTTATTTTGAAATAATATAATTATCATGTAAATGTACAATATATTATATAAATGATTTTTAAAAAATTGAGGTTATTATTTTCATGGCGCTACTGAGAAACCAGTGTATAAAAAAAGACGACGCAAAAATTTACCAGACCGTTGGTCGCCATCGGTCCCCAAGGGGAATCCCCATCAGCCTATAACCTAATCGATGGCTACCTTTAAGTAGTTGCTAACACGTGTATTTTATTTATTTTCTATCATTATAATTTAACCAGTATATATTTTATTATTAATTATTTATTTTTCATAATCAATTTTTAACATTTTTTTTGATAGTTTTAATCCAACAAAATAAAATAATCTTACTTTTGATTTGAAATTAAGAAAAAAAAAAAGGTTTTTGAGTAGGATATATAGAATGAGGATTTATTGTGCTCGTTAAAATGTGCCCAACTTGGCAATTTTATTTTTTATTTTAGAGTTAAAAAAAAAATCATTGAAAGGGGGGATAAGGGAACCACAAAATTTTTCATACTGAGCAATGTACAAGTGGATGTCTTCAGGGTGGCTATAGTAGGTACCAACTTATCCACGGGACGTGCCAGGCCACCCATGTTGCTGTTGTTCACTCACATCTATCACCGTGCCACCTTATACCTTTTTTTTTTATTTTTTTTTTTTAGCCCCCTCTTTGCGGGTACGCGACCGCTCGCGCATATAACCTATAACAGTCCGCCCATCAAATAAAAATTAACCCCGCGTGTCCTCCTCAACTAATGGATCAACTGGAAAAATCCCATAAAAAAAAAAAATACTAAAAGAAATACTTTTCGATAATAATAAAAATATCAAATTTCAATGTGAGAATTAATACACCGCTTGAAATGATTGAATAGAAATAATAATCAAAAATAAAAAAAAAAAGAAAATGATGATTCAAAAGAAAATAAGCAATGTCATTATTTTTTTTTTTTGATCTGATCAATTCCACTAATCATTGTGTAATCGATAGTCACTAGAATCAACTTGTATATATGTGTGTTTCATTCGACGCTCCCGGCGTTTGGCCACTTCATCGCTTAATTATTACAGACATGAATGGTATAAACATGTAGATTGGTATATATGTACTTGCGTATATATATTTATTTATATATGGTCATACAAATGCTATATATATATTGGCATTCGCAATGATAATGCCTGGTTCAATGTGATTTCACATGAGGCCCTGCCTGAATTTATCGCCGCAGTAATTGCCAATCGTTTATCCGCACGAAACCAGTCCACGTCTATCGTTTTACTTTTTACTTTTTTAGTCGCCTGATTCACGAGGGCATATTTCTTACCAAGGCCATCATTAATTCATTTACATTTTCAATTATCTATATATATATACAATATAGCCACTGATTTTCCGAAATAATCATTTGATCATTTGATCATTTTTTCGACCGTAAATTATTATTTATCGTCAACTAGGGACATTATTATTTTTCATTTCTAATTAGAGTTAACGTAATAGTTTTTTTTTTAATTATTTTTTGATTTGAGATCATAGAGGAATCTGTTTTATCAATCGGGCAATATATTTTGATCGATTAAAAAGTGCGTATATGGCGGCGCTTAATACTTTCTATCCTAAAATTGATCAAAAGATATTTTTAAGATAATTCAATACATGATTTTTTATATTTTCTATAAATATTTGCATTTATTCAAATTAATAAAAATACCTCGAGCTATTTTATAATTTATGAATCTTGTTTGTTAGTTTTTTATTTTTTTTTTTTCATTTTTAAAATTTTAATTATCAAAAGGCGTATTCAGAAGCTCTTGATCAATGTGCGTATATATAAATTAATCCTTTATTCATTTAAATCTGACTCATAACGACATTTCAATTCTCAAAAAAAAAATCTATTCAAGTATACACATGTTAAAGCTTTATCGATAATGAAAATAAAAAAAAAAGGAGAAAAAAAGAAATCCCCTAATAAATTTGGTATATCGTAAATGCGTAAGTACAGGGTATAATTTTGTAAAAATTATACTGTTTAATATAAATAAAAATCATGTACATATGTTTACCGGAAAAAAAAAAAAAAAACCACGCACATGCTCATAATAAAAATTAAACATAATAATGATAATGAAAAGTTGGTAGTACAGTTGTAAAAAGGGTAAATATGACAGTGAAGGCAGAGTGGTTGAGAAAATAATAAATAAATAAAAAAAAAATCAATTTTACAGAGTTGTGGGTTCATGTAGTCGATGCGTGCGTGTATTATGCTACAGGTATATATACCACGTGCTAGGGCCAGTTTGGGTGGTCCCATTCCGCTGACGCGTTCACTGCGCTGGTATCTCGACTGCTACCCCAGCTCCCTTACTCGTTAAAGACCTTATTAAATATTGCTACACGCGAATATTTCTTCCATGCCTTATTCCTCCGGCTTTCGTCTGTCATCTTTAAAAAAAGAATCAGAGAAAAATTAATTTTTTTTTTTATTTTTATTTTTATATCAAATTTTAAAATATTCCATTGATCAATCAATATACATTAAATAAACACAAGTATATAACAATGGAGTATCTGAAGAATAATATAGATTATTAAAATATCCAGATGGTAAATTTTTTTTTTTGTGGTAAATTTAAATTGCTAAAATAGTTCAAAATAAAACTAGTAAATTTATTTTTTTAATATAGATAATCATTTATACCAAAAAAAAAAAATACAATGGATGAAAAAATTAGGGTTAAAATATATGAGTTAATTATTTAAACAATAAAATGACAGTTATGGATATTTAACTTGCATGATTTGCAACAATTTAAATTAATTTGTATTATTATTTTGGTAATTGTGGTTTTGTTTTTTTTTGATGCGTGGTATAAGCTCTCTATCTTCCATATGTCTAATTTTTTTTTGGACTTTTAAAAATCGTGTATCGTCAATCGAATAATGACAGATTGCCTCATATAAAATGGAAAAAAAAATATCCTTTGATTTATTAAATATAATTATTATTTATTTATTTTGTTGATAACTTTTTGAGAGAAAAAAAAAATTATAGAGTTTTTTCTTTTTTTATTTTCTTATCTAACATGTTGGCTAAACATTAATTAAATAAATTATATATTCATGTTAAAACATCATGTATATTTTATATTTATTGAATAAAAATAAAAATATAATTTTAAAGATTATATATTTATTTATATTTTTTGTAAAGTGGAAAAATCAGCGTCTGGTATTTATATAAAGGCGCCGCGTTATCGACTTTGAGCGTCTGACGTTCAACGATTACGGGTAATAAAAGCGTTCGGTTGTCATCCCCCATAAAACGAATGACACTTTCGTAAAGTTTTAACAGTTGACCAAGAAATAAGATAATCCAACACACACACACACACTAATATAAAAAATAAAAAATAAAAATATATATAAACTATTTATTTCTCTTTCAACTTTTTTTTATTTTTCATTTTTCATTAGCATTATATCTTCAAGATTTAAAAAATAATTATGATTTATATTCTAAATAAGTCAGTCACTTTAATTATACACCTATATACCCTTGTAATATTACAGGTTGCATTAATTTTTTTTTTATTTTTTAATTTATCATTTGCCTCTATAGTAAAAAAAAAACAAAAAAAGACAAATTCTTTAACGAAACAATTTTCATATAGCATTAATATATACAACCAAACTAGTTTTTTTTTTATTTATCAAAATTTTCCAAAAGTATAAATTGCACATTTTAATAATAATCATATATAAAAATATAAAACTTGTTTTTAATTATATCAGATAATAATGATGCAAGTTGATAAATCAATTGAAAATCAAAAGACATATATATAAAATTATTTTGAGTAATTAAAAACGTTTACAGAATATTAAATGAAATATTATATATATATATTTGATGAGTGTGTAATGTTATTTTTACGAAGTAACTATAAATAAAAATGTAATAAAATATTGGGTTATAAAAATTTATTGAGTAAATATAAATTTAAAAAAAAAAAGAAATTGATTTTTTATTTATTTTTTATTTTGAAATATTAAATGAGAAAGAAATTGCATTGGCCATTAGTCCCGGAAAGGTTTTGTGATTTGATTAATGAGTCTTGTTTTATTTGTATATATAAAATTTTATATATGCTAGTTAATATACGCTGTTTAATATTGTGCGACTGCATCATCCCCGATAAGAAGTACCGCGTGCGCATAAAACCATAGCGCATTTGATATATAAACATACAGAAGGGCCCTGAGATCGTGTCCTGGCATAGCTTGTAACGTAAATAGGGTTAGCATATAACTACAACTATTTTTTATAAAATTTTATTTTTAAATATAATAAAACGAGCACTATCGCACGACAACAAACACGACGATAGATCATTTCTCTTATATATATAAATTTTATATACCGCATCAGCAATGTTAACGATAACTCACACTTGAATGACTTTCACGTTGAAAATTTTTATTTATTTTTTAATCTGTTTTAAATTGCTAAAGTTGGTAACCATATTATCGAGAATACAAGTTTTTTTTTTTAAATGTTCTAAGGTATAAATTGACAGCTTTTATATATATTTATAGAGAAAGTGTCAATGTCGTTGGACTCTCTGTTATAACAATAAAAACAAAAAAAAAAATAAAGAATTTATTTGATTTTAAAAACAAGTTTAATACGAGCAATTTAATTGAGGTTGAGTTTTAAAAAGTTATTTAAAATTAATCCATCAATTTTTAAATTTATTTTATAAATTTTTTAAACAAAAAGTCAATATTCGCAAGTCGTATTTAACTTTTTTTATAGCAACCCTAGAATTTATAAAAAAAAAAATGTATAATTCTTGAATTTTTAATTTATTAAAACAACGTCAAATTATTTCAAAAAAAATAATTTATTTTTTATAATTTTAAATCAATAAAATTATAAAAAAAACGTAAATAAATTAATAAAAATATAACTATTATTTTGTGATTTAATTTTATAATAGAAAAAAATAATTATTCAAATTAACAATTCAATTTTAAAAACGATAATAATTAATTAATAAATAATTAATATGGTAATAATATTTACAAGATAACACCCTCATAAATGTATATGATAATCAGATAAATGTTATATCACTTCAAAAAGTTCAAATGATATATTTTATGAATGAAACAAACCCCTGATAAATTTATATAAAAGGGAGTTAGAAAAGTGTATATCAACTTTGCGGCAAGTGGCATATTGTTTCAGAGATTGGGGTTGAATTGCTGCCCCTCTTGAATATATATAACAAATCCCAAAAAAAAAAATATATACACTCNAAAAAAAAACCTAATAATTGTGATCTAACAAATAATGTTTCTTTGAATTTTTTTAATATATACCAACACTTGTTTAATTTTTTTTATTTCATCCCCTATATATATAATGGTGTCGAATGCACTCACAACTCTCACAAGTTGGCTCAAATTTTTTTGAATACCATCATTACTTTTTCCCTTTGATAAATTCAGATATATTAACACAATGTGACAATGCAAGATGACCCCACTTTAGACACCCTCTATCTCTTGGTAACAAACGTAAGATATCATTTGTGAAATTATTTAGTTGAGTTTGTTTAATGATTATGTGAATAAATGTTTCACCAATCAACCACAATAAATTGAAAGCAACGAATCGAGTCCATGACTTGTGTATATCTCTATATTTTTACTACTGTGTGTATATATTTAATTTTGCTGCTTTTTTTTTCACTATTTTTTTGTATTGCAAGGGTGAATTTCAATGAGATGGAAATTACTTCTAGTACTAAACTCACTCGCATCAACACGTTTGTTGATGGAAAATAAAAATAAATAAATAATCATAAAAAATCCATACTCATTTTCCAAAAGAAAAGTTAATTAAATAAGTGCAAAAAGTTAAAAAAAAAAAAAATATATAAATGTTATTTAAAATGTTGTTTTTTTTAATGCAAAATTTCAAGAACTTTTAGAGGGATGTTTTTTACGATTTCTACGTGTCTATTAACCTCATTTAAAAAAAAAAAATTAAAATAATTTATTAAATAAATACAAAGTTTTTTATAAATAACTTATTTTATTTTCATCATAAAAATTTATCAATAATAGGCATTATTTTGTTTATAAATAAAAAAAAAACTTTTTAAATTTTTATTTCAACATGAAGAAAAATTCTTTTGAGTTTTATTGCTTTGAGCAATTCGTCGTGGATCACGTCGTTCAAAAAAGAAAAAAAAATAAATAAATAAATATAAATAAAAAAAAGACAGTATCCAACTTGATTAAATTTTTGATCAAATTACTTCGGGTTAAATAAACATCTACCGTCAAGCGTGCCATTCTATCTTTCGTCGGTTAGGGTGAATATGTACACAAGATTGTATACAGTGTATATTTGTCGTCTAAAATAGCAAAAGTGGGCTTGTCGACACCCCCTCATTTGACACTCTAAAAAAGGGGCCATTCTGTATATATCTGTTTAAAGCTATAATGCATTTTCACGTTATCCAAAAGAAAAAAATTCTTTGCCTTTTTCTCACACTTGCTTTATCGCGATTTAAATTAGCGACGCATATTTTTCATTCTATCAAGAAATATTCCAACCCCCTTTTGAGTTGGTTAACATTAAAAAAAAAAAGCTGAAAATATTCTTGTCACTATTTAAAATAAAATAATTGTCAGTGTTGGAAAGAAAAATTTGTATTTAATTGTTTTAAATGCATCTTGACTTCTTTGAAATATATATTTGTGCAAACTGCAACTTCCGGTAGATTTTTTTTTATCGCAACTAAAAACACATAACAAGATATATAATGAGAGCTTGTAAAATGAATAAATAATATTTTTTCGTTGGTATTTTTGTTGCTCACAAAATGATAATTGTTCAAAACAATTTGAATTCATAAAAAGTTGAATTTTAAATGTAAGGGATGAGATAGGATTTTTAAGATATATACTTGAAATGACTTTAGAAAATAAAAATGTATATAAAACCTGCTTTTCATGTTTTTTTTTTTTTTTTTAATTTTTCTTTGTCCCTTAACGGTGATGTTCTTAAACGGGTCGAGGGGTTCATAGAAAATTAGCATGGAACACGACTCTCTGATCTATACGACTCACGTTTCTCTAAAAAAAAAAAACAAGGGAAAAAAAGACGTAGCCATCAGAAAAGAAAAGGAAAAAAAAAAAAATTAAAATAACTTTAGAGAGGGGTGAGTTGCCGATTACGACTCCATATTATTTTAATTACCGACACTTTTTAACTAAAACTAACACGCAGAAATTCATGATAGTATTATACTTGCAGTTGGGATGTTAAAACAGACAAAGTGAAAATGAAAAAAATTAAAAAAACCAACGAAGGGATGACAAGAAACGAAACGTTTCTCTTTTAATTGCATGAATACCTCACCCTCTTTTTGCATTCCAGTATCGTTCTCACAAAGAATTTAATTACCAGTTTGTTACCTATATGCGACCTATCGCGACGATAATTACTCTAGTCCAAAATTATTTCCTCCCTCATCTCTTTATTTTTGCATTTTTCCAATAACTTTTAGGGAAAAAAAAAAAAAAACAGCACAGTAGTGTTTTGCCTCAATATACAATTTATTATCTCTTTCTTCATCCCTTAATTTTTAAAAATTAATTTACCTAATAATTATTGAAAACCCTTTTCCAAATTTACACTCATCAATATTGAAAAAAAAAATAAAAAAAAAAAACGAAACACAGTGCTTAATTTTTTTTTCATAATAAAATATAAATAAAAAATAATTACTACAAATGTATATTGCTCTAAAGAGTATAAAAAAAGAAAAAAAAAAAAATTAATAATAATAAATAAAAAATTAACCCTATTCAACTTACAGTAAAATATACTTTTTTTTTTTTTTT